>JARHVA010002853.1:727500-1257500 GCA_037957365.1 Torreya grandis
CATGTTGATAACGTAATAAAAAATAATCAAGGAAGCATGGAAACTAAGACTATGAATCAAAAAATAAGGTCCATAAACTCAAAATATAATATAATATAATAAATTCAATTATGGTTAATGATATAAAACATTTAAATATCATAGTGTTGAATATATACAATTTTACAATATTTCTAATTGAAACTTGTCAAAAAAAGAAACATTATATTTTTGGAAAATGCTAGAAATAAAATAACTTAGCTTCGATATAAATTTATAACTAGATATTATTTATGTTTGACTATGAAACTAACATAAAATAGGACTATGATTGGTCAACATCGGAGGTAAAATATATCAATTCTCTTGGACAAAAGCATAGGATATGCATGTATCTCTCTTGTGAATTTCTTTGTGTTGACTAAGACAAAAGAGTCTTTGATCGACCTTCGATGCATGTGTCTTCTAGAAGGTTGATATTTTTCAAATATTTTAATGTTATGTGGTATTAATTATTTTCTTTATATTTTATTTTTTAACCATAGGGGTCTTCATGAAAACTGTAAACCTACAAAAAGAGAGGGGAACTCTAAGGGGCTAAGCTATTACCAATCACCCCTTGATGATTTACTTTTACTTATGCATATATATACTTTGAGGAGGGAAAAAATCCATACATAGTTCTCCCACCTTAGTGATTATGAAATTGTTTTCCTTGAATATATGCAAGTAACTTAAAATTTAGAATTGATATTTGATAATGGTAGATCTTGATTTGTTTTGATATTATTTTGACTTGACTCATGACTACTCCTAGTGAATGATATTAAATTAAGGAAGAATAGGGAAAATTTTATTAATGTGAAATAATGTATAAGTTATAAATAGATAATTCCCATTTAATAATAATTAATGACCTTTGATTTATATTTATAATAAATCCTTATTATAATTTCCATTAACTGAGCTTGAAAAATGCATTTATAACACCTAAATTAATATTCTAAACATAGAAACTAGCCTTTATTTGGCTTAGTGATGAGGCCAATCTCATAGACCTATTTTCTTAGGGTAGACTTATCCTAAAGAATTAGGGAAAAATGTAATTAGTTGGAGGAAATATGAAATTTATGTAACAAAGGTTTGAACATTAACTTCAAAATTTTGTGGAGTAATGATTACAAATTGAGGTGTTAAACTTGCATGTTACTTAAAGGAATGGAAAATAAGGATTATTATTTTAGGCATAAGTTATTTGGTTCAAAATGTGTAAAAAATTAAAATTTTCAAGTACATTTGATTATAGTTAGGTGTATATATTCTTCCCCCACCACACCCCTCTTCTGTCAGTATAAAATTATTAGATTAAAGGAGAAAGTATGAACCCATTTGTATATAATAGAGTCTATCTTCACTAAGAAACTCAAATTTTGTAAGTCACTCATTTTTAAAAATTATCAAAAAAGTAATTTTTATTAGTTAATTATGTGAGGCAACTTCTTATAATTTTACATTTGCATGCCATATTGAAAATATGTTGGTATTTTAAATGTTTACTCTTTCATCATGATGGGTTAGCATGTATGTTTTATGGTCTTCATTATCAATGTACGTGGTTTATGTGGATCATAATGGACATGGTGATTTATATTTTTATTTTAGAAAAGTTTCCATTTTCCTTAAACTTGTAAACTCATTCCATTTAGTGTGACATTGAACTTGGCTTACAATTGCCCCATTAACATTTTGAATCAAAACATTAAGTACTTCATTTTTTATGATCAAACATGGGTCATAAAGATTATAATTGTGGATATTATCATTTATTTTTGCATTACCATGTCAACTCCATATTGTTACTTAGTGATATAATAATGACTAATGAACCAAATTACTATGAAGACCGAAATTACAATAGGCCAAAATTTGAAAAAATAACTCAAAATTGATTCATATTCAATGAATTTAAATAATTACAAACCATGCATAAATAACCCTCAACTTGGGATTAGAGTTGACATGAAAAAATTCAAAAAAAACTAAAATCTAGAAAAAAAATCTATTTTTAGTAGATATTATTTTTAGAAAGTATTGCATGCAAGCACGTGAAGCTCTAAAAATATTCCAAAACAATCTAAAAATTAAAATTATCCTATAGGATGAGTTTCAACTAAATTTCACATCTAGTCATAAAAATATGCAATTCCCAAAAATAACAAAATCCCAAAAAAAATCATTAAATTATAAATTTGGACCTTTAGATGGTCTCGTTTGGCCTCCAAAAAAATTCAAAAAATACCACTTAGCATAAATTTCAGATTTGGGTAGCAAAAAAAAATTTGAGAGAGTTGTTTTAGGGTGTGGAAGAGCTCAAATGGAGCTACAGATCAAGAATTTGGCCTTTTTTTCTACATCATTCTCCTCTACTTGAAAACAACTCAGTTCTTTTGAGTTGCCCTGATTGTACTATTGCCATTTTTATTTGTCAATATTCTTCATCTCCCATTATATAATCCTAGTGTTGTATTTTTTCTTCAATCCTTCCCACTAGACCAAATACCTATTATAACTCCCTTGCCTTGTACTCATCGTCTTCATATCAAAAACATGGACTATCTTTTCCTTCTTTTTTAGAACCTATTATTGCCAATTTATTTATTCATCTTCATCACCTTCAACATATTCTCCATGGAATTCATATAAATATAAAACATTAAATGTTAGAGAGATATCAAAATTCTATGGTAAACCCACCTCATAATTATTGTCATTGATTTTCTTCTCTATTCTGCATGGACCAATTTTCCTATACTTCAACTTGTTGTGTGTGCCTTTTGGAAATATTTATTTCCTCAAGTAAACCATTACCAACTCTCCTTAAAATACCTTGGGTCTTCTTCTAACATATTCTAATGCTTTATATTTCTCACTACTTTCTTTCAACTTTTTTCTTACTCCTTGCAACTACTGCATATGCTCTGCAAATGCTTCTACATCATCAATAATTCAATTTACAATTGGTAATTGTTTAAAATATAAAATACCCATAAGATATCTCCCATAAACAATTTGAAATGGTGATTTTCCTATTGATTTATTCACTAAACTATTATAATCAAACTCAGCTTGTGACAAATCTAACTCCCACTGTTTGGGCTTCTCTCCCACTATTTATCTCAACAAATTTCCTAAACTCTTATTCACAAATTCTATCTATCCATCTATTTGTGGGTGATATTCACTATTGAATTGTATCTTAGTACTCATCTATTTCCATAAAATCTTCTAAAAATGACTTAAAATTTTTGTGTCCCTATCTAAAGTAATATTTTTTGGAACACCATGTAATCTCATAATATCCTTAAAAACATTTGAAACTCTAGTGGAATCATTGGTTTTCTTACATGAAATTAAATGAAACATTTTATAAAATCTATCTATGACAATAAAAATTGAATCATTACCTCTCTATGTGTTTAGTAATCCCAATACAAAATCCATATTCAAATCTATCCATTGTCCTTTTGGAACTGGTAATGGCATGTATAGTCCATTATTTTGTGTAAATCTTTTATCCACCTAACATATCCAGCACCTAGAAACATACCTTGTCACATCTCTCTTCATCTTTAACCAAAAATACTTTTCCTCCACCAAATCTATTATCTTCATCTTACCAAAATGTCAAGCCAAACCTCCACTATGTAATTATCTTATTATATTATCTTGTAGAGATCCAATGGAATGCATAATTATTTCCCTTTGAGGATATAACCTTCTTGTAGAAGATACTCACCATGATTAGTGGATGTTCCACCTATTAATGGATTCCTACATTGCTCAACTACCTTGCCAAAATATGTATCAGTATTATATAACTCCTTGATAGCTTCAAATACAACTACTTCACTCACCATAATAGTTAATAATTATACTCTTTTGCTCAATGCATTGACTACTTGATTCTATTTTCTTTATTTATATTTGAACACAAAAGTATACTCCTTCAATAAATATACCCACTTTGAATTCCTACTATTCAACTTATTTTGTGTATTCACATGCTTCAAAGCCTTATGATCTATAAATATGATAAACTCCTTAGGCACCAAGAAATGCATCAAATATATTAAAGCTTGTTTAACTTCATAAAGTTCATCATAGGTAGAATACTTTTTTCTTACCTCATTCAATGTCTCACTAAAATATGCTATTGGCTTTCCTTCTTGACTCAACACAACACCAATTCCAACAAATTAAGCATCATAATCAACCTCATACACTTTTTTAAAATATATAATGATAAAATTGGTCTTTCCATAATATTCTTCTTCAGAAATTCAAAGCTTTCTATGGCTACTCTAGTCCATACAAAATCCTTCCCTCGAATGCAATTTGTTATTGGTTCCACAATTTTACTAAAATTTTTAATAAATTTTTTATAAAAATTTTGTAAACCATGGAAACTTATTAATTTCATAATGATTTTTATAATAGGCCACTCAAAAATTGTCTTTATCTTTTCATCATCCATTCTCACCCCATCTACCGAAACAAGAAATCCCAAAAATACCAAATCATTCTGCATAACCTTGCACTTCTTCAAATTTGCATACAACTTCTCCTTTCTTAATAAATCTAGTACCATTATCAGATGTTGTAAGTGTTCTTCTTTAGTTTTACTAAATATCAAAATATCATCAAAATAAACAACCATAAACTTACCAATATGTTCTCATAGCACTATATTCATCATCCTCATAAATTTTCTAGGTGCATTAGATAATCCAAAGGTCATCACCATCCAGTTATATAAGCCATCCCTAGACTTGAATGAAATTTTCCATTCATCTCCTTCATGAATTTGAATCTGATAATAACCACTCCTTAAATGATTATTTGTAAAATATTTTTCTCTTATAAACACATCCATCATATCATCTAAATGAAGTATACAAAATCTATACTTGATTGTAATTTTATTAATTACTCTACTATCCACACACATTCTCCATCCTCCATCTTTATTTGGAGTTAGTAATGCTAGTGTTGCACATGGACTCATACTCTCACTTACCAACGTCTTTCTTAAAAATTTAGTAACCTATTTTATTTAATTATTCATTTTCTACTAGACTCATCCTATAAGCTACTTTATTGGGTAGAGATGATCTTGGAATCAAATCAATGTGATGTTAAATATCTCTATTTGATGGTAAACCATATACTTATATTGCTATTTTCACCATTTTTGTGTCTTAATTATTTTCTACTAATACATAAAAATAACCTACTACCTTCATCTATTAGATAAATTCTTTTGTAGAGAACATGATTCTTGTCTTCTCTTCTATTTTAAGAGGGAACAAAACTATCTTTGTATCACCTTTACAAAAAGTATGTGTGCTCTTTGCTCCATCATGAATTGCTTTCATGTCAAATTACGACAGTCTCCCCAATAACACATGGCATGCATCTATCTGAATAACATCACACCATATTTCATCATTATAAGTTTTTTCTATAGAAAACTTGATTAAGCACCTTTTATCTAATGTAACCTCATTTCCTTTCTTAAACCATGAAATCCGATAAGGATTAGGATGATTTTCACATTTCAAATTTAATTTTTTTATCATTTCTTTAGAAACCATATTTTCACAACTACCACCATTTATAATTACTTTGTATACCTTTCCACCTAAAGTACATCTTGTTAGAAAAATGTTTGATCATATCCATGCATCACTACTTTTTTTATTCTATACTTATTCTTTCCTTGGAGTGATCATTGTTATCCTCATCATGACATTCTCTCCAACAAATGCTAATGTAATTTTAGTATTTTGCTCTTCCATCTCATCCTCAACTAGATTCACTCTTGGGTGATCCTCTTGACTCCTTTCTTGATCCTAATAATGTGGACATTCAAATTCATTATGTCCTTCTTCTCCACACCCATAAAAAACATATGATCTACATTGATTGATGAACCATCCCTTAGACCACCATTACCTCATCCTCTCTGAAACCATGTTCTTCTTTGTTAGTATTGAAACCCTTACCTATTCTCATCTTGTTTTTCTACACTATGTGAAATTCACCTCTATTGGTATTAGACGCACCTTTGGTGATATTAATCCCACCTTTTCCCCTTATTGGATGTGATCCATCTCTTCTTCAAGTAAGATATGTTTTTTTGAAATTCTATCTATTTTGTTTTTCTTCTAACTTCAAAGCTAATTGATAAGCCTCCTCTATGCAAAGTATTCTATGCATGCTTCATTTATCTTAAATATTAAATTTCAAACCATTTACATCCCTTGAAACCATATTATTTTATGTTTCTCCATGATCCACTCTTATGTAAATCTTATAAAACTCATATGTATACTATTGTGTAGTGTCTTAATTTTGAGGATGTTTTCTAACCATAGAAAATCATTAATATGTCTAGATCCTCTATGTTGCTAGTTTTACAATTTTATGAAAAGATGTTGTGGATTATAATTATTGGGGTCTTTTTACATGTATTTGGACTATATTATAATATTTTGAATATCAATGCCTATTCTATTTGTCATATCTCTATAAAAAAAATTAATATGAGATCTACATGAAATATTTCAAATATTTTATTCATGTGTGAATATGAATGATGTGGGTATCAAATAAATTTTACACTCATAAAATGATATATATTTAAAATGAATGATATGGGTGCCTCTGGCATGATTTTATGTAGGTTTTTCCACTTAGTGTTGGTTTTCTTAGGATGAATAACAATTTTGGGAATCCCAAGTGCATGATCATATCTGGTAATTCATTTTTGTGCTTTGACTAGAATAAATGTGTGCCTCTTATCCCTAAGACAACTGACATAATTTGGTTTGATATAATTATCTAAGAAAAGCATTTCAAGTGTTGTTTCAAGTTGGAAATTACATTTTATATGTTGTCCTCAAAATTTTAATGCAAATACTACAACTATTTCATGCATATAGTGGTGTATCATTATTTTTAACATTAATTATTGTAAGTTTGGATGGTTACCAAATAAATTATTTTTTTATTTGAATAAGTGAATTACACACTTGTGCAATTGGACTTTCTTAGTTTGAAGTTTTTAGAACATGCAAGATCCCATTACAATTTAAGGAGAATTAAATTCCATAAAAAATAATCCATGTGTGTTGTATTCAATTATGGGAGAGATACAAATGTTTGGATAATAAATTATAGATGGGAGAACAACATTGGTGTTGTCCACATAACTTCTCATTTTTCTAATTTCTCTTCATGAATTTGGAAGAATGATGTAAAGGATGAAGTTTGATAAGCATATGAATTATTACCTCCACTTGTTTATTCATCCAAATATATTTATATGATTTGATAGTTTGAAATATCCATGATAATATTCCAAAGGTTGGACAAGATATAATAAGGATTAGATGGCAATGGATCAAGTACATAATGATCAGTTTAAATGCATTTACAATAGGGGATATTTTCTAATTTGTATTTCAAGGATTTTATGAGAAGAGAACTACTTAAAAATAAATCATATGGTTTGTTATTAAATAAATTTATTTTTAACACTAAGATGTTTTATTTTTAACACTAATATGTCCATCATGATAGGCACTTGAGAATTAAATATATATCTTGGGAAAGGTAGATAATGTGGTTAGTTTATTTTTTAGTCCCAAGAACATTCATGGTTTACATTCAATATTGCATTTACCATTGCAATGAGAATTTATTAAATTTAAGTGAGGTTAGATAGTGTCTTAGGTTGTATACCTAGGTCTATGTTATCAAATGTAGAGGAGTGATGAAAATTTTTCTCTATCGTTCCCCTAGTAAAGCTATGTTCACCATGGGAAATATTTGTTTGAATACGTGGATATAATTGTTTTTAAATTAATCATGTGTGTGTGAAAGAAAGACAATATATCCTTTCATGAAAATATTTTGAATTCATTCTATAGTTTAATCACACAATGACTGGTCAATGTTAATTTTGTATACATAGTATTAAATTCAGTGCCATTAACTGATTAAGTGATTATGTACATTATAATAAAAGTGAGCTCTTTTATTTAATTTTTTAATTTTCCATAGTTATCTATAAAAATATGGAAGGTAAATTATATGTTAATCTATATCAATTTATATAGAGAGAGTATTAAAATTATATATGAGTTTAATATGTAGTAGAAAGATATAAATCACCAAAAATTCAGTAACAAAATTCATTTTATCTAGTAATAGTATAGAGAGTGCAAATGTAACAATTATAAAATGCATGAAGAGAAACAGAAGCAAGTTTAAAATATTTTACATCCCTAGATGCATATATTTATGAAGATATGTCAAATGCATTAATTAAAGTTGCATCTTGTGGTGTTGATCATTATACAAAATTATTTTATTAAACAAATTTGTAGGTTTATATATCAAGTAAAAATTTGTATAAACTCAAGTAACTTTTTCCATATTACCCATCAAACCATCTCATTCAACCACAAGGCGATATGACTAAATCAAGAAACCAAAAATAAAATGATATAGTCCAAATATTACTCTATGTTAATGATAACATCAAGTCTATATCAACTTAATAAGATCACATGATTAAATTAAAATTAATTTAGTTATATCAATAATGTATTTTGGATATAAGAAGAGACACTAATTGATCATCTAATAGCTCATCATATGATATGAATTGTGTGTAGTGAAGAAACAATTTCAGCTTCTTTTTATTTAAGCTTGCATTCCTCTTTCCACATTCTATCAGCATAGGTTATCATATCCACTTAATTAACCAATATCAATTCATGATAAACTACTAACTATAATCACAAATAAAATAACAATTAAATATTATCAATTAATATAGGAATGTATAAATAACATAATGAATTCACTACCAACTTACTTTATATATTTATAAAATCATCTAAGCAAGGAGAAACAAGTAACTAAATTGGACTTGCCCTCCCAACTAGCCCTATGATCCCAATCATCAATGGCCCTTACTACCCCAACCATCAGCAAGATGGTGGTTTTAGAAAATAGGGTCAACGAGGAAATTCTAAGCAAGTTGGATTCCAAACCGATGAACATCACAATAAAATACATACACCAAAAAAAGGGCATGATCAACAACATGGGTAAATTCCATGCAATCATAATGTAGGATAGAAATAATAGCATATAAATTAAGAGTTATACTCAACTAGGTCAAAGGATCAAAAATAAAAATAACCAAGTATGGTAAATAGGCACTCAACAATACCAAAATCCCAAAGCAAAAATCCCATATAACCATTGATTAAAAACTAGGAAATCCATCTAGCAATCCTAAATAGTTTATAAGGGCAATAGTGCTTCCAACAAACATGCAAATAGTAACTCAATTTTAAAGAAATTGTCAATATAGGAGGGATTTTAGAGATCATTATAAGGTTTCACAACCTCATATGATCCTTAAATATTAAAAATTGGTCATAAGAAATAAGGGTACCATAGGCCATTTAATTAATTTTAATTAGAAAATTGAAAACCCACTTTATGAAACTACAGTTCCAACAAAGCTTTAATATTTCCCATGGCTTGGTAATACACCAAAATATAATTAGATTATTAAAACCTAATATTATTAAATGATACAAATTAACACATAGAGGGTTAAAATCAAATCCACACATGGGTAATTTTAACAAATTGACTTATACAAGGAACCATAATAATTAATTTGTTAAGAGGAACGAGCTAATCGAATTTGACTAAGTCACCAAAAATTCAACATAAATCAATGTACAAGGATTATTGAAATTATAAGAACATCTATATGGTCTAAAATCATACTATTTAATACCAATGCATGGCCAGATCAAATAAAACCTATGTGGAATTAATAAGTCCAAATTTACCCATTAATTTAACTTCTAAGATGATTTGAAGTCTAATTGACTTTCCACAAGGGGAGGATAAATATATACAAAGAAATCATTACACCACCCATGCTTGTATATAAAACCCAATTAGATTATTGGATAATGATAGAATATATGTAATAGCATCAATCTAAATCTACCTTACTAATAGTTATTTCAGCAAGTCAATTTAGTTTTACACAGAACTATAATGTCTATGGTCAATCTCTACATGAGGATTCAATAAGATCCTAAGTCATTTTCCCCTTATATCCATAAACAAAATTTACCAAGTATATGGTCACTCTGAAAAGGGTATGGCATCCATCATGAAATATGTACAGGTGGAATAGTTTATTTATTAAAAATAATGTGACAATCTAAGATAGTTGGTTAAACATAGGTGTGATTAACACTGAATTTGTTAATTTGAAGGAATAAGGGTATGCAGCACAACCCATCCATATAATGACATTCCTTAAAAAGGAATTCCTCAAGACTTAAATTATTTAGTTAAACTAAATGTTCCTATAGGATAGAAATTGCCAAGTCATGATATATACAGAATAAAATTGAAAATCACAACCATCGATTAATAATGTATTTGTAGGTAAAGTATAACTAAATTGGTATGTGAAAAAACCAAAAATTAAATTGATTCTCCTTATTTTAGGTTAAGGAGTAATAGAGTAACACTAGGTTTGTATTAACTTCAAAAACCCAATACTAACATCAATCTACCCCTTTTTCCAAATTATAAGCAAAAGAGAGAGATATAAAAATTATATGGACTCAGATTGATAGTCCTTATATGTTTCATGAAAAATAACCAATTTAAAATCCAAGTGACTCACCTAGTCAATGCAAGATGGAATATTAATTGTAATATTGGTGAAAAAAACAAATATTCACTTTTCCTTCATTTTTCCCATGCATTCTTCTCATTTGCACCCCTACATCTATTCTTTCCCTTTCCTACTTATTTTATTCATTCTTTTTATATTGCATTCTTTTTATTTTATATTTCCCCCTATCTTTTCTCTTCTATTCTCGCCTATGCCTCTTGATGTCTCCCTTCGATTTCCTCCATACACCTTTATTTCTTTTTCTTTTAACTCTCTTATGACTTATTCTCCCCATCTTTCCCTTGCATCCTCTATTTTTCCTTCCTCCTTGCATCCTCTATTCTCTTTTTCTATGCCATTGACCTCATTCCTAAACCATCCCCTCTATGCCATACATTTTAATTCCCTCATAATTCCTTATACTTCTTATTTTATTTTCCTACCTTGATCCATGAATTTATGTCTTCATTTGTTCCCTGTTGCCTACCATATGCCATCCCTTTTCCATAAACATCCCACTTTTCCTTTGCCTTTCTCCCTCTACTCCCTTCTTCCACTCCCCACCATGTTCTCTACCTACTTACCATAATCATCACTCCAACACCATGCCTCCAATGTCCTTTCTCATTGAATTAGAGAGAGAAAGACTCTCTCTTTCCCATTCCATCGACCCATTCCTTAATGACACCCATGCCAACTCATGAGGCATTAATGGCCTTATTAAAATTTTGAATTAAATCCAATGAAATAATAAAATAAAGGACCTCAATTTAAATAATGATATCAATATTATTTAAATGTAAATTAATTAATAAAACTATAAATAAATAGCAAAAATTAAAATAATGATAAGAGATATTATTTTAATGTTAATAAATGTTTAATTTCCAAAACACCAATGAACCAGTCCATTAAAAATTATAAGGTCACACATGGAATAAATCACATGGAAGGGGGTCTCATGGAGAGGTAGGTCTAGATAGGTCTCTTAAGGAGTCCATTATAGGTGAGAGCGAGTCAAGAGGAGCTAAGGTGGAAAAAATTACATATAGAAGAGAGATAGATGTTTAATTATTATCAATGATGTCATTATTATGTCATGTAGGTATCCTATTGAGTGGATGAATTTTTTTGATAGCCTAAGTGACAATGACAAAGTATGTAATGTGTTTGTCCTAATATGTTTGAAGTTAGCTTGGTTGATATTTAGAGTTTATATGGTTAAGGCCATTCAAGGATGAGTATGAATATTTGAGGATGTTCAAGGGGTACTTAATATGTTTTATATGATTGGAGATCTTATGTGTATAAGTGTAATTCATCTGGTAGTCCATAGTTTTCATCTAGACACTTTGGGTCTAGTGGTAGAAAATTTGAGCACTCAGCTTGATGACATCACCATTTCCACATAGAAGTGACTCAAGGGGAGTTGTTCATATGGTTGTGATCAAATTAGTTTTTATTTTTATATGTATGATATAAATTCATGCATTGAATCATGGTCAAATATATGATAGTTCAAAGTTGGCTTCTCAAACAGAATCCAATGTTCTCCCATACTTAGCCAAATTTGTAAAGGGTTCAAGAAGAACTGAGTAAGAATTTTGATGGTATCATATCTCACACATGTAGATAATTTAGGTGAAGTTGATCATATGGGTTTATTTAATTTTGAGGCTATTTTATTTGTGCTAAATTTGATATCATGCACTGAAGCATGACAAAAGTTATGCAAGAGCAAAGTTATCCTCGCAAATAAATTCTAAACATAGTTGGCTCTATGATAGAAGACTTTGAGAAGGTATTTTAATGGTTTGATATCTTATATACATGAAAGTTATAGAATCAATTTATTATATGGATGGATTCTCCTTTGAAAGGTGATCATGAGGTCCAAATTTGAGATCATGTATCTAAGCATAAAAGAAATTATTATGGTCTAAAGTAGGCTTTTCAAACATATTACAGTTGGTTCCCATACTTAGTCATTTTGTATGATATTAAATATCTAGACCTAGTGGAGATCCAATGGATAATGGGGTTTCATACTTCTAAATCCAATGGTGCACATAGAGTCAAATGGGTCAATGTGACAACTATTTTGTAGTGTTAAAGTTCAAGACCTATTGAATATCTAATGGTGTGTGGGTGATCATATAGATCAAAGATTAATGTTGCATGTTAATCGAGATGAAGATAGGTACACAATGTTTAATTTATAATAAAAGGTATAAGATGAGGATTTAATGGCTCATGGATGATCATATAGGTTGATAGAATGGTACATGATGCTTGATAAGGAGTTGAATAATTCATGGATATTAATGGAGCATGTGATGTCAACATGAGAAGATTGCATGAGATGGGGCCAAAGTGATAGAATTTTAACACTTGAGATTTAGCACTTATGCATTAATGTTTGGACAAGATCAATGGTATGAGATTGATCAAAAACTAAGAGGACACAAGATGTGAGGATTGTGTTAGAAGTATAACTATGATTGTTTGTATTTGAATATTTGATTTTTACAAAGAGAAAAACCATTCTATGGTTTTAGGACCATATCTTTCGATAGAAGATGAATTTGACCATGCAATAAAAAAATTGGTAGAGGGATTCAAGGCACATCTATTAATATTGATTTGAATATCTAGAAGTATGTAAAAACAAAGATATGGTGCTCTAAAGTTGACTATGTTTTCATATATGTTCTACAAGTGACTTGAGAAGGATATTTGAGCTTGTGTTGATGTTATTTTTATGTCTCATGATGACTTAAATACTTAGGAGTGTTTTATATTCCATGTAGATGCTCTTTATGTATTTTTAAGGTGTGATCAATATATCTTGAGTATGAACAATGCTTAATAAGTTGATTGTATGTTCAGTAATGGTGTTCTTGTGTATAAGGTTTGTATTTGAGTTGATTTAGCATACACAAAGATGAGAAAGAATGACTATGGTCATTTAAGTAAGTTTAAGGGGACATAATGACCACACCCGTGTATTTTAAATTGGTCTTGTGTTCTCTTTTTTGCTCAATGGTGTGCTACGTGGGTGAATGGGTTCACATGAAACCTATAAGGGCTATAAGGGTCTTATTAAAAGATGTAGTACCTTAAAGGTGACCCATAGATGCTATGGACAACATATGAAGATTGTATTGATCCATGTCTTGATGAAAGATATGCCTTAAGGGCTAAGTATTGCCTAATGGCTGACCAAGGTGTTGATTATCAAGATTACTCTATAAATAGTGAAATAAAAGTTGGTGATTTCTAGAATTGTGAAAGTGAGACAAGGGAGAGGTTTTTAGAGAGGCTTATGTGTGTTTTATGGAGAGGAGTGGTAGAGTGTCCTATGGTTTATTTGAAGATAAAAAAACATCAAGAACTATTTATATGACCTATTGGTCATAATTCTATTGATATAATTGTACTCTTATTATTTGAGTATGAGTGAAGGTATAGAGTGATAATCAGAGGTCCATCATCAAGTTTTGAAGACATCATTTCAACAATGGATGTGTTCATTTATTTTTTTATTGAAAATTGGCATCTAAGGTGGTTACAGCCTCCATGCAAGGTAAAACTTTCTAAAAGATCTGGTTGTTATTGTAACTCAACTAGATAGGTGTGGTAGCACCTTGTGGGATTGCAGTCTCACTAAATAGGGATTATAGTTATTTGATAATTTATATATGGTCTACATTGGTTCTTATTATTAGATGATACTAGTCAAATTATAGGTTCCGGTGGGTTTTATCCCCCTTGAGAGTTTCCCATGCATGTCATGTGTTATGTTCTTGATCTTGCATTGTCTTTCTTGTTCATGGCTTTGATTTATGTGTATGCCTCATGAATGTATGTATTAAATAATTAATATTTTGGAAGGATTAGAACTAAATTTATGATATATGGTCTCACTAATTCACCCCCACCCCCTCAGTGATTCTATCTATAATAATTGGTATCAGAGAAAGTCCTTTGATAAAGGCTTAACAACTTAAAGGTGATCTAAGGTACAATATGGGTAGTCATCAAGGATGTTTATTTACTAAGCAAGTACCCATGTTCAATGGATCTAATTATTATTTTTAGATTGAAAGTATGAGGACATATATTATGTCCCTAGGGTTTGATATATGTCAATCTATTCTGGATGGTTATATTCTTCCTATTACTCCTTCATCTAGTGTTATAGACAAGAAGTTGTTTGAGAACAATTCCAAGGTGATGAATACTATAATTTATGGTCTTTCAGAGATTGAATACACCAATGTAATCCATTTTACATCTTCTAAAGAGATATGGGATAAAATGAATATCATTTTTGAAGGAGATTCAAAAGTCAAGCTTACTAAGTTGTAGACTCATAGAAGGCAATTTGAAAGTCTCAAGATGAAGGAAGAAGATTTTGTGTCATCCTTTATGCAGAGATTTGATGAGACTATGAACATCATCAAAAGTCTTAGATATAATATTGAAGAGTAAATTGTAGTCCAACAAGTATTAAGGTCTCTATCTCTGATGTTAGATCCAAAAGTATCTTCTATATAAGAGAGTCACGATCTTACTCTGTTGAAGATAGATCAGTTGCATATGATATGAGAATAAATGATGATATACCTCCTAAGAAATAAGTTGTATTAAAGACAAATATGAAGCCTAAGAATAAATTCCAAGGTAAAAAATCAAAAGAGGATGACATATATAATATTGATGAGGATGAACTAATTACTTTGATTACTAGGAAATTGAACACAGACTTAGGGAAGTATAAGGGTAAATTACCCTTCAAATGTATCAACTATGGAGAGATAGGACATTTTCTCCAACTTCCCCTCATAATAATGAGAAGAATTATGATGAAGAACATGGTGAAGGCTAAGATGAAGATAATAATACATATAGGAAGAAAAGATTTAGAAAGTATAACAATAAGAAGAATTCCTTCAATAACAAGAAGAGTCTCTACACTAAATAATATTGTATCTCATTATATGAGAGTGAGGATAGTATCTCAAAATGTGATCATGAAGATGATTGTCCTATTGAATATGAATCTCTATTCATGGCTAAAGAAGGAAGTTACTCACATTAGAAGGAGTCTACTTTAACTGATTTAGATAATGATGAAGATGAAGTGGACTATGAGATTATTTTGATGAATTTTCTTAAAGAATTAAAGATTGAGAAGAAGATAAATAAGAAGATGAAATATAAACTCAAAGACTATGAGGATCAATTTAGTATGTTTGAGGTAAGATTAGTTGAAGACTCTAGCAAGCATGAAGGTGTTATCATGTTTCTTAATTTTAAGCTGGAATCTATGTCTGAAAGTCTAAGAGCCAAAGAATAAGAATGCTTAAGGTATGCTTCTATGATTGTATCTTCGAAGGATGAGTTAGAGAAATATTCTAGTAAGATGAAGACATTTTCAAGATTTTAAAAGAGCTTATGTGATATAGACAATATTATTAGTTTTCAAAAGCATACTAGTAATAGAACTGGTCTTGGATATGAAGAAGAACTAAATAATGTAACTCAAGAGAATATGAAGACTAATATAAACTAAGACAATCATACTTTGAAGATAGATCCTCAGACAACGAATGAAGGTATTGCTAGAGTAAAGTCAAATTAGATCAGGTATCCAAATGCCATGAGGTATGTAAGATTCAATGGTTACTATTATTCATGTGGTTACTATTATTCATGTAATCAATATGGTCATAAGGATAGAGAGTGCAAGAGACATATTAGAATTGAGTTTGTATGGAAATATGATGTGGGTAATGAGTCAAAAGGTATGAATAAATTTAAGTACTTTAACTATTATGACATAGGACATATTTCAAATTTTTGTCCAAATAAGGCAATTTAGGATACATTTTTTGCAAAAGGTATGTTGTGTTACAAATGTGAACAAAAAGATCACATTGATAGGTTCTACAAGTAAAGGCCTATAAGACAAAATATATTTAATCAGGCTCTTAGAGTTCAAAGAAGAAGGAAATTTAACACATGGAATCCAAAGGTGACAAGTGTAAGTTAGGATGAGACTATAGGTCCAAGTAATCTATTTTCTATAGTAGAGAATGCTTTAGAAGGTGAAGAGTAGCAAGAGGTCTCATTGTCTACTCATGTTGATAATGAGAAGATCAAGCTTAACGAGAAGATCAAGATACTGATTGAGGCTAGTCCTAAGGTATGTATGGATCAAAGTGAACATCTTTATATTGCTAAGCATATATCATGTAAATAAAATTAATTATCTATGCCTAATGATGAGCCTCCAAACTACAAGGTGGATTCTTTAGATGAAAATGTATGTTAATAATCTTTGTTTTCTACATGTACTATCAATATAATTATAAAAGAAGAGATAATGTTGTAGTGATTAAGCATGTTTCTTCTCTTAATCCTAAGAAGAAGAACAACTATAAATATCAAATAACCAATGAGTAGAAGGAATAAGAGGAGTTATAGGAAACTCCTGGTTAAACACCATGGTAGAGCATTGTGGTGTACAGGAGGTCTCTATCTATGATTATTAAGAGACTCCTTTTAGTGGAGAATCATTTTTGTGTTCTCAAAATGATAATTCAAATCAGAGAAGGTCTTTGGTTAAGGGGGAGGAATAATTTCATGAGCATGTTTCAAAGGTTTGTGAAGGAGATATTATATAGGATTAGAATGGGTGTTTCCAGATGACATAATGAGTGTGATGCACTATCAAGAAGTTTTTGGTGATCATGAGGGTCTATGATTTTATTTTTGATATGCTTTATGTGTCTTTGAGGTCTAATGTTATGATTTTGACAAATTGAATATTTTTGTGTGCTCTCATTTTTTCTTCATTTTTGGCTTAAGGGAAAGTAGGCCTAAAATGGATTATATTAATTCTAAGCTCCCAAAGTTTTGAAGGTTAAAAATTTGGTCCAAAAGTGTGTGATGGATGTCTTCAAGTGTTCAAAAAAATTATAGATGTGTGTTGACCAGATGGAGGTTTGTTGACTTTGTTTCTTTTTGAGATTCTAGGGTTTTGGGATATGCAATAAAAATGGTTTGTCTTGAGAGTTCATATCTAAGGTTGATTACTATTTTTAATGGAAAAAATGGGTGGTTAAGTAAATCTTTATATAAAATTGAAGGTTTATGGTTCTCAAGTTATTAAAGTTTTTGTCATGTTGGAGGCCTAATTAGGTAGTTAGTTTATGAAGGAAGAATATTAAAGAGGATGATATTGGTATTTAAAATTTGTGTACATGAGGGGGAATATTAGACTGCTCTAGCTATGAAGTTATAGGTCTTGAAGATGTGTCTGCTAAAAAGTGTGGGATCTGTAAGTTCCAGG
This sequence comes from Torreya grandis, assembly GCA_037957365.1. Lineage (NCBI taxonomy): Eukaryota > Viridiplantae > Streptophyta > Pinopsida > Cupressales > Taxaceae > Torreya > Torreya grandis. Next base: position 745,632 of record JARHVA010002853.1, read on the forward strand.
TAGGGCTACAAGGAGGCTAAACAAACCTAATTTGAAGAAAGAGTGTTTTTTAATTAGATTCTCCAAAAGAGCAAAGGTATGTTTTTTAAAGAAGAGTTATCAAGTTTTTTGAATTTGCGTAGCTTATCTGGTGAGTAGTATGAAAGTATATTTTTAGTCCTTGTGGTAGTTTGAGAGAGATTACTAGTTAACATATGTGGTGGTTCTTCATAATGTTTATAGATCTAAACATGCTCAGAAGGTGTAATTTATTAGATTTCCTAGGGGTATTCCCTCTTAGATGTTTTTTTATTTATTTCATCATAATTTAGTTAATTTTTTTATTCTTTATTCATTAGTCGTAGTGCTTGATTTAAGAGAGTGTTGGCATGGAGCAAAGAGGAAGTTGTCAAGCCAAGAAGAGGTAGACTCAAGGTAAGGGGGAGTGTGTACTATATTTTTAAGATGGTCTTCTCTTGTTGGTATTCTTTTCAAGTCCTCAAGATCAGATTGTACCAACTTTGTCATTATGTCAAAAGGGGGGAAATCTCTTGTTGTGAGAGTGGTTGAAGAGAGAGAAGGAAGGTGAGCTATCATTAGGGGAGTTTTTAATTATAAATAGTCATTCTAAATAAATATCTAAAATATGACATATGAAATTAATGTAAATAATTGAAATGATGACATCATCTCATAGGGTAACATAAATATAATAATTATTATCTATTATATAAAACTTACTAGAATTTGAAAATTAACTCACTTTGGTTAAAATGACCCTACTTAGTTTATCCAATTTTTTCCTTTTTATTTAATTTTTTTTTTAAAACTTTCAATGAATATAAAAATTACAAACAAACAAATATATCAAATTTATTAGGAAAAATGGCCTTTTTAATATTAAATGCTAAATGATGATTCACGAATTATTCATTTTCATTTTTTTAGTATTAATTTTTGGTAGAGCTAATCAATTTTGTTATGAATCAGGGGTGTGTTGTTCCTAGGTGTGAGGTGTATGCTCAAAGAATTAATGAATATCTAAAATATATGAGAAGTCATCAAATTTCTAAAATATTTGAGATTACATCAATGTCATGGGATCATGAGATATGTTGTGTGTGAGGTGTTGTTGTGCTTAGGATCATGATGTATTTAATTATATTACAAGAACACATTTACAGAGTCAAATAATAAAGATATGTAAGGATAAAAAAATTGTATTTGTAAATGCATTCTTGGAGAGCTATGTAGGTTTGAAATAATCCTCTCAAGAAACGTTGTCTAAGTCCATTATGGACTATGTTTATAAAGAACTATTTAATCAAAGAATAAAGATAAGATGTTTTTTTTTGTGTCTTTTGCTAGAGCATTAGATTGATCTTCATGTTTTTTCACATTGTTTTAGATGAGACTTTAAGGCTAAATATACACAAACTCCTTATGTGTGTGTTTCTAGATTGAACCTACAGACTTCAGAATATAGTTACAAAAAGAGAGGGTTGAATTGTTATTTGAAGTGGCTACATGATAAATTTTATTGCATAATAATTATGTGTAATCCCATGGTGATTGGAAAATATCACTAAAATAAAATAAACTATGAAAGATGACTTTACCTTATGTTATGTTGCATACCAGTCAAGACATGAAAACACATGCTTGGTTCTGAAGACTCAGACTATTACCTAGTTAAAAAAAAGGTTAATATGTGTGCACCTATTGATCTTTCAGTGGTTGGTTTATTGCCTATTGGGTAACAAAATTATAATAGGTAACAGGTCTAAAAATCAAATTGTTGGCTTAGAGTAATCTTGTATACACATTCCAACCCTGACTATAGGGTGTCAAGGAAGAAATGAGGAGCTTTGAATCCATATAAGTAGATGGATTATATATAGGGTCAGTGAGAGGATATAAAAATCATGAAGATTGTATGAGTGAATGAGCATATGATCACCTATAGGTTTGATATTATAGTCCCTTTTGTATAAGGGTTACTTTGCTTAATGCAGTCTTTCCATAAGGTGAAATATGTATTCTTGGGAATGAGTGATGCATTAGTGAGGGATGTGTTTATACTATGGATTTAAATAATTTTATCCTTCAATCATATTAAGCCTTATAAATTTAAAAGTGTGAGTGAACAAAGTCTCTAACCCTGTCATAGTCATATCTATGTGCATAGTTAAAGTGAAAAGATTAGATGATTAATGTCTAAACATAAGTGTTGTTGATTATAATGAGTTTTTGGGATGGAAAATGGTATAAAATAATGAAAATACTTTATAAATCCTATTTATATAGTCTATAACCCTAATTGTATGTATACCTTGTTAATCATTTCAATTGATCGATGTAAAGGATTTGAATACCCAATGCCTATATGAAAATGTGACTCTTGAGACTTAAGGGGAACACCTAGTGAAGGATAAACAAGGTGAAAGAGACATTTAACCAAGAAAAGGAATTTAAGGTGGTATAAATTGAATGAAAATGATATCAAATAAGTATATCGGCATCATAAAAAGTGTCTCTATATATTCAATAAATACGTACATGTTCAAACATATTGTTTAGACCTCATCAAACAAGGGGAAGATTGAGCTATACATGCCATGTTGAATGACAAAACATCATCATAGAAGAGATGAATTTGATAATGAACTATATTATGAGAAATTATCCCCATAGCTCTCCATCATGACTCTTTTTACTTGATTCCTTTAAGTTTTGTTTAGATTGTGTACTTAGAAATATTTTGTACTACATAAGAGGGTTTTCTCTATTCTATTCAATTTCAAGAGGTTTTTCAATCCAAATTGAGGGTTTTAAGAACTATATATAATTATCACACACTTTATTCTTTCAACTTTTACCACCTATCAATGTTTGTACCTTGTTTCCCATAAGAATTGATTGTGATTGTATGGATGCATTAGGATAATATACACTTGTAAGGAGATATAGTCATGATATAGGTTGCCACATAAGTTTATAACTTATATGGAGGCTTGATAGACTCTATATCAACTCAATATACATCTTATAAATGTTTATAGTTTCTATATTAACTCTATAATAGTCTATTTTTGATTCATGATTTGACTAAATAGGGCTTTTATTATCTTACAAAACTTTCCTTAGTTTTTCTCTTAGAGGATTTAAAACCATTTTGTAAAATCAGTCAAAAACCATGATGAAAACTACCTATCAATAAACACACTTAGATACCAACTCAATTCATATAGGACTCTTTCTTCTAGAATGTTTGCTTAGAATTCTTGATTCAACATGCAGACACAATGGGTATTTGAAAGTCTATACACATGCAATATTTAGATATTGAACTTGTAGATAATCAATCAAATGATTCCCAAGCCTTCAGATAGTTATACCTAGTCTTCTAATATTTAAACAAATAATAACAACATGTGACATGTATAATTTCTCCTCCCTTTTATTTGCACAATCAATGTACTTTATGTGCATAGGGTAAGGAATATAATATTTAATCGCATAAAAGTATCTTGAAATTTTAAAAAAAAAGCATTTGAATCATCTCAAAAAAGTAACATATACTAAAATAAATTGGGCATACACATAGTTACCAATAATCATCCTTATATAACAACACTAAAATCATTTAATACATTGGTCATTCTCATAATTTTTTAGTGTATATCCATACTATGTAAATAGAGGATAAAGTTTTGTCTATTTCAAACTATGTGTAGGTCCTCAAATGCTTTTATTGATTGAAATATGTAAAATATATCTTCCTTACTCCTTCCTTAATCTTATAACCTTATTTATGTGTTTTTATTCTCCTTTGAGCATAGTATTGCACCTAACTGTACATGAAAATGCAAGCTACATAAGGCCTGAGAATAGAACATGATTCAATCTTAAATCCAATATGTTTGGAATCAAATTGAAATCCATTAGAATATATAAATATGACCTACCATTCAATAAAATACCTCAAATAACATCCAAATGAATCTTCCCATTAAGCTCTTACCTTCTTCTCGGTCTCTCCAACATGGGATGTAGGTGTTTACACAATCTTTACAACTCAACCTTTACATAGGGTTTGCAAGATTTGAAAACCCTTCAAAAAATATTCATAACATATGCTTGACCTTAAAACTCCCAAGAAACCATAAAAATTTGTCAAACTCATCACTTATTCCATTATGTTATCTTATACAATTATCTCAAATGTAGTTTTCTTGACTTATGACTAGTTCTACAGTCACTTATAGGCCATGGAATCTCTTTATCAGGTATTGTGGAAAAAATATACCAATTTTTGTTAAATATTAAATAAATATAAAATTAAACTTACCACTTACATAATCAAACCCAACACCCCTCCATAGTATCTTATATTCTAAGTGTATAAACACAAATCTTCTTGTTATGAAATACAATCACACAGTGCTCAAAATAGTTTAGACATCAATTTGGAAACTTACATTGATTATTTATAGAATATCATAAGCATGTTATAATAAAAAAACTAATTCCAATACAATAAACTATATCTCACTAATACATATTTCCATTCAAAATCTCATCCTAAGTTATTAGTTATTAAACCACATAATAACTTAGTTTCAAAAACTAAATTTACAAGCTGAAATAAAGTTTACAAATTAGTTATCAAAATCAAGAACTTATCTTTTCTTATTTGGGGTTATTTTACATCTCTCCTTCAAATCAAACCCCTCTAACCACCTTTCATTCTAACTACCCCCAAAAAATACATGAGCAAGTCCTTTTATTGGCATGTAACTCACTTAACTAAATTTTGTAAATTCCTCTTTGTACATTGAGGAAAGTTCATAAACTACCTAAACCTTATAAAAATAGTTAATTACTCTCAAGACACCTCATGACAATAGGTCATAAGACTTTGACCTTTTACAACATCACAAAATTAGAGAAATAATATCAAACATTTCTAATATTTGAAATGACTATTTAGGCGGGAAAATGCCTTAGTGGTCCAAATTCAAATTTGATAGCACTCTAATAGCTCAAAATGTTTCCTATAGACCTCTTAGGACCAAAACAACTTACTAAGACTCTAAACATGAAAATTATAATAATATTTACAAAGTAGGTTATGATGCTCCTACATCAAACATCTTCCAAGACATTTCTATAAACTATATCCAAAATTAGGATGGATTTCATTGGTTAAATCTCAGTTATATGTCTTTTAGCTTCAACAACCCTATTTTAGGGTTTGATTGTGCTACAGGGAACAAAGAGCTTAATTTTGATTATTCATTAATAATATTGACTCTTGACTTATATAAAACCTCCTACAAGACCTAAACAACATACTCTAACCTTTCCAATCATTCAACCAACTCCAACATCATTTTCTCACATGTAATAATTTATTGTGGAGGATTGTGTACATATAGAAACAAGGTTTGATGAAGTTTCAACAACAAGAATGTGGATTTGGTAAAAAATGACTTAAAATGGAATTGATTCTAATTTACACATATAATAACTTTGTGAAAACAATCAATTAATCAACAACACACATTTTATTTATAAGAAAATGACTCCTTTCTACCACACAAACCCCTATTATGTCATTACAAACTATCAAATCTTGTGCCATTGCTAAAATGAATTTTGATCATATAGTTTAGAGTTTCTTAAAGTAGCTAGCTTAGCCAAGAATTTCAATCATGCATAAATAATGATAAATTATAGGCATAATGTAATTAGAGTTACTCATGCAATTGAAGTATTTACAACCCTCATCCACTAAACATACATATTTGTCTGATAGTAAAACACAAGCAAAGATTATATGGTCAGGCCATACTCTAGAGTGATTTATTGGTTCAAATAATTTGACATCGTCCTTACAAAATCCATTTTGTGCATATCATATAATAATTGTGTTCTACTGATACTACATCTCTTTGAGCCCTTTTTTCAAATAGTTCATATGCCTTATTTTTGCTACTACATTTTGCATAATCAAAAGTGCATTCATAAATATGATATCTATTAAAAATCCATATTAAATTATGCTTTTATAGATGTCCATACATTTGATGTAATTATATACTCTATTGGGGAATACTCATCATGGGTTTTAGTCTATTCTTATACTTCTACACTTGTGATTTTGTACAAGAAATCGAAAGGCTTATTTAATTAGGAAATGATTTCCATTGTTTAATGTATGGAATTGTTGATACAATGCTTTATTTTATTTTATTCTCATACACACATTGAATACTTATAATCCTTGAAAGGGATATTAACCCCTACTTTGCCCACTCTGTATATGAATACTTGATATACATGATTGTAATTTTACACTATCTAATAGTGAGTATAGTCTTGACTCAGAGGCATAGCTTAGTGCTTTACCACAAAGGTGAGCATTTAAGGTATATTAATTTAGTTACATCACTAAAATTAATTCAAGTTGGTTATTTGAAAGGTAATTAGTCTTAGGAGATCTTGTCAAACAATAAATGCTTGTTTAGAAGTCTCAAAAGTTAGTCTATATGATAGTTTAAAAGTATTTTTATAAATATATGCATAATTTGATATTTTAATAGATCATGATAAGTTCTAATAGGTTTATTATGGAGTCTAGAACATGGATAAAATTCTTATATTCCTTATCACAGCATAGATATCTTAAAAGGTCAAATAAAGTAGATTAGAACTAAAGTATTGTAAACAAAGTCATTCATATCTTCATAACAAGTAGTTAGGAGAATATATGTAAAATTCCATTTGGATAAGAAATCATATTTGTAATAATCAAATTTACATTTGCTTACATGTCTACAATGGAAATTACAAGTACAACATCTAATAAAAATTATTATAACTGCATGCATGTCTATTAGGGAACTTGAAATAAAAAATAATCATATAATGATGAAACAGAACACGTAATTAAGCACTAAAAAAAATACATTTTGAAAAATCAATTTCTTATATAAGTCTATTGGAAAGTTTCATGTTATCTATCCATCATATATATTTTTAAGAAATCTACTTATTCCACTATCTCCTAGAATTATTTTCATTAAAATTAAAAATTTCACATTCAAAATTCAAGTTCTGTCAAACAACCTTGAAAATGAAGACTAAAATAGGGGAACTCAAGTTTGAAATCTAGATTTCCTTGATTTTGTATACTCAACACCTATTTTTATAGAATCTAACATCATTTCATCTACTTATAATTTTGTATGATTCATGTTTTACATGATTTGGAATCCATACTAGGAATTTTATAATGTGTGTTCTCATGGATCCAAAACATAGGACCAATGAAGGGTCACAATGTTGGATATATATTTACAAAAGCTATAATAATAAGAGACTAGCAGAACTAGTAATTTAATTAATTATAAAAAATAATGAGTCTAGTTTGAAAGAGAAAGAAATGAAAAATACAAATTCATGTTGTATTCATACACTAGTCTAATAGACAACACTTTGAGTGCCTTTGACTTGTTTATATTTTGTGATAAAAAATGAATTTGTGTAAAGTATAGTCTATAATAGAAAATTTAATGTATATTGATAAGGTGTCAATTTAATGGTTGGTACCTTTCAAATACTTAAGTAACTATGATAGACTAAAACAATTAGCATGTCCAAATAAAGCTTTCTAGTTTTGCTACTAACAATGGAAATAACTAGCATGTCACCTACATTGAATAACTATATGTCGAGTATTTGGCATGGAAATTTGATAAGTAATAGACCCACATTTCAAAATCCAAATAATTTATGATGGAAACAAATTTTATTCTTTGTAGGATGATGCCCTTCAAATTATTAAATATTACAAAACTAAATCTTCTAACATAATAAGTGGAATATAGAAGGATTCACCATCAAGGCCACTCAAGGTGTACTAAATTGTTTAAAATGTGGATAGTTTATGGAATTATATATTAATCAAAGGCCATTAAGATTTAAATGTTTGTCTTAATGAAACCACTACATTAAAAATTTTGGGAGCTATGATGACTGAATTTATAAAAGGCAAGATAAAGATTATTTTCAGGCCCTCTACCATGTTAGACACCAATTTGGTGTAACAAGACTTCCCTTATTTAATCCCACATAAGGATTGTCTTTCCATTAATTATATATATTATCTTTACTAGGTTTATGTACATGTAAGGATTCTTGATCAACTACATAGGTCTTCATTGATTAGACACACTTAGAGTGTATAAAACATGAATAAGTTATAATAAAATATGGTAATCAAATATTTATTGTATACAAATCTATGAATTTTTCAAATGTAAACTTCTTGAAATTAATAGTCACTCATTTTGAGATTCATGAGTCACTCATTCTCTTTGAGCTACCTTCCTAGGCCATTTACTCTTTTAACCATGTATTTTATGCTTAAACTCAATTTATTTCTAGTCTTAATAAGCCTTAAAATTCTTCAAAACCCCTATCAATATATAGGTTTTCTTGTAAACAGGCCCATGAGTGGATATTTTATGAGGATATGAATATGTATCATGTGTTTGAGATTCTAAAATTATGTCCTTAATCTCATTATCATCAAATATTATCTGAAATTCCCCTTACGTTGGATATTAAATCTTCATCACCAATACTGCTTACTCTTCCACTTGTTAGCTTGAAGGACCTTTAGACTCAAGATAGTTATAGGTTACCTTCTCAAGAGTGAAATTAGCCATAGATTAATCTTAAAAATATTTTTTATGACTCTTGATGATGGGATTACAACATTATTGCTTCCCTTAGGTCACTTTGAATCATAAAAATATATTAACTCACCATGCTCATATACTACTTGTCAAACCTAGGTACATGAATGTGTTCTTAGTTTCTCACCATTACTGACTATCATGATGACTATGTCACTATTTAGACACTTCTTTTACTTCAATATTTGAATGTTCTTGACCCTTATGATGAGCCACTAACATAATTTCTCTTTGAAACTCATGTTATAAGAGACGTCCCCTTTGACCATGAAATTTTCCTAATCTATCATGTCTTCTAAGCTCTAAGCTTGGAGGTCTGATGAGTTAAAGAGCTATAGGTGTCTATGAGATCTATGGCAGGTGGTTACCTAATAAATCATGAATTAATGATACATATAACAACATTTACTAGCATCTGAGGACCCTCCCTATGAAAATTTTGTAATTCACTATCTTTTCCATCTTAAGGCTAGAACCTTGATGTTCTCTTAGTATTGAGTTACATTAATTTTCTTTGTTACCTTCTGTACAAAAAATGAATGTCAATATGAGACACATGCTACCTTTACTATGAACATTGATTTCGACCCTTCTTAGATATGGTTAACATCTAACCCTTATATAGAACTCATCACCATACACTACTTATCTTACTTACCTGCCTATGAAAGGCCTTCATGATATCTTTTGAAACTCTAATATATTATCCTTAGAAGGATTTATTTAGGTGTTATTAGGTCTAGATATTAACTTGTATTCAACCTTAGATAATTGTTAAAACCTCAATCACACTCCATGTCTCCCACCTTGCATTCAACCTTGGCTAACCATTAAGACCTCATGAGACTATGGCTAATTATCCATTAGGAATGTATGGATAATTATTAACATTATATAACATTTCTTTAAGAGTCTTTGAAAATTATATTTATTCATTATCCTAAATGATATTATATGTTTGAATAATATAACATTATTTCCTATGAAAAATAGGACTGAGTATGTGTTTCTAAGAGAAGGACAACTTGTAAACTAAGTGGAAACTTGAGAATACTAGTTATAAACATATTTCAAGTCCTATAAGGTGTTTGCAGACATTTAAGTGTTTGAATTTTTGTTATGTCCATACACAGAGTTCAAAATCATATAGACCATTGTGTGTTAAGACATATTCTATAGAGAAGCAATGGAAACCTCAAACATGGGCATTAGGAACCCCCAAAAGAAATTAAATAGAAGGACAATCCTATGAAAACCTTAAACAAATATTAAAGTGGTTGACAAGCCATTTGAAATACATACAACATAGTAGTTCTTTATATTTTTCCATAGTTATAAAGTTCATTATATCCATATACACATACAAACAAGATTTTATTGAAAGTAAGGAAAAAAGGGGTTAGATATATAAACCATTTCTTGAAAAGGTTATCTAATAAATGTACAAACCCTAAGAATCATTCACAATCATTTGAAAATGAATTGGTGGCTTGGAAACCCAAATAAACCATTCTCATCTTGTGAAAATGATGCATAGGCATGGGGAGAATTCTCTACTAGAATTATTATATTTTTCTCAATCCAACTAGACATGTTCACTTGATGTTTTGACCTTCAAGATTTCATATTCAACCCAATCTCTCCTTTCCCTAGACTTTGGGATTAATAGCCTCCTTCAACTATTATTTTGCCTTATACTCTATAAAAACACTTTTTAGTGTCTATGAACCTAAATTAAAACCAGCTAAATTAATCTTTTGTGCCCAATACAATTAATTCTTTTGACAAACTTACTCTTATACCTTCACTAGACTTCTCTAGGCAATCACCCCTTAGGTTTCAAGAATTAATTCTTGATATGGGTATTAAGGCATAAATATTTTATCCTATATGGTCTTATATAACCTCATGTAACTTTCCTTAGTCCCTCACAAGGGATCAAATACATTTTCCACTCCTTTTGTACCTCAAGGTCACAATGCTCTATCTATGCTTATGACCCTATTTTAGATGTTTCTCTTTCGTGTATCTTGTCCTGTAACCTTTTATGAATATATATGCATTGATATAATATCCTTCCATTTGTATAAAAATTATTAATAGGTAAAAACCATTGGTTTACTCCTCTTCACCATTTTTTGGCTCTTTTCTCTGCTCAACTAGCCTTTTTAGGCTTAATTCCACCTAGAAAAAACACAATCCTTTATTATCCATAAATATGAGACCATAAAGTTCTATAAACATGTGATTAACTTATTAAACACAAAACCCATCACAAATAAAATGTTTGATCAAAATTTGATAGTTGGAATTCATTTTATTCACTAAACCATAGTTTAGGGTTTCCTAGGCTATACACAGGATCGAGAGCCTTTAAAATTATATTTATTGTAAATTATTAAGTTTAAATAGACCCAAATATCATAATTAGGTATATTTTTCCTTTTATCAACATTACCAACATGTTTTGAGCTTAATTCAAGGCGTTAAGGATTCAAATATCACAAATCTTAGTTAATTATATGTGCATTTCTTGACTGTGTAAGGGTTTCCATCAGTCTTACCACCTTTTCAACTATTTAATTATCACCTAGACATTATTTGATGATCATCCATGCTTAATCATGATAATTATTTCCTCTTCCAATCTTCATATACCTTCCATAGATCATACACACTTCTATTTGTGTGTTGTTTACATAAATGGGGAATTTCTTATATAAACAGGGGTTTGAGTTATTGCAATGGGTATTAAAAGATTTTAGTTCCTTAAAAAGTTATTTATGGTCTTCTCACTCTATCTTATAAAAATTTATATCAATTCTATGATCATATAACTTCCCCAAGTATATATTTTCTGACTTCTTTGGGTTAAGCAAATAGACCTTGTATAGTGTAAACTATCTTTTCTCAGAACTACAACATTCAAATGGATTGAAACACATTCCAAGGATTTTTGTTTAATCCTTAGTCTTTTACAACCATAATGTGATTTATAATAATTCACAAACATGTTATTTCCTATCTTTTAACTCTCTTCCTTCATTATCACTATGTGTATAGGTTCCTTATTAGGCATAGAGGTACTTGGTTACTGACTGTATTTTGCTATCCTACCAATAAAATTTAGACTTCCATTCACTTATGTATTGTTTATTAAATATTTAAAACTTATTCATAAACTATCATTCAAAATACATCCTAACATTTTCGATTATTTTCTCATACCTTCTTTCTTGATGTTCACAGATATACAATAGGATTTGCACGTAGGGATACTGTCCTCCTGAGTTTATATCACTTTTCACACCATATTTAAGAATTATAAATTCTATTAAGGTTCAAAACTCTTTTAATTTATTATATCAAAATATTCCTTTCATATTTATAGGAATCACAGTCCAAATCCTCCCTCTACTTGATTGGAACATGTTTTGTCTAGTTATTGACCTGTAGCAACACTAAATATAGAGTAGTCTTGGCCTCCATGGCCTCTCAAAACATTATAAGAGATAATTAAAATATAATATTATATCATATACATTGGCAAACAAAATCATTAAATATTTTTTCATTAGCATACTAGGTATACAATACAATCCAGTAAAGACTTGCTCATCTTTTTTTTAGGGTTTTTTTTACTCTTTCTCATTTTTTGACCCTCATCCTCCTCTCTATATATATCTCTCCTCTCTAAAAACACAAAAAATCATGTACCATACTATAAATTTAATAGATTGATTGTATTATCTAAGGAAACTTGTTTGAGTATGTGTGGATGATAGGAAACCATAAGGTTAGAGGAGACCAAGGACAAGTTAAAAGAAGGTGCTAAGTGTTCAGTCAAGAGAGGTGATACAAAGCTATTGAGGTGAAGTCTAAAATTCATGATCATCTGGTTCTAAATCAAACTAGTCACTTGAGCTTGCTTGATTTGATCTTCAAGACTCTATCTCTTTGTTAATTTCTTCTCTTGGTTATTAGCTTCTTAGCCTCATTTAATTATACATGTACCTTATACTCTACAGAGACACTTTTTGGTGTCCTTGGATGACTTTTAATACCATTGACATTCACTCTTCACTCATTTTTTCAAATTAATTTCCTTTGAATGGTTAATTTATTCATTGCTTATTCCACAAGGAACCTCTTGGTTCACAAGACCAAAAATTGTCTTGGGTGTCAAAGACTCCATTTATTTTCAAATATAGTCATAAATATTCTTAACATATTGTATAGAATCCCTTTCACTCACTCCAACAACTCAAACTTTCATTCAACACCTTTGGGTACAATGCTTCTCTAAGGCTTGTATGGGCTAGTATCCCTTATTTACATATTTCTATTGGATCATCATATTTAGACACTTTTCCAAGTGTGATATTCACTTTTCTAAGAATATTTTAATTACTTGAAACTCCTCAACAAGTATCATGACCTTACTCTCCTTTTACCTCCTACTTCCTTTGGAAAACAACTCTCTTTTAGGCCTAACTAGGCCTATTACAACCCCCAATGGTCAAATATATACAATACAACCTTATTTCAACCCCAAACCACATTAATCACTTAGATAATTTTAAGTGGAATATGATTATAAATTTTCATCTCAAAATGATGGTTAGAACTCCTTCTATCCTCTAAATCCTGGTTCTAGGGTTTTTAGACCCCACATAGACTCGAGGGTACAAATAATTCAATATCATATAATGTATATTATTTAAACTACTAAAATCACTTATAAAATTGTGTTATTATTCCCACACAACCTTTAAAATAGGTATTAATCCTCATCTTGATCATTCCATTATTTTAACCTTCAAATCTCAGTTGACTATGTACTATTGTAGACTATACACAATAGGGTTTAAGTATTAATGGACTTCCATGACTTTTATAAATATTTTAGAACCTCCATATACTTTTATTATACTTTTTTTAGTCAATATACACAATTATAAAAAATAGAATCACCTTCTTATCAAGAAATGTTGTATTTTCTATTTTGGCTATGCATAACAACATAATCTAAAATAGGGTATAGGCAGGGGGTCATGTCTAAGGGTTATTTCAAGGTTTGAATTAGTGTCTACCACACTCAAGCAATAAAATCATATTAAAATCATTTTCCACCATCTACACCTTAACTTTTATTGTGTTCTTAACATTGAACCTACAAAATAGGGTTCATAGGACTATGAAATAGAGCAAGGCAGTTTCAACAGAGCTTAGTACTTACTTATACTTTGTGTACTGAATTTTCCATTGTTATTTTCATAAAAAAAATAATGTTATAGTCAATAATATTTATTAACATTACTCCCTCAATCATTTTGATAGTTCATGCCTTATGAATCAACTCATCACTTCTATTACTTAACTGTGCTAACAATATGTTGGGTTTAAATACCAAAGGTCATTCCTTTTGAGATTATCCCTTATATAATTTTTCCAACCATTTCAAGGTTTGAAATATACTAAAATACATAAGAAAATATTTAATGAAAATATTTCAATCTACAATCTTATAGAAACAACTAAATAACCTTCTCTTCAAAGACTGGGTGCACAGTCTTGAGTCAATACTTGAAACTTTAACTTGAGATGAATAAGAAACAAAACTCAAGGGCCTATTAAAGACAAAACATAATTTAAAGGAAATCCACAACCATTAAATGAACACAAAATTCATTTATAGATCAATTTATATCTTTCTTGGTTACAAAAATTAGTCCATGTAAGGACTTCATCAACTTCTTGAGAGTTTTACCAAATTTTCTTGACATTGCTCCATATTCTTTCTTCTTGAAGACTTTCCATCCTCTCTCTCCCCTATCCTACACCAACTTACTTCTCAAAATTAATTTATTTCTATCTAAATCTAATGCAAATTCATGTTTGGTAGTTACACACTTGTTCTCCATAACTAACTCAACGTACCAAAGGTGATTTACATGTGTACAATTAACTTGTCTCAAAGTCTAGACATGAAATGCTTTTAAACCTTTGTCTCATTAGTTAAATTAACCCTAAAACCAAATTTACTCATCTTCATCTTTACCTCTAATTTGTAAACTATCTCCATCCTTGTCTAATTGTTCCTTGTCTAAGAGCTTGTTAGTCATGTTACCAAGCTTGTTTATCTCATGACTTGAATAGAGAATAAATACCCCTATTCTAGGAGGAGCAAGATACACACCTTAGATATGAAATATATAGTTTTTTGTACAAACTGTATTACCAATTTTATATAATAAAATTAACTTTCTAATGATTTTCAATGTTTCTTTAAAGATTTGGAATGTGCTTTAAGGTTATGTTTACAAGGAATAACAAGAAAAACATTTGATGCTCAGACATATTATAGAGGGAACCCTATTCCTATTTAATTACTTGTCTTAAGACTATATGTATCTTGATTGCTATACAAATTATTTTTATATTTGTTCATACATGAAGGAAGGTTAGTAGAATGTTTTTATAATGTGTATTTTCTCTAGGATACAAATAAAAGAGAACCCCGATCATGTTTTAGTTGTTTGAATTGCATATAGAATGTGTAAGGAAATAAAATTACATAGAAGGAATTAATAATTGATTAAAGAATGTTCTTAAAGGACTTTTTAGTAGATGAGATTATAGACTTCAAGAATAATCATGGAAATCATTTTATGCTCAGGTAGATACGTCAACAACCCTTATTTGATGTAGTTGCATATTATCAATGTGAATAGTGTATTGGATTCTTGAAAATATATGATCATTCATCAAATTTAAATGCTATATAATGTTATGGTAAGTCTATGTGATTCCATTAAAAGTTGTTAAATCCATTTTTTTTATCAGGAACATGGAATGAGTTATCAAACCTTGATACAGACCTATATACAACTAACTTTCCACATAGTCAAGTATATTTTGTTAAGTTGTGGAGCTAAAAGCTTCACTGATGCAAATGGTGGAGGTTGCTCAGTGTTAAAGTAACTGACATCAGACTGATCAACTAATGTCAGTCATATTCAGTTACACAGTAACTGACATCGGTTAGGGGTCAATCGGCATCGGTCAGACAGGAACCAATGTCGGCAACCTCTATGTGTGTGCGTTTGCATGCGTTTCTAGAACTGGTCTAATTTTAGACAGGCAATTAGTTTGTATGTAAAGACTAATTTTAGTCTTGATTCTACATTTCTAATTACTGTTTGCTTTGGGATCTATTTAATAGACCCATGGGACTATATTGTAATCAAGGACAAGGAAGAGATCCTTCCAATTGTAAGATCAATTGATCTATAGGTAGCAAGATCAGGGGAGATCTACATGGTAAGTAAGGTCAGTTGATCTATAGATGTGTGTGTGCAAGGTCAAAGGAGATCAGCGGGGTAGCAAGATCAAGGAGATTTGCAACACAACAAGGAGCAAGATCAGGGAGATCTACTTGGAGTACTTGGTGGAATGGCAAAAGGCAACAATAACCATTGGGTTGATTGTCACTGACTGGTGGAGGGAACAACTCAGTGTTGAGTTGTGTTTGTAATTGATTGAGAGAAATAAATCTTGAGGGAGAATTACTGTATGCCCAAGAGGTGTGGGAAGAGTGAGATTTATTCATTGTATTTCCTTTTGGAAGAGTGTTAATACAAGATTGTATTGTCTCTCATATTCTGTGCTATTTCTAAATTCTAGTTACATATTACTTCTGTTATAATTCCATGTTTAGTTGCTTATACAAAGGTAATCAATTGTGCTCTTAACGAGTAGGATCCTAACAAGTGGTATTAGAGCCTGGTTCGGAGCAGGTTAGTGTTTGTTGATTACAAGTCACTCACAGGGGTTTTCTATTTGAGTGGGAGTAAAGCAATGGCAGAAAAAAGTAAGCTAAGAATGGAGAAATTCAATGGCAATAATTATCAATTATGGAGGATGCAGATACAAGATTATTTGTATCAAAAAGATCTGTACTTACCGTTGGGTGGGGTTGCATCCAAGCCCATAGATATGAAAGATGAAGAATGGAATGTTCTTGATCGGAAGGCTCTGGGATCTATAAGGTTGAGCCTGGCATCGTCTGTGATTTCCAACTTATCACAGGCAAAGACAACGGTAGAGTTAATGGAATCTTTGGCAAATTTATATGAAAAACCCTCAGCTTTGAATAAGGTATTTCTTATGAAGCAATTATTTAATTTGAAAATGCAGGAAGGTGGATCGGTACATAGTCATCTTAGTGATTTCCATGGATTAGTAAATCAGTTAGTTTTAGTCAATATAGATTTTGATGATGAAATTAAGGATCTCTTAATCTTATGCTCTTTACCTAAAAGCTGGGATAGTTTGGTTATGGTAGTTAGTAATACTGCGTCTACTTCAAATATCTTGAAAGTTAATGATGTTGTTAGTGTAATCTTGAATGAAGAAATTTGTAGGAAAAGCATAGGGGAATCATCAGGTAATGCTTTAAGTGTTGAAAGTAGGGGAAGGCAAAGAGAGAAGAGTAAGCAAGGTAAATCAAGGTCAAAGATAGGTAGTAGATCCAAATCCATAAATGGAGGTATAACCTGCTGGAACTATGGAAAGAAAGAGCATGTAAAGAAAGATTGTTGGTTGGTAGAAGATCAGCATAAAGGAAATGAAGAAGCAAAAGATGTAGGTATTGTTGCACAGGATGCTCTTGTATGTTCCTCGGATAAAGTGGAATCTTGGGTTTTAGATTTTGGTGCCTCTTTCCATGCAACCCCAAATAGAGAATTTTTTCATGATTATGTCAATGGAGTCTTTGGAAAAAATTATTTAGGGGATGGTTAGCCTTGTCAAATGGTTGGCAAAGGGGAAGTGCAGCTGAAATTGCAGAATGGCAACACATGGGTGTTGAAGGATGTCATGCATGTCCCAGTTTTGAAGTGAAATTTGATTTTTGTAAGAAAGTTGGGTGATGAGGAATGCACAGTAACTCTCACAGTGGAATCTTGGAAAGTTTCCAACGGTGCACTTCTTTTAGCAAGAGGTAAGAAAGTAGGTAAACTTTATCTATCTACTTGTATTATTGATTCTCCTTCTGTTTTATCTACTTCAGATCTAGATGCAAAGATTTGGCTCTATAAGCTTGGTCACATGGGTGAGAAGGGAATGGATGTTCTTAAGTCAAATGGTAAGCTTTCAGGTTTGAAAAGCATGGATTGAGATTTTTGTAAGCAACATAAGAAAGTGAGGTTTCTTGAAACTAGGTCAACAAAGAAGGGAGCTGCTATTGGAGGATCACATTATTGCATAAAGAGGAAATCTAATGTTTTTGACTATGATAAGAATAGGAAAGCCTTGGTTTTCAAGGAGAAGATGATGGACAGAGATCAACTCAAGAGGTTGAATAATTCTGAGTAGGGCAGTGTTGATTTGGACAAGTTTATGATCCAAAATGAGCTCACAGGTAAAAATCATCACTCACAGGAAAACATAGTTACCGACATCAGTCAGGTGAGAACTGACATTGAACAGGTAGGAACTGACATCGATCATGTGCAGACCAAAGTCGGTGATGTTGGGCAGGTTGACACCGACGTCGGTCAGGGAGCCAACATCGATGGGAAGGTGGGGACTGATGTCAGTCAGGGAACTGACATCGGCGATTAAGTGGAATCAACATCGGTCAGGTGCAGACCAAGGTTAGCCAGAGGTGACTGAGATTGGTCACTATTAATACAAATTTTGGGCAAATAGCAAGCTGTCAAGGAGTCTCAAATGCCCATGTGGAGGACTAAAAGGGTAAGTAAGCCTTAAATTAGTTATTCCCCTTCTTTATACTACTTGTTTCTCACTAATGGTCAAGAATTAGGAAGTTTTGAAGAGGCAATGCAGGTAGAATCTAGGAAACAGTGGGAGCATGGCGTGAAAGAGGAAATTGATTCCTTGGAAGAGAACCAAATGGGAGATTTGGTAGAGTTGCCAGCTCGAAAGAAAGCACTGAAAGATGAATGGATTCCTAGGTTAGAGAAAGGAGAGAATGGATAGGTGAGATAGAAGGCCAGGTTATATGGTCTTGAGCAAGCTGTAGGAAAATGGTGTTTAAGGTTTGACAGGTGTATGAAAAAGCATGGCTTTAGTCAATGTCAATGTTACCATTGTGTTTATTTTACCAGGTTGGATAATGGTCGCGACATTATCCTGTTACTGTATGTAGTGTATATGCTTATTGTAGGGTCACACATGCAGGAGATTGCTGAGCTAAAGGTAAAATTAGTTCAGAGGTTTGCCATGAAGGATTTGGAAGCAATAAAAAAAATCCTTGGCATGAGTATTTCTAGAGATAGGAAAAGTCACAGGTTGATTTTGTCTCCATAAGATTATGTGAATAAGGTAGTGGAAAGGTTCAATATGCAGGATGCAGAACCGGTTAGCACACCTATGGTTGGATAGTTCACATAATAGTGTCCTAAATCACATGATGAGGTTGAGTACATGAGTACTAGACTTGATATTGCCCAAGTAGTGGGAGTTATCAGCAAGTTTATAGCCAATCCAGGAAAGGAGCACTGGAAAGCAGTTCAGTGGATTCTCAGGTATCTGAGAGGGACCAAGTAGGTATTTATGCTATGCATGGTCAAGCACTTCTCTACATAGGTATGTAGATTCAGATATGGTAGGTGACTTGGATGATAGGAGAATCACCACAGGATATGAGTTCACTATTGGTGGTATGGTAGTTAGCTGGATTTCAGAGTTGCAGAAGGTTGTTGTAGTCATAGTGGCTAGCAAGGATAAGAACCCTGTGGAAATGTTAACAATGTTAGGAACAAAGGAGAAGTTGAATCTTCATTCAACTTCTATTGGTCTTCAAGATTGAACTTGAAGAGGGATACAAGCTAGGAAATAAAATTAGAAGATGTACAGGTATAGGTATAGGTGCAGCTATTTATCTCCAAGTGGGATATTGTTAAGTTGTGGAGCTAAAAGCTTCACTGATGCAAATGGTGGAGGTTGCTGAGTGTTAAAGTAACTGACATCAAACTGATCAACTGACGTTGGTCATATTCAATTACATAGTAACTGACATCAGTTAGGGGTCGGCTGGCATCGATTAGACAGGAACCGATGTTGGCAACCTCTGTGTGTGTGTGCGTTTGCATGCATTTCCAGAACTAGTCTAATTTTAGACGGATAGTTAGTTTGCATGTAAAGACTAATTTTAGTCTTGAGTCTGCATTTCTAATTATTGTTTGTTTTGGGATCTATTTAATAGACCCTTGGGGCTATATTATAATCAAGGACAAGAAAGAGATCCTTCCAATTGTAAGATCAGTTGATCTGCAGGTAGCAAGATCAGGGGAGATCTACATGGTAAGTAAGGTCAGTTGATCTACAGGTGTGTGTGTGTGTGTGTGCAAGGTCAAAGGAGATATGTGGGGTAGCAAGATCAAGTAGATCTGCAACACAAAAAGGATCAAGATTAGGGAGATCTACTTGGAGTACTTGGAGTACTTGGTGGACTGGCAGAAGGCAACAACAACCATTGGGTTGATTGTCACTGACTGGTGGAGGGAACAACTCAGTGTTGAGTTGTGTTTGTAATTGATTGAGAGAAAGAACTCTTGAGGGAGAATTACTGTATGCCCAAGAGGTGTGGAAAGAGTGAGATTTCTTCATTGTATTTCCTTTTGGAAGAGTGTTAATACAAGATTGTATTGTCTCTCATATTCTGTGTTATTTCTGAATTCTAGTTACATATTACTTATGGTTTAATTTCGTGTTTAGTTTCTTATACAAAGGTAATCAATTGTGCTCTTAAGGAGTAGGATCCTAACATATTTGGAGTTATAAATCCTTCCTAGAGGATTAAAAGATACTATCCAATGATTTAATAAGTTATTAAGGTTCTATATAGACATCACAAATCAATTTTGGACCTTTGAAGCTACAAATTTAACATATCAACTATTAAAGATCAACATTTCCAAGAAACTAAGATTCTCCCATGATTACTTGCAAAAGAAGAGATGAGAGAACCAAAGAAATTAATAGATGTGAGAACCATATGAAATAATAAAAGTAATATAATATAAAAATAAATAAGACAAGAAATAAGAAAAAAGACAAAAAAAGCAATTAATTTGAGTGTTTCTAAAAATTATCGAGACAAGAAAAAAATAAAAAAATAATTAACTAAAGTGTTTTTAGACATTTTGAATAAGCAAATGGACCCACTCAACTCAGATGTTTAAGTGAATTATATTATATTTCAATTAATATATTTGATAAAATAAAAAATAAATTATTTTTTAGAGTTCTTACAAGGCCCTTTTTAAACCTAAGTTTCCCCTAATGATAGTGTTATATATGATGTGTGTTGACATCAATGAAAAAGGGGGAGATTATTTGAATATTATCAATGATGTCATGGTGATTTCATGGAGGTGTTATGGGGAATGGATGAAATGCTTTGATAGCCTAAGTGATAATGACAATGTGTGCAATGTGCTTGTTCTAGTATGCTTGAAGTTGGATTGGCTTGGTCAATGTTCAGAGCTTGCATGAATGAGGATGTTTAAGGATGAGTATGATGATTTAAGGATGTTTAAGGGGTCACTAAGATGTTTTTTATTATTGGATATCTTGTGTGCATAAGTCAAATTCATTTGGTAGTCCATAGTTTTCATCTAGACACTTTGGGTCCAGTGGCAAAAAATCTGAGTAGGTAGTTTAATGACATCACAATTGACATGTGAAAGTGAGTCAAGGGGAATTGGTCATATGTTTATGATCATATTATTCCCTAATTGTTATACACTATATCTCAAGTCATGCATCAAATTGAAATCAAAGATATGAGTGTTCAAAGTTGGCTTCTTAGACAAAATTTAATGTTTTCCCATACTTAGCCAAATTTGCAAAGGGTTCAAGAAGAGCCAAGTAATCATTTTAATGGTGACATATCTCACACATGTATATTATTTAGGGGAAGGCGATCATATAAATTTGCTCAAGTTTGAGCCTATTTTATTTTGCTAAATTTGAGATCACGCATTGAAGCATGACAAAAGTTATGCAGGAGGAAAGTTATCCTCCCAGATAAACTCTAAGCATAGTTGGCTCAGTGATAGAATATTTTAAAAAGGCATTTTAATGGTGTTATATCTTGAACATGTGAAGGTTTCAAGAGTATTTTTTTATATTTATTGATTCTCCTTTGAAATGTGATCATGATATCCAAATTTAAGATCATGCATATAAGCGTAGAAGAATTTATTGTGGTCTAAATTAGGCTTTCTAGGCATATTGCAGTTGGTCCCCATACTTAGTCATTTTGTATGATGTTAAATATCTAGACCTAGTGGAGATACAATGACCCATGGGAGTTCATACTTCTAGATCCAATGATGTGTGTAGAGTCAAATAGGTTAGTGTGATAGCTATTTAGCAGAGTTAAAATTTAGGACCTATTGAAGATCCAATGGTGCATGTGTGATTTTACACATAAAAGAACAATGGTGCATGTTGAGTGAGATGAGGATAGGTGCATGATGTTTAACATATAAGGAAAGGTATAAGATAAGGATCCAATGGCTCACGAATGATCATATAGATTGATTGAATGGTGTGTAGTGCTTGATAAGGACTTGAATGATCTAGGAAGATTGATATAGCATGTGATGTAAACATGAAAAGAATGTACAAGATGAGGTTAAAGTGATAGAGTTTTAATGCTTGAGATTTGAAACCTATGAATTAAATTTAAAACAAGTTTGATGGTGTGAGATTGATTAAAATTTGAGAGGACATGAGATGCAAGCATTATGTTTGAAGTATAACTATGACCATTTGTATTTGAATAATTGATTTTTACAAAGGGAAAAACCAGTCTATGGTTTCTAGACCATATCTTTCAATAGAAGATGAATTTGACCATATAGTAAAAAATAAAGTGGTAGATCATGGTACATCTATCAATATGGATTTGAATATCTGAAAGTATGTATAGATAAATATATATTGTTCCAAGGTTGACTATGTTTTTGTATATGTTCTCCAAGTGACCCGAGAAGGATATTAGAGCTTGTGTTGATGTTGTTTAGATATCTCATGATGTCTTATCTATTTGGGAGTGTTATATATTCCATTAGGATGCTTTGTATGGATTTTTAAGGTTTGATCAATCTATCTTGAGTATGAATAGTGCTTAATAAGTTGAAGGTATGTTACTATGTATAAGGTCTCTCTTTGAGTTGATTGAGCATATGCAGATATTAGCTAAGATGATTGTGATCATTTGAATATGTCTAAGGGTACATAAGGAGTGGACCCATGCATTTTAAATTGGTCATGTGTTATTTTTTTCTTTAGGGTGTGCCAAATGGGTGAATGGGTTCACATGAGACCTATAAGGGCTATAATGGACTTATTAAAAGGTGTAGTTCCTTAAGGGTGACACATAGATGATATGGCTGACCTATGAAGATTTTTCTGAGCCATTTATTCATGTGATATATGAATTAAATTCTAAGGCATGCCTAATGGCTGGCTAGGGTGTTGATTATCAATATTACTCTATAAATAGTGAAATAAATGTTGGTGATTTATAGACTTGTGAGAGTGAGACAAGGGAGAGGTTTTCAGAGAGGCTTGTGTGTGTTTTATGGATTGAATGAAGGGTAGAATGCCTTGAGGATGATTTGAAGAGATGAATATATTGAGGACTATTTGTATGACTTATTGGTCATAATTTTGTTGAGATAATTATGTGCTTGTTATTTGAGTATGAGCAAAGGTGTAGAGTGATAATTAGAGCTCCATCATCAGGGGTTGAATAAATCAATGAAAAGGTGGATGTGTTCATATGTGTTATTTTGGTAGATCATCATCTATGGTGGTTTCAAACTCCTTACAAGGTGAAACTTGCTAAAAGGTCTAGTTGTTATTGCAGCTCAGCTAGACAGGTGTGGCAACACCTTATGGGATTGCAGTCTCATTAAATATGAATTGTATTTATTTGATATTTTGAAGATGGAATAAATTAATTATTGTTAATATAAGATTGTAGTATAATTTTAGGTTTTAATGGGTTTTAACACCCAAGAGGATTTCCAATGTATGTCATGTGTTATGTGATTGATCTTGCATTGTATTTCTTGTTTATTACTTTGAATGATGTGTATGCCTCATGAATGTATGTATTGACTAAATAAAAGTTTGGAAGGATTAGAACTAAATTTTTAATATTTGGTCTCACTAATTAACTCCCCCTTTAGTGATTATATCTCTAATAAGAAAGTGTACGTCCAAACAGATAGGATCAACATCAAGCAAACATGTGGGTGAAAACAATAATACAAAATGACATAAGAAGCAAAAAGTAATAAGGCAATATAAAATGTGACTACATAATAAATAACATAATCATCAAAAATCATTACATAAAATAATAACACCTAGTTACCTATCAAAACTCATCTCATTGATCAAAACCACTCTACTACTCCAAAAGTTGATGCCAACATCTAGCCTAACACATAGTCAGCACCTGTAACCACCAAGTATATCTATTAGTAGTATTTGATAAAATGATAATCAATAATGAAATGAAATAAAATATTAAGTACATCATACAATACATAAATCATCAAGTATAGGATTATAACATGATAAATACATCATCCTACAATTAGATATAATATCATCCAAATCCAACAACACAACACAACTAAGAAAGAGAGTGTAACAGTAAAAATACACATGTTATATCAACATTTAAATAGTCATATCAAGGTGCACAAAGGATGAATTGTAACATCCTCTTCCTTTTAGAGAGGATTTGTCCCAATAAACATATCACAACCAAGAACCTAGTTATCCATGGGGATTTAATGACTCTCAACTTAATGGTTAACCTGGTTTCTTCTACTCAACACAATAATACTTAGAAAAAACATCAACTTACATAATAGTAAAGTAATAATGTCATACACTAGCTAGGTAAAATACATTTATTATTCCCAACATAAATCTTAAATACAACCATAAGAAAATTAATATCAACCTATGTGCCATCTTGTGACACTAAAAGAATAATAAGGAGCTTATCATAAGTCCTTAAAACAATAAATGCTCACATACACAGCTCAACTCGAGATAGAATTCCATATTTAAGATGCATAGGTCATTTAATAGAAGCCCAAAATAGATAATCACAACCTTGGAAAATGGTTTAAAAACTCCAAATCTATTCTTATTTAGAACAAATATCAATGGCATACTACCATTTTAACATAGTTTTAAGAAATTTAAAAACTTTAGCCACCCATCAAAAGCATGACTTCCTAAGTGAAACAACATTACCAACCATGGGAATGAATTTTAGCATCTGAAAAAAATCCAACAAAATTTTTTGTTGCCTTCCAATCATGCCTCTTTCAATTAAAATCTTTTGAAATATATGCAATTTTGATAATTTCTAACTTTATAGATCAAAAATTTTCTAGAGAACCAAACACTAGCTAGACATCCCTCTTATTGAGAGGCTAACATACCATAAAAAACTACAAATTTTATGATCACAATTTCAATTTTCACAATCCCATCAATATTTTGAACATATAAACATAACCTAAAATAGTATCTTTACTAATACACATTATGTCTTATGCACAATTAATCAACATACATCACATAATGCTAACACATGATAGTAACCCATTTTGAATGGTTATTCCCAAATAAAATAGTTACCATTAAGGGGATAACACAACATCCCAAACTATCTAATTTGAACCAATTGAAGAATCCAACCTAGGCCTTACATGTTACATAAATTTTTACCACATGCTCTCCAATAAATTTGTGAGCTCGCATGATGTTTACAAGAATCAAAATTCCACCATCATGCTGCACTTACCTTGTGATAGAAATAAAAAATAAAATAAATATGGGTACCCAAGAATACATAATCTACCTGATCAGGGCTTATAATATTCATTCAAAACACGAAAATAACATGTTATTCAATCATGCATAAATAATACAAGAATATACTCATACTATAATATATACACATAACAAGTATAACAACACAATACCTCAATCACAACATATTACATGTACATGCCAATATATTCATGCATTTTAGAAAGCACCTCCTTATTGATTTTCATATGCATCCATAATATAGGACCAGTTAATGCTTTACAATGCTTACATAATGAAATTCCACACAAGTTGTTTAGTAACAACCTATCAGAGTCAACTAAAAGAACACTAAACCATAAGGTGACCATTATATAGGAGGGTCCCATATCCAATATATGGCTCATGTGGTACATTCTTTGAACAAATTAGGTAGTTACCTTGTGTAAAGGGGTAGATTGGATTTTTAACCTATGAGAGACTCTACTCCCTAGCCCATACCTAGTCTAAACCATTATAGAATTAGTAGTTATTTACCCTCAACCTCATACTTGTGTCAATGTTCATATCTAGAATAATGATGTAGATTACAATATAAATCACAAAACTATACCTTGGTATCCTAAAAAAGAGATACAACTTCCAAAAAAGGAGTTACAAAACACAATTGCCTAGATATACAATTATGGTTTATCAACACAAAATCACTTGTATAACACAACTAGAATACCAGGACAACTAAGTAGATAGTTCAAAAGCTCACACATTTCACATGGTTAAGCACTTTTGTATCTCAAAAGCTCATAAAATAACATATAATAATGTACATGACTGAATGGGTAGTGTAAGATAAATATACATTTTGGAATAGGTATTTATGCCAAGGTAATTTTCAACATCACAATAGTCAAACATATAGGTTTGTGAAGCACAAACATCCATGAATCTACATGAGTCCACTTGATGTTAGATGTCATCTAAAATACATTAGATATCCATCAATGATACCACATTATCAAATCCCAAAACTCTTAAATTGTTTATGTAATTCCTTCACACTTACCCCATTAACCCCTCTAAGATTAAGTTTTACCCTAAGACCTCCCAAGATATAATACCTTAGCATTATCGAATTGATTGCTCATACAAGTACTTAATGTAAATCTAGGAATCATCATATAATTCCAAAAATAAGCTTATATCATGATTCAACTAACTAACTAAATCCAATAGGTCAAAGGTTGAATGGTGAAGCTTGTTTAGGAAATGGTGAGACCAAGGTTCAAGGAGAGCATCATATCACTCCTATGGGAATCACAATTCCTCAAGATCTAGAATTTCAATCACAACTTATAATAAATATCCTCATGGCTGCATAACCTAGTGTGGTATGATCATAAAATGCATGGAATCAAACATATCCATGAATAAAACATATCTTATAGAAGTAAAATCAATCCATGTGTTTCTACCTCAAATTTTGCTTTTCAGATTATAAAGAAAGAAGAAACTAGAAAGTAATGGACAAGGCTTGGGAAGTACCTGGATAAGATTGCGCACCGTAAATCCAGATGCTTGTGAGCACTCCTCTTTGGCTATGGAGGAATGACACCTGCAAAGAAAAGAAGACTTGGACGAAAAGGCGTTAGATAGATAGATGGTGGGTTGCCAGGCAAAACCCTGTTCCCAGAAGTATGAGAACTTCCTTAAGGGAGGTCAACCCACTGTTTTGATAAAGATAAGTCTGATAAAAAGACAGAATGCTAAAAAGGACTGAAATAAATAGTAAACTGAAAGAGAAGAGGAAGCAAAAGCTTACCTGGAAGAAGCTGTCAAACTGGTCACAGTCGCCGGCGTCGGTGGTCCTACCGGCGTCGGTTGTCGGGTCTGCCGACGTCGGTTAGTCTGCCGACGTCGGTGGGGGCAATGACCGGCGTCGGTCGGGGCAATAGGCAGGGTCTGGTCTGTGGATGGTCCGGGCTTGGTCTGAGGTCTAGTCTGTGGACGTGTCTGTGGACGGGTCTGAGTCTGATTTGAGGCAGTCAGGGGGTCTGTGCAGGGGAGTCAAATGGACAGAGAGGGACAGAGGGATAGAGGAAGCCAATCAGGGAGATAGGAATCCAGGTCTGGGTGACAGTCAGGACTGAGGGGAAGAAGAGCTAAATCTAGTTTATAAATGACTAAAAAGCATAAAAACAAACAGAGTACAACATACATGTGCCCTGCTGAAGAAGGTGTTGATCTTGCTGTTGATGTTGCCGGATGTGAAACCTGTTGCTGATGAAGATTCCCTGTTGTTCACCTGCAGAAGATTGCTATGTACCTGAGAGAGAGAGAGAGTCAGAAAAAGGATGGATACAAGGGTCTGATACGAAGGTTGAAGAGTCGGGATGCGAGAGCTAGAGACGCAGAGAAGTGAGGAAAAGCCAAGCGGAACCAGAGGGAAGAACCGGGCCAGAAGCCGTTATGAAAGGTGCTGACGCCGGCAATATCGTCGACGTCAGCCGAAGGCTGACCGACGTCGGCGGTTGAAAGGCCGGAGAAAGGCTAAAAATAGCCTTTCATCCGCTTCCCAACGGCCGGGTCAAATGAATGCCAGGGTGAAACGGTCTACGGGGGTTAAATGGGTGAGATAAGAGGTTGGAATGGGAGTCTAAGGCATTAAATGGCCATGTGGGGAATAAAGGGGATCCAAGGAGGGTATCCTAGGGTGGCGAGGTGGCAAGGAGAGGGAAAAGGGGCCTTATTTAATTAAAAATAGATGTTTATTTTCAATTAACAAGACCTAGGTAGGTTAGGGACCAAGGAGGACTAGGAGGGAGAAAGGACCAAGGGGTTAGACACTTTTTAGGTGTCTACACCATGATCATGATAACATGCCAAAACTAGCTAAATTTATCCCTTTTGGAGTTATAAAGACACTAGATTCATGAAATTAACTCATGAGAGGTCAATGTGATCAAACTCAACTTAGCTAAAATGTATAAGTTTTCATCATTATATAAGCCTACCCATATATAAGATGCATAAAAACTATAATCAACCAACTGGGCAACATAAAAGATAACAAAACCTCCTTGGTTTACTAAAAACTCCAATATATTAGATGAGCTAATTCCTCTCGAGCACTGCCATCATAATAAAATTGTGATATTACTTCCCTCTAGTAACTTATAGTGACACCTAGGCCAATCCAAAATCTATGGCTATTTACCATATCTATTATCGTAATGTCATTGTGAGTAACTTTTGTATAACAAACCTTGTTATAAACAAAAAATAAGAAGTAAGGTAGCCTTTCTATTTGTAAGAAACTCATCCCATGGAGACATGTCCATTCAACTAAAATGATTCATAACACAAATTCTGTCTATCATACCCATGCAAATTCATAGGTCACCAATAGCTCAAGGAAATCCTTTTCATGAGAAAAAAGCTCAAAATTAGATGACTTACTCAATAAATTAAATCCTTTTTGCACCTTATCATGCCCTCTAGGTTTAGGTTAAACCCTTGATCTTCCCTAGGTCATAATGTTCCAAGTATCTAATGATGTGTTGCCCATACAATCTGACCATAAATACCCATATATCATTTCCCTGATTCTAAGAGTGAAACCTATATTACATAACTCCCATTAACTTGCCCATACAAGTCAATTGTTGATAGGTGAGACTTTGCTAATGTAACCATATTATGGAAGGTTTTACTACAACCAAGGTTAAGGGCAATAAAAAGTGATAGAAATAAAAATATATGTTATTTAGTATCATTCTTCGAAGTGATGCCTAAAACAAAATAGAAGAAAGTAAAAACAACATAACAACTTAACCTTTAACCTGAAAGCTAAGTATATTGAGAATTACTTCATAATTTTTCCTGATAGGTACAAATCATTGGTCACCATGTAGTAATTTTAAAAACATAGAGTTCCTTAGATAAAAAGACTAATCTAATGCCATATATAGCAACCCCAATTTTTTTTTCAAGTTGCATATCAGAGTACACATTTGGATACATAACAGATTCAAACCTCCCTTGCTAAAGTAAGTGATACTATCATACCATAACCATGTACGCATAACCATAAAGGTTAATCTTAACCCTATAATTCATTAATTTTCATCATAATTCCATGACATAGAAACCAAAAGAACATTATCCATCAAAATAATCAAGCATAATATCCAGCCTTCTAAACACATATAGCAACCCGCTATCAGATTAAGTACAAATAGACTAATCTAATTCTCTTTAAACATGCAAAAATATATCAATTACATAATAACTTATAGTCAAATTATATGCATGTTTGTTGAAATATAAAATTAAGGAAGAAGATATGTCCATGCCTTACTACATCATCTAACAAGTAATGAGATATTGGCAGCTAAACTTTCAATTGTTATAATCGATACCATATTTTAGGGGATATCAAAACACCCTCAAGTAGATGGTAGCTTAAGCATAAAAGGTCCAATAAATGCATTGTTTTATCAAATAATGGGTTGGGTAGGGAATAAATCCTAACATCATTCCAACAACATACTAATTAAATTCAGCATGATTTGGTTATTGTATTATTCATAAAATAACTATAATATAACCATCCATACATCCATTTTCCAATCATACCCAACATGGTATAATAGCATGGTTCTCATATGCACTAGTATAGGTTATTCAAACATACCATAGGTTCCCAAAATGAATTAGTTTACAAAAACATATAAGCATTAACTTTCCTTAGGGACTAAACACGGATACCAATCTCATACTATTAACAATGCCTTACTAAGAAAATTTCAGCCAACAAAAGATAACAATATGCATACATACTTAATAGAAGTTTTATATGAATTTCCCAAAGAGTAATTACTACACCACGTATACCACTACCAATTATATGTTATTACCTTAATGATAGTAAGGAATGTAGTAGGCTACTATAACAGTTATCAATGACAACCATCTTCCAATACATGATAAAAATACAAGTGAGCATGTCTAAGTACGATTATACACCAAATTAAGTGATCTATGGGAATACACCAATGATAATAATTATGCCAAATTACTTTATTAAACATGTTTGTAGGTTTCTATATCAAGTAAACATTTGTTTAAGCCTGAGTAACTTTTTCCATATTACCCATCAAACCATCTCATTCAACCATAAGGCTATATAGTCCAAAGTTTACTCAAAGTTAGTGACAACATCAGGTCTATATCAACTTAATAGGATCACATGATTAAATCAAAATTAATTTCTTCTTTGTTTAAATCAACAACATATTCTAGATATAGTAAGAGACACTAATCAAGCATCCAGTAAATCTTCATATGATATGAATTGCATATAGAAAATAAACAATTTCATCTAATTGTTATTTAAGCTTGCATTCTTCTTTCCACATTCTATTAGTAGAGGTTAGCATATCCACATAATTAACCAATATCAAGTCATGATAAAATACTAACTATGTTTGCATATCAAATAACTATTAAATATTATAGATTAAGCTAGGAATGTATAAATAACATAATTAATTCATTATCAACTTACTTCATATATTCATAAGATCATCCAAGCATGGAGAAACAAGTAACTGAACTAGACAATCCCTCTCATCGAGCCCTATCATCCCAATCATTGGTGGCCCTTACCACCCAAACCATCAACAAGATGGTGGTTTTGACAAATAGGGTTAATGAGGAAATTTTGAGCAAGTTAAATTCCAAAGCAAAGGACATCACAAAAAAATAAATACACTAATAAAAGGGCACAATCACCAACATGGGTATAGTCCACACAATTATAAATTAGAATAGAAAACATTGCATATAACTTAACATTTATACTCAAATAGGTAAAAGGACCAACAATAAAAATAGCCAACCAAGGTAAATAGGCAACTTGGCCATACCATAATCCCAAGGAAATAATCCCATATAAACATTGATTAAGAACTAAGAAATCCATCTAGTAATCCAAAATAGTTCACAAGGGCAATATTTCTTTGAACAAGCATGCAAATAATAATTTTATTTAAAATTAATAATCAATGTAACAAGGATTTTGGGGATCATTATGAGGTCCCATGACCTCATATGATCCCTTTGTATTAAAAATCAGTCATAAGAATTAATGGGACTACAAGCCATTTAACTTATTTTAATTAAAATTTTGAAAAACCACTTTATGAAATGATGGTTCCAATAAGGCTTTACATCCTCCCATGGTTTAGTAATGCACCAAAATACAAATCTCTTATTAAACCCCAATATTATTAAATCCTATGAATGAACACACATAGGGTTCTAATCATATCCACACAGTTAATTTTAACAAAATGACTTATATATGGAACCACAACAATCAATCTATTAAGATGAATGAGCTAATCAAATTTGACTAAGTCACCAAGAATTCAAAATAAATCAATGTACAAGGATTGTATACATTCAAAGCACATCTATATGGTACAAAATAATACCATTTAATACTAATGCATGGCCAAATTGAAATAAAATCCAAGCAAAATTAATAAGTCCAAAGGTCCATTATTTACCTAATAATTTAGCTTCTAAGATGATTTAAATTTCAATCAAATTTTGATAAGGGGAGGATAAATATATACATATACATTGTTACACCACCCATTCTTGGCTGTTAAACCCTAGTCATTTTATTCAAGAATGATGGAATATATGTAATAACATCAATTTAAATCTGCCTTACTAATAATTATTTCAGCAAGTCAATTTAGTTTTACACAAAACTATAATGTCCATGGTCAATCTTGACATGAGGATTCAATAAGATCCCTAGTCATTTTCCATTTATATCCATGAATCAAATTTACCAGGTATATGGTCTCTCTAAAAAAGGGTATGATATCCATCACAAAATATATACAGCTGGAATAGTTTGTGTCTATAAAAAGAATGCGGTAATCTAAGATCACTGGTCAAATATAGGGGTGACTACCACATAATTAATTAATTTGAAGGCATAAGGGTATGAAGTGAAACCCATATATATAAGGGCATTTTGGAAAAAGGGGTTCCTCAAAACTCAAAGTATTTAACTGAACTAAATGTTATTATAGGTTGGAAATTTCTAGGTTGTGATATATATAAAATAAAATTGAAAAGCACAGTCATCGATTACTAATGCATTTACAGGTTAAGAATAACCAAATCAATATGTGAGAAAACCATAAGATATATCAATTTTCCTTCTTGTACGTTAATGAGTAAGGGAGTAACCTCAAGTTTGTATTAACTTTAAAAACCTAATTCTAACACTGATCTACCCCTTTTTCTAATTTATAAGCAAAAGAGAAAGAGATATTAAAAATATAAGGACTCAAATCAATAGTCCTTATATCTTTCAAGAAAAATAACCAATTTAAAAGCCAAGAAACTCACTTGGTCAATGCAAGATGGAATCTTACTTGTAATGTCAGTGAAAATAATAGATATTCACTTTGCCTTCTTATCTCCCTTGCATTCTTATCCTTTACACCCCTACATATATTTTTTCCCTTACCTACGTATTTTTCTTCATTCATTTTCTATGGAATTATTTTTCTTTTATTTTTTCCCCTTGTGTTTTCTCTTCTATACTCCCCTATGCCTCTTGAAATCTCCCTTATCCTTCCTCCATACACATGGGTTTCTTTTTCTTTTCACCTTCTATGTTGAGTTCTTCTCCCCATACTTCCCTTGCTCCATACTTTTTTCCTCCCTCCTTGCATCCTCCATTATCTTCTTCTATGCCATTGACCTCCTTCCAAAACCATCCCCTATATACCATGTGTTGTCCTTCCCTCCTAATTCCTTCTACTTCATGTGTTATTCTCTGACCTTGCTCCACACATTTCTCTCTTCATTTATTCCCTACTACTTGCCTTATGCCATATTTTTTCCATAAAAATCCCCCCTTCCTATGACTTGATCCCTAAAACTCCTTCTTCCACTCCCTAACATGCCCTCTACTTACTCGCCATACTCCCCACTCTAATTTCATACCTCCCCTAGCCTTTCTTATTGAATTCGAGAGAGAAAAACTCTTTCTCTACCATTCCATCAATTGACTCCTTGGTGACCCCCATGCCAACTCTTAAGGAATTAATGGAATTATTCAAATTTTGAATCAAATCCAATGAAATAATAAAATAAAGCATATCAATTTAAATAATGATATCAATATTATTTAAATACCAATTAATTAATAAAAATGTAAATAGATAATGATAATTAAAATAATAATAAGAGATATTATTTTAGTGTTACTAAATGTGTGATTTCCACAAGACCAATGAACCATCCCTTTAATAATTATAAGGTCAACCATGGAATATAAATCACATGGAAGGGGGTGTGTTATGGGGAGGTAGGTCTAGGTAGGTCTCTTAGGGAGTTCGATATAGGTGAGGGTGAGTCAAGTGGAGATGGGGAGTCAATGAGTATGGATAGGAGAGAGAGAAAATGGAAGTCTAACTAGATGGGATCAACATTGAATAACCATGTAGGACCAAACAATAATATGATAGGATAAAAAAATAAAAAAGTTTCAAGTCAATATAAAATGTGAATACATAATGAATAATACAATCATTAAAAAGTATGACACAAAACAAGAAGACTAGGTTACATGTCAAAACTCATCTAACTTCTCAGAACCAATTCGCTACCCCAAAAGTCTATGTCAACATCCAGTCTAGCCCATAATCAGCACCTATAACAATCGAGTATATCTATTAGTAGTATCCGATAAAAAATCTATAAAATCATAAGTAATAATGAACAAAAATTTAATATTAAGTACATAATATAAACCATACATCATCAAAGGTAGGATTATAACATGATAAACACATTATCTTTCAATGAGATATCATAGCATTTGAATCCAATAGCACAACACAACTATGAAAGAGAGTGCAACAATAACAATACACATATTATATCAACATTTGAATAGTCATGTCAAGGTGCACAAGGGTAGGATCATAACAAGATAATGATAATAAATTTTACAAATATGTAGTCAATAGAGGCATAACACAATTTACATCAATACGTTTTCAAGGATATCTCTCTAACCCTAACCCTAGCTTCTATATTTAGCAATTTACAACTTCTATAAATTATGCATATCACTATATTATATAATAGGTTACATTATTTATCTCTCTTATATAATATTTTAGGTTTACAATAATTTAGTGTTAATTTTCACTCTTACTTGATTCTAATGGTAAACATTTTCATGAACCCACTTTTAGATAAAACATTATTTGTATTTCTAGTTTTACTTGCTTAGGGATTCATTTACATTATAAAAATTCTTGACACTAAAATAATAGAGTTGTCAACCTTTGATATTATCTATAACATAATGATTTATATTGATCAACCAGACACTAAAATAGATTTAATTGTCACCTTAGATAAATACCAACATAGAGGCTCTTTCCTTCATATTTTAGCTAATTTCTTTTGTCCTTTAATTAGACACTAAAATTGTTTTTATTGTCACCTCAAATAAATAACAACATAGAGAATCTTTATTTTGAATTTGGATTAAATTTACTTATTTTCCCTTTTAATAGTTGTAATCACCTAAAAGTGATAATTAGATGCTAAAAGTATTACTTGAGTTACCAAATTCGTAGCTCAGCCCTAGACCTATCCTAAAATATTATACTTACTTTTCTAGTCATTGAGTAGACCATAGTCACTTATAGTTAGTTAAAACATAGTACTAAAATTGTTATCTTAGATCCCAAAACAAATTGCTTAGAATTCTACCAAGTGGACATTAGTACCACATTTTGGATACTACAACCACATGGTGACACTATCCACAACTAGGCACTATTGTCCTTATCCCTATATCTTCCCACCAAATAATTTTATGGAAAATTTTCATAGCTTTTATTATGTTTCAATTATGGAAAACTAGAAACTTTACGGTAGTTAAAAATGAGGAATCATTATGTCATATATGTATTAATTACAAGTTTTATGTGTTATATTTATCATGCATGCATATTCAAGTACAAAAAGAGAAAGTTTCCATTGAGATCATAAATTACAAGATATATTTGATAATTGTGTGAATATTTTGAGTCATATCCCCTTGATCATCTATCATAGGGATTATGATCTCTAATTCCTAGATGTTAAAGGAGTCTTTCCTAGCCATAACTAGTTCTCCTCTCCCACTTAATCAGATGCGGTTGGGGATGGAGACCACTACCACCACATGGGAAATACATCAATCTTTGTTGGTGGGAATTTCTATTTGGCTCCATCCCTTCTTATAGTGTGGTGTAGTTGCTTCCTAGGTGTAAAATTATTATTATTTTTCTCCTCCAAACCCTAGGAATGGATAGGTTTATATGGATCCTCCCTTAGTTGAGACTTCATCTTGGAATGTTCTATCTCATAAGGATGATAATCCACCTCCTCATTCTAGTGTGGAGGCATGTGCCTAGTTTGTTTATGCACTTATTATAATTATTATAATCTTATTTTATTACCGTGAATTTAATAGAATTTATACTTGATTTAGTTTATTTTGAGCTAGTGTTTTCCTCTGGTAAGAAGTCTAAGATGTGAATATCAACTAGTTGCCTTAATATGTAACATTCATTAAATTTCTATTTTTATTGATAATAGAATTATTAAATCATTCCAATAGTTATTTTTTTATAAAAAAAGTAAAATGATAAAGATTTTAATGATAAAATAAAATAATAGTATTATTATTGTAGGGTGAATATTTTGTCAACCAGCTAACTGGTATTCAAAATAGTTCCTATCACCACAGCATAGGGAGATTGGTCAACCAGATGTGCAATTTTACTGCATCACAAGGGGAAAAATCTCTCCTCTCATTAAGGGGAGGTCCCTATTAAATATGCAATGGCTATATACTATATATATAAGCAGAAAGTAAGACACAGGGGTAGGATAAACCATCCATCTCTCTTTTTTCAAAGATGATGCTGATAAACAAAGAAGAAATCCTGGGTGATGGGGAAGGTACTTCTCTTCTTTCAAAAGCAACTTTCGGCCAAGAGCCAGATTCCTTCCTAAATAGTAAAAATCCTGGTGCAATGATAGAAGGCACTTCTCTTCTTTCAAAAGTGTTCTTCAGTAGGCAGCAGGAATCTTTCTGGTAACAAGTGACTGGTAACGGGGGTACTGAGTGACCAACAACTTGAGGGAGAAAAATGAAGAACAAATGGGGCACCACGTCGTCCCAAGGCTCTTTACATAGGAAAGGAAAATGCAAACACACTAAAGGTACTTATGGGGGAACAACATCGTCCCAAAGTTGGCCTTCAAGACACCTTCCTGATCACCTCCACTAGTTCTGCTTGTTAAATCAAATGGACAAGAAAGCTCCTAGGAAATAGACATACGAACAATCCCCTAACATAGCACAAGCTATAATAGCACAAAGTCTGCAAGTAACTTATTTTCTCATTCAGATAAAATAATATGAATTATAATCTTAGCTCAAAGTCTCAGTAATGCCTTTCAATTTGGGTAGAGTTTTGCTTATGATAATCAAAATGGTCTCCTTTGAAATGATACAAGAGATTACATTATATAGAGGCCTGAGGGAGGCTTGGCACTTTGTCCCATGGAGTGACCCATTCAGTGCATTCAATGCCTTGGATGCATTTTGGTCTTGTTAAGAAGGGCCATGCTAGATCAGGGTGGCTGCCTTGATTGTGGCATGTCGATTCATCTCTAGTGCCTCCTCTCAAGCCTGAATCTCTAATTCCATCACCTGCTTAGCCGTGCAACTGTATATTTTGCCTTTATCTCATAGGGGACAAATAGATGGCACTTTCAATGTTTTTAGGCCCCAAATATCTACCCAGTGAACTACTCCACCTACTAGAAATAACTCCTACTGAGTTTCCCTCTTTGTCTCTTATTTCTCTTGGTCTGGCCTTAGGCTTTTTGAATGCATTTGGGTCTACGCCTTGAGTCTGCTGGAATCAACAGACACTTCATTTCGACAAATTTGACATTTATAGGCCTATCGTGCTTTCTAAAAACTCCTTTATGTCTTTCTCACTTTCCATGGTCACTTTCCACTGTGACGTGGGTGAGGGCACGTGGCAGCATCAACAACTTCAAAATAGGCTTATCAAAATAAGCTTTGAAACTGGTTAGCGGCTGAGGGGGTGTGAATGCAGACACATGGTAGCTTCTACTGCATTGGGTCAGGACACGTGGAGGGTTCCACTCTATGAAGCTTCATTCAAAATTTTGTCTCGACTTGTGACACTTGGCAGCTTTCATAGCCCTCTGAGGCTCAAACCCTTTTCCAAAGGGAGCATGCCCTTTAGTGTCTTCTAAGTGGCCTTCAGGCTTTGATTCTTTGATGGGTTGTCATCCCTTTTATTTCCTTCGAGAAAAATGTCTGAAGGAATTCCTTTAGACAATTAATCTGAAGGAAACCTTTCCTTGGCTCCATATGTGCCTTTGTATTGCGAGTGCCCCTTTCCTTTGACACGTGGCACCTTTTGCTCTTTGAACAAGTGCCACATGGTGTCTTTCATAGGAATAGGTGAGGACATATGGCATCTTCTACTGTTGACACATGGTAGCATCTACCTTCTTAGGACTTTGCAACATCATAGAGATATCTAGGGCTCAGTCGGGCTCTCACAGATGATGACACTTGTTGGCCTCCATCGATCTCTACAAGGGACACATGGCATGGTCTGAATACATTTGTTAGTCACATAGATGCAGACATTTGGCATGCTCTACTTCATTTAGTCACTCATCCTTGAGCCCACCATGGTCTTTGCTCGAAACAATGAAGCTAAGGGAAGAGACAGTGGATATTAACACTTAGAGGCTCCCAACAAGCTTCAAGAGGGACATGTGGAAATATCTTCCAATTCGTAGAAACAAAGGTTAGTGGGGCTCAGTCATTGACACTTGGTAGCATCTGTCTGATTCTTTCTTTTGTGCATACTTCTTTTCTTAACTAAGTTAGCCTTTAAACCTTTGAACCCAGAATGTTGAACCGATTGAACATTGAACCCATTGAACTAATGAACCAAAATAGTTCAAGGTTCAATGGCTCAATGGTTCAAGCTTTTGTTTTGATGCTTGCCGATAGACCCTTTGATGAACCGATTGAACCTGCTAATCCTTTTACCAAAAAGTTGAGAAAATGACAAAATTGAATATTTAAAACAAATTTTTTGAAAGGGAAGGGACAATTTTGGCCATGTAGGACCAAAATAGTCATATGTTGTCTAAAAAAATGAGGAGTCATTTTTTAGGGACAACAGCTAGCTCCTGTTGGGGAACTTCCTTAGATAACAAACCAGAATAGCTGAGGGCAGTAGAAACCAAAATCTCTAGTACCTTGAATTGTGCCATTGGGATATGAAGTCATGTTACCCAAAAAGAAAGGTGATAAAAATGAAGATGAAAGGCACAAAATAGAACTAAAGACTATACAAATATACATATTTATCAATGAACTTATCTGATGCCTCAAGATTTGAAGCACTTCAGATGCAGCCCATTGTGAGACAATGATAAAGGCGTCCCACCCTAATAAACTAGCAGGAAACCATTTTGTCCCTAGAATTGATTATGGGTAAATGGAACTCTACACCAAGAAACCACTTTTCTATGTCTTCCCCTTGGTTTTCTCTTCTTCTTTCCCCACAGCAAGACTTGACTTTTGGTCCAAAAACCATGAATCTTTGCTCTCCTAGCAAAGAGTTCTTTTTCTTGATTTTGATGGGCAGTAGCATGGTCTAGTACCATAATTTGCTATTATGGTAGCTCAATCCAGCACATGTCTTGATTGTCCCCCTCAGATATCTCAGATTCTTCTTCATTTGGAGGGGAGGGTTCTTTTACACTTATGCTGCACTCCACCAATTCTTCTGCTATTTCATCCCTACCTAAAGACTCAAACAAAATTTGGGTTGCAGGGGCTGCCATTTGGGTCTCGACACATTTGATGTGATCAATTATGTGAAATGGCTAGATTTGACTAGGCATAGGGGATGGTAGTTCTTCCTTTTGGTTTATGGGAGGGGTGGGAGGACTAGCCTACGAATTTGAAGTAGAAGGTGCATAAATGTTTGGGATACTTACTTTCTTAGCAATCACTAGGTCTTTTGGTAGGATAGGCAGAGTGGCCCCATGCTTAGCAATCAAAATTATAGGTTGAGGTCACTCTTTTATTTCTCCTTTATCAGCTTGTTGAGCTAACTGATTCTAGGACTGGGTGACCACAACATATGATCCCTCGGATGCTTCACCTTTACTTCTAGGTTCATCTTAGTAATCTAGGAAACCGATGTGGGAGTTACCAATTGACTCTTCTTGATCCTCCATGAAGAGACCAACGTCATTTTCTAGATCAAACTCAGGTTGAAAAGATAAATCATGATCTATTTCCAAATATCCAGCTGCTGAGTTGGTTGGAGGTGCTTCAATGGTAAGGTTCCTCTATGGGGGAGGAAGATGATTTAGTTGCCCTTGATTTTTGGTAGCATTGTCTTGGTGTGCCTGATTAGGGAATGTCCTCTTTGGTACATCTCTGTATGAAGGACCAAATGACATCCCTCATGCCATTTATCTTCTAAGGGCCAGCACTTCATTTGCTAGCTTCTACACTATTGGATCTGTGGTGGCTATAGGTGAGTTATCAGAAGATGAAGAAGATGCACCTCTATTTGGATCTCTTCTTATCTTTCTAGCCAAGATAAGGTCATCTTCTACCTCAGTATCTAAGTCCTAATCAGCAATAAGGTCTATGTGTCTGGCCCATCTCAGCAAGAAACTCACTTTAGGCAACTGTGAGTGGATGAAGAAGCATTTGAGGTTTTCAGGGGTTGGCTAAGCGATTGTAGGAATCCAGTTCCTGAGCTTGTCAAACCTTGTTATGAAATCCCTAATGGGCTCATGAGACTCTTTCTTCATCTGGGTGAGCTGGGCTAGTAAGGTATGTGCATCTTCTGCTAGTTTTAACCTTACTTTGAACTTGGTTTTGATACTGTCCTAGCTAGTCACTGATCTAGTCTGTAGATGGTAAAACCATTCTGTAGCATCACCTTGTAGTGTTTTCATGAAAATCCTGATTTCCACATCTTCAAATTCCATCCCTATCACACCACAAGCTATGGTGAAGGCTATAATGTGTTCATTAGGGTGGACTCTTCCATCACCAAAGAATTTGGGGAAATTCTTCCTTGAACTGAGTGGTACCTCATGTAGGGGTGGAGTTAGATTAAATGGGCCAAATGAGTTACCCCAAGGGCCTCAAAATGCCATGATTAGATTATGAAAAATAGGGATAACACATCTAAGTGGAGTTTCCAAATTATAGAACAAAAATTGAAAAGAAACTAGCCCTGCTTCAGCTTAAATCTTGAGGCTTCAAACTATGCTTTCTTTCCCAACAGCTCTGGTTTTGTAGACTAGATAATATAAAAGAGATGGATGAAAATGGTCAGGCTATAAATGAATAATGGGTAAGACCCAGATAGGAGTCACCAAACTCTATAATGGATAAGGTGATAATGATAATGAGTAAGACACAGGTGATGTTTCAATATGAAGCTTGAGGCTCTAAATTGCATAAAATTATTGTTCCCAGTAGAGTCACCAAAAACTATTGGGTGAATATTTTGTCGACCAGCTAACTAGCTTTTAAAATAGTTCCTATCACCACAGCATAGGGAGATTGGTCGTCCAGATGTACAGGTTTACTACATCACAAGGGGAAAAATCTCTACTCTCATCAAGGGGAGGTTCCTTATTAAATATGCGGTGGCTATATATATATATATATAAGCAGAAAGTAAGACACAGGGGTAGGATAAACCATCCATCTCTCTTTTTTAGAGATGATGCTGATAAACAAGGAAGAAATCTTGGGTGATGGGGAAGGTACTTATCTTCTTTCAGAAGCAACTTTCAACCAAGAGCCAGATTCCTTCCTAAATAGTAGAAATCGTGGTGCAATGATAGAAGGCACTTCTCTTCTTTCAGAAGTGTTCTTCAGCAGGCAGTAAGAATCTTTTTGGTAACAAGTGATTAGTAACAGGGGTGCTGAGTGACTAGAAACCCAAGAGAGAAAAATGAAGAACAATGGGGGCACCACATCATCCCAAGGCTCTTTACACAGGAAAGGAAAATGCAAACACACTGAAGGTACTTATGGGGGCACAACGTCATCCCATAGTTGGCCTTTAGGACACCTTCTTGATCACCTCCACTAGTTCTAATTGTTAAATCAAATAGACAAGAAAGCTCTTAGGAAATAGACATATGAACAATCTCCTAAGATAGCACAAGCTATAATAGCACAAAGTCTGCAAGTAACTTTTTTTCTCATTCAGATAAAATAATAAGAATTACAATCTGAGCTCAAAGTCTCAATAATGCCTTTCAATTTGGGCAGAGTTTTGCTTCTGATAATCAAAAAGGTCTCCCTTGAAATGATATAAGAGATTACATTATATAGAGGCCTGAGGGAGGCTTGGTGTTTTGTCTCATGGAGTGACCCATTCAGTGCATTCAATGCCTTGGATGCATTCTAGTCTTGTCAGGAAGGGCCATGTTGGAGCAGGGTGACTGCCTTTACTATGGCATGTTGATTCATCTATAGTGCCTCCTCCTGAGCTTGAATCTCTAATTCCATCACCTGTTTAGCCACACAACTATCTATTCTACCTTTATCTCATAGGGGACAAATAGATGGTGCTTTCAATGTTTGTAGGCCCCAAATATCTACCCAATGAACTGCTCCACCTACTGGAAATAACTCCCACTAAGTTTCCCTCTTTGTCTCTTCCTTCTCTTGGTCTAGCCTTAGGATTTTTGAATGCATTCAGGTCTGCACCTTGAGTCTACTGGAATCGACAGACACTTCATTATGATAAATTTGACATTTGTTGGCCCGTCATGCTTCCTTTGCATCTTTCTTGCTTGCCATGTTCGCTTTCCACTGTGACGTAGGTGAGGACACATGGTAGCATCTGAAGCTTCAAAATAAGCTTTGAAACTAGTTAGTAGCTGAGGGGGGGCACAGATGCAGACACGTGGCATCTTTCGTTGCATTGGGTCGGGACACGTGGCGAGTTTCACTCTATGAAGCTTCATTCAAAACTATGTCTCAGCTTGTGACACTTGGCAGCTTCTATAGCCTTCTAAGGCTCAAACCCTTTTCCAAAGGAAACATGCCCTTCAGTGTCTTCTAAGTGGCCTTCGAGCTTTGATTCTTCGGTGGGCTGTCATCCCTTTTATTTCCTTCAGGCAAAATGTCTAAAGGAATTCCTTCGAATAATTCATCTGAAGGAAACCTTTCCTTGGCTCCATATGTGTGTTTGTATTGTGAGTGCCCCTTTATTTTGACACATGGCACCTTCCACTCTTTGAACAAGTGCCACATTGCATCTTCTACAGGAACAAGTGAGGACACATGGCATCTTCTGTTATTGACACTTGACAGCATCCACCTTCTCAGGACTTTGTGACATTGTAGAAATGTTTAGGGCTCAATCAAGCTCTCATAGATGATGACACTTATCAGCCTCTACCAATCTCTACAAGGGACACATGGCATAGTCTAAATACATTTGTTAGTCATGCAGATGCAGACACTTGGCATGTTTTGCTTCATTTAGTCACTCATCCCTGGGCCCACCATGGTCTTTGCTTGAAACAGTGAAGCTAAGGGAAGAGACTGTAGATATTGACACTTGGATGTTCCCAACAAGCTTCAAGAAGGACACGTGGAAATATATGCCAATGCATAGAAACAAAGGTTAGTGGGGCTCAGTCATCGACACTTGGTAGCATCTGCCTGATTCTTTCTTTTGTGCATACTTCTTTTCTTAACTAAGTTAGCCTTTAAACCTTTGAACCCAAAATGTTGAACCGATTGAACATTGAACCCATTGAACTAATGAACCAAAATAGTTCAAGGTTCAATGGCTCAATGGTTCAAGCTTTTGTTTTGATGCTTGCCAACGGACCCTTTGATGAACCGATTGAACCTGATAATCCTTTAACCAAAAAGTTAAGAAAATGACAAAATTGAATGTTCATATCAAATTTTTGGAAAGGGGAGGGACAATTTTGGCCATACAGGACCAAAATAGTCATATGTTGTCTAAAAAAATGAGGAGTCATTTTTTAGGGACAACAATTACAACATCAAACAAATGTAAGCTCAGACATATATCCTAACTATATAATTACAAAAAATAAATATCAATTCAAAATCTAAGAACTAAAGCATATGACTTTGGAACAAAAAATATTATGTGAACACTCCCCATAAGTTATGGACTCAAAAAAAATATGGTGTATATTTAGTTTTTAAAATATTTATTATATAATTATATTTGATACAATTACACAAATATTTATAAGTATAATTTAGTACACAAAATTTTAAATCATAACAACTATTTAAATATATTAACTTGATATTTTTATGAACAAAATTAAATTTTAAATATATATTTTTAATTTTTGTATATATAATTATTTTTTATTTTCATAATATATTTATAAATCATTACATCTATTAAAAAATAGCTTCGAGACAAACTCAGAGAGAATTGAACTTTG
The DNA here is from genome assembly GCA_037957365.1 of Torreya grandis. Classification (NCBI taxonomy): domain Eukaryota; kingdom Viridiplantae; phylum Streptophyta; class Pinopsida; order Cupressales; family Taxaceae; genus Torreya; species Torreya grandis. Next base: position 789,926 of record JARHVA010002853.1, read on the forward strand.
TTATGTTTTTTCAAGACCAAATTTTTTTATTAGCTTTTTAAATTTTTTAACATCACTATTGCAGGAAACTCTATGTTTTTATGCACTTATTGAACTGCAAAAAACATTCCTTTAGGAGGGATAACCTTATTTAGTGGCCTCCACGCTATCAACTTCAATTTTTATTGTAGGTGGTGAGAAGAATGGAACCCAAGTGATATATGAAGTTTGTCCCAAAGGTGTACATAAAGGTAACCCTTTTGACTATCCCATATAGCCTAATACATGTTTGTAATTTAAAGATTCATCCAATAATGAATGTCCAAGACAAATTTATGGAAGATAAAACACATAAATTTATTAAATCTTAGGAATCAAGTAATGATAAAAGCTATACTATATGTATTCACAAATGGATTGGGTTACATACAAATACTCAAATATTACAAATTGTTAAGTTCATATCTCTCACAACTCTCAAATTTGTCATAGATCATAACTTACATAGATGTTATCTAAACAGCTCACCACAATCCAAATATTCCATATGAGTAATTCTCACAAAGGGATGCACATATAGCTAAAATTTGGGAGAATCCAAATAATTCCATGCATGTGGGACTAACTTCCCCTAAATAGGTGGAAGAAAGGCAAGGAGAAAACATCCCAATATATGTGGGATAAACTTCCCAAATGTATAAACATAACTAATAATGCTAAATGGTAGGAAAATAAATATTCTATACCAACACACCCCCCCCCCCCCCCACTGCCCCCCTTAAGCGTAGCTTAGGTGGGTAGAAGAATTGGGTCTAGAAAATCAGGCCTGATGAGGTAGCCAAGTACATATAAACTCTCATAAATTAGAGAAAAGGATAAAACCCTTAGGAAAATCACCCCTCAAAAAGAGGCAAAATAATAAGACTTCCTCTACTTGATAACGAGCCCCATCACCCTGATGAAGTCTACCTCCATTGGGCAGATGTTGACCTCTAAGTAGATCAAGTGATCAATGTGAGCAATAATGAAGGAGAAAGATTATTTATTTGTGATGGGGTTTATCCACCTGCTAAATTGGGCTTCACTCTCTATACTTCATGAAATAAAAGAGGGAATGTGTCAATCAAGTACCTTTTATAATCTCCTTATATCTCCTAGGAAATATCACAAAGATTTTTTTTTTATAAAAAATAATTAAAAAATATACAATATATTATTTTTAGTAAAATTAACAATAAAAAAATATAGTATATTATTTTTAATAAAATTAATAAAAAATTAACCACCATTAATGATATTATTTTTAATAAAAAACAATTACAAAAAATATCTCCATACACCATTAATATCCCCCAATATTAAAAAACAATTCACCCCGCTCACTGTAATTAACAAATGTTAAAATGTCAATTAAATGACATTTAACTAAAACAAATGTTTTAAGTATCAAACCCACCAATTTTTAAAAAACCATGATGTATTATCTCAAAATCATGAATTAGTGGCCAAAACTACAAGTATGTAAAAATGGTTTTGAGTCAAAAAAACTAGTTTTGTAAGCATGATGATTGATGGTGAGTAACCTTCATGGGTAAGATTGCAGGGTGATGGGAGTAAGACTAGGAGAGTGATTAGTATTTTTTTAGGTAGTTGAGTAAAAGGATTCAATGGTAAAAATTTAATTGAGATTTAGGTACAACACACAGTGACCAATAAGAAGTCAACCAACTGTAGGTTCAAAGGGAGGTCATGGATGTTGATTACTGAAGGAAACCATGGTCCTATAGGGAGTTTAAAGAGTGAAGAGATTGATTAATTTATTATAGTTATAGAATACTTACATTTTTTCTTCTATGTTAGTGAGGAAGGACATATATTTAATATTAAATGGAGGACTAGCTCTATATGCTAGATTAATATACATAACTTGGAAACCAAGTGGCTAAGGGAGGTAGCAAGGTGGTGTAGATGAGTATGTCAAGAAATTATGAAATCTAGTAACATAATTGGTATGGTGGTTTGAAAACTAGCATGTATGGGTTGATGGTACCAAGGTTAAGTTTCAAAACCATGAGGAAGTAGTTTCATGTAACATGCAAATCTAGGTGATCAACATGAACTCAACACTTTATACTCTGGTTGACAAATGATGACCAGGAATGATGCGAGGATTATTTCACCCAAGAATGTTCGTTCTTATCTTTAATGAACAAAATGCTTCATATCTACAAAAAATATTATATTTTAGTACACATGATGCAAATGCTAATGCCAATAGTAGTTAGAGGAGGAAAACTCATAGATAAACACATAGATCTGATGATTACCTCTCACTAATTGATAGAGAATGCAAAATATAGTATCTTCTCAAGATTTAGAAATAAATAATAGATGAAAATGGATACCATTTTAACATCTCTAAAACTTTCATACCATGTAAGATTCATACAATAATGGACATCCAAGATTGATATATGGAAGATCAAACACACAAATTTGGTAAAGTCTATAAATCAAGTAATCATAAAACCTATAATAAATGTATTAAAAAATAAATATGGATTATATAAAAAGGCTCGAAGCTTACATCTCATTAATCTCACAACTTTTAATGTTGTCATACCTCATAACTTATACAACTCATATCTAAGTAGCTTACCAAAATACATAAGGCTCCAAATATTCCATATGAGTAAAGCTCACAAAGGAATGTACATATAGGTAGAAGTCAAGAGAATCCAAATAATAATATTCATATGGGAATAGTTTATCCTAAATAGGTGGAATAAATGTAAGGACCCAACATCCCAATACATGTGGGATAAACTTCCCAAATGTACAAACATAACTACGCAACCTAAATGATAGGAAAATAAATATATTACACCAAAAATAACCATATGTGTTTGATAATGTATGTAAATAATATTAAATTTATTATATTATTTATTATTTTATTTGGGTATATCCCATCAAAATATTATCTTAACAACTAGTTTCATCATTAGTGGGATCCCTTAGGAATCCATCTCACTAGTGTTCAAAATGTTACCAAACGTTTTCATGATTTTTTTCATTAAAAAATTTGTATAAATTTTATTCCATTTTAGGAAAATTAATTTGTAGGTTTCTCAAAGAAATTATTTTTATTTTATTTCACTAGACCTAGGATTTCAAAGTCACTGACCAAGCCTCCCTTCAGGTGTCAGTTTGGATTAAACTTACCAACTTGTTGATTCTATTGTGTTATTTTCTTAACCAAATTATCTAACCCTTTAGATGTTATACCATACATGACCTAAGTTATATTCCCTATGCTAAAACAAGTGAATTTTTGTTTAGGTTTATTTATTCAAGGAGTTAAAATATTTTATATATATCCAAGTCAACAATGACTAATGGATAGTGAAGGTTTTATATTTTAATCTACCCAATACTTGTTTTTTATGTCAATACCCTTATCATTGTATCAAATATTGTCCCCTTATGGGTCACTCAAAACCTTCCTCAAACCCTTCACAAACTAACAAGCCTAAGATGTAGGATATAGACAATCATTGGAGTATAGCTACCAACAAAAAATAATGGCTAATTTTGAAACCTTACTCCATGTCACTTCTCCTGCAATGACCAAGGCCACGCTGGAGGTTCCCACCTATCCTCCCCTTCCTATAAAATCCACACACTCCTAAAAAACTATGGTTTATCAATATTTATATAGTTTAAAATATTCTTACTTGGCTTGGATATCATCATCAAATTAATCCTTATTTAGTTGGTTATGTAACCCAACATGTGGTGATGGTGAGTTGACCCAAGAGGAAACTAAGGATAAATACCCCTCCATTGTAATTGAGAGATTCACTCTTCCAAAACATTTTAGTTTTTTTCCCTCCCTTAAAGATATAGAGTATGAATAGGGAGAGCTTCATATAGATTTTATTTATGAATGAATATACTCTCTTGTAATGTTTGAGGTCTCACAAAGTCCTCTCACTAATTCTTTATCTAGGTTTTTCCAACATAATGGTTCATTAAAACAATTGTGTATGAAAGAAGTTAAAATTTTAATATTGACTTTGTAGACTACTCTGATGTGTATTCAACTTGATCCTACCTAATTCTTCACTTTACATGAGGAAGTATATGCTGGTGTGAATATATTGGTGTCATAACACATTTCCCCACTAATTATTTCCACATGGAAATACAAATAACATATATTTATTTGGATAGTTTTAGATATTGATGGTTATTCATTAGGCATTATCAAGATTTACAATCCAAATAATGGCCCTAACATATAATTTTATGGTGATATTTGAATGACAATTTACCACTTGGCATGTGGCTCATGTGCAGGGATTTTAATATGGTTGAAGACCATAAGAACAAACTTAGCCCCTTTCCCATGATATGGTGGTGAATGGGAGACTATGAAATATTTTATTATTTCAATAATGGTTGGGGTCTTGTCAACCCTATCATCTAACATTACACATTAAATATCACACCTTGGTATATGTGTTAAAATTTTCATACTAGCATAGTGCATCCTCAAATGGATAGACCATTATATGTTGTCATAAAAAAATATTTTATCATTTTCCAAAATTAATGTACAATTTAAGAATACTCATTATAAATACGATATATCATACTATGTCCCCATCTCCTTCATATTAGAATAGAACACTTGTCAATTTCAAGTGCTATGTAATCATTCCATTTTCAACACCTCTCTCTTGAGACACGTAGCAACCATATGTTTTGAACATGACACCCCACTTGACTTATATTTTTAGTTATATTTAATGGTGTAATGAGTCCATTCTGCACAATACCATCGTTCTCTACCGTAGTGGAAATAAAATCACTCATACAAGAAAAAATAGAAGATGAAGTTTTGCTTAATGAATTTTAGAGTTTCATACCTCCACAAAGACAATCCCTATTATCACCACCTATAGAACTTGGTTTCCTCACTCCAACACCAAATCAAGTTGACAAATGGTCATGTTATCATTGGAGGATAACTAGGTGCTCACTTGCATTAAATAAAAATTGAAAACAAGGATTCAATAAAATATTTTAAGTCCCACAGATCCAAAAAAAATATCATGGCCAAATTAAGGCTATCAAGTCAACTTAATCAAGGATCACTTATCTTCTTGATACCTCCTCTACTTTTTTGGCTCACTATAGATTAGTGTTTCAAGATCGAGAGGAGATAATGGAAATAACCCAAGTTCTATAGTAATGCCTCAATGTGGTTCCCTGCAATCTAAATTCTATAAAACAAATGCTTTGATATGGACCTCTTAATCTCCATGAATTCATATAATATCTTCATTGCATGCGTAATAATAAATCTAATAACCTTGACATATTTCCATGATATTTCATAAAACCACGTGGGAAATTTTTGGTCTTGATTTGCTTGAAGTTTTTAAAGAAGCTTTAAAAAATGTAATCTTTGGTGTCATAATCAATCAAGATAATATCAAATTCATACCTAATTTTCCAACCTATGGATCATTACCAGTTGGTGACATAGCACTTTGTTAAATGTGTCATATAAGATCATTTTTTCTAAACCACTTGCCACTTATCTTCATCTCATCCTTCATGTTATTTTTAGACTAGAGAAAACAAGATTTATTAAAATTAGATATATTCTTGATAATCTTATTATTGTCTGTGAAGGTATAGAATGGGATATGGATTCACATAAAAGACCCATTTTTTTCAAATTAAATTTTGATAAACCTTATGAAATAACTCAATGGATTTTTTCATCTTAGTTATGCTAAATGTTTTTGGTTTTAACCAATTATTTATCTCGATAGTCCACACATTATTTGTGTATGCCTTTAATTGCATCACTATTAATGGTGTCAACTATGATAGTATTTTCCACTAGTACTCCATCTATCAAGGTTTCCATCTCACTCCATCTCATTACATTATTTGTGTAGAATATATATGATATATTCTTGCTTCTAAAGTAAAGTGGGGTCTTATTAAGGTATTTTTATACTTGACTAGTCCTCTCAATGCATTAATGGCCACTTTTCTAATGATACTTTATTTTTCGTTAAAGATCAAAAACGAATCGACATAATCCATAAAGTGCCTTGATATTTTTTTAGCCTCTGGGTCTAGTTTGTAATGGAGTAAAATTCATTCCTTCATTAAATCATGATTATTATGTCTAATTGTATTCTCTATTAAAAGTATAAATTTATTAGAAGAGGAGAAAAAATCAAAATTTTGGGCATCACATTTTCCTTTGATAGTTCTGGTGTATATCTTTGGTAAATTTTCATTAACCATGTTGAAAATAAGGTTGATTATTGGGTTACTAAACCATTATCCTTAATAGGGAAATTCTATGTTTGCACTAAGATTTTAGCAACTACCCATGTTTACTATTCTTGCTATTAGGCTCCATGTAAAGCCTCCTTTTGTTATCTGAATAAAATTCTATGGGGTTTGCTCTAGTATAGTGCCAAAAAATGAGGGGATTCCATCAAGTTAATTAGGATATCTATTTCCTCCCCCATGATAATGAAAGTATGGGAATTATTGATATTTATAGGTAGAGAACAACTTTATCTACTAAAAAGGTTGTTAAATCCATTGAAGGCAATAAATATTGCAATATACTACTAATATACTATATATCCTCTAGATCCACTAATGGTAAATTCAATTATAAAAATATAATATTTCACATCCTTCTTATCACATTGGCTCCAATTCAAATTTAAGGATCATTTATGGAAAAAAGCATATAGAATCCTTCCAATGACATTAATCCCCATCTGAGATGTTATCTTTTAATGATCATAACATATGGTTGTCTCCCATTATGACCAATACTAATGTTTTATTTGTTGAGTTACATGAGATAAAAGGGTTAAGTAAATTTAGGAAAGGAATTCATATCATTCAAGATTTTGTCTTTGTAAGGGATTAGACACCTTGGATAGATTTGAATAATGTAAAATTACCTTATATTCTTCACATTCAAGGCTGAATTCAATATGTAATGTTTCACTTTTTGGGATTGTGATCATCACACTCATGGTGGAAGGACTAGAGATGGAATTGTGACACCCATTTTAAAAAAAATCCCTAGTCATTATCAAGTTATAAATCTATTATCTTATACTTTCAATAAGATCAATTGGTGATGGTATAATATTTTCTCCCACATGATGTGGCTTACCAAGGTTGACTGAATTTGTATGACATGTCTAGATCCTGAGTTGTCCCACTTCCTTTGGTGTTTTGTCTATCAAGGTGTTCCATGGGGGGTGTAGATTTTCCATATTGGAGTTTCTTAACCAAAGTTACCCACCTCCAAGGGCCTAGAGTACTTAGAACATCTCTTTTATTCTTTCTCAAAATCCCAATCCACCTAGTAATGTATTCATAGCCTCTTTGAACCTCAAAACATTAACTATATCTCATAGTGTCTTTCCCTTCTTGGGGATTCATCCAACTGACTGTTGTTACCTTTATGTATATTTTTAGAGTTTTGATTGTTTTCCAATTATTGAAGGAAATAAATAATTTTTTGTTTAACATTGTGTAATGTTATTACCTTTTGTCTATTAATGACAAACTTGTTTTTATATTTTTAGATTGTGTGTAGATTACTTAGAATATTGCCATGGAGGCATACAATCTACAAGAGTTATTGGACCAATAGGAGAGTATTATTTTCATAGTGAAGCATATTTTATCTAATGACATACCCCAAGATCTACCCTCATCACCTCCTACGAGGAATATAAGTTGTTATTGTAGCCTCAATCACTTCTCCCTTCACTTCCAACATGGTTGATGGAGATCACTACCATTGCATGAAAAGTATTATACAACTCCTTCTAGAAGGGGTTGTCTCTTGGAATTACTACTAAAACTCAATGCACTAATAGATGGGTGATATATATGAAATTATACCCATTTTATGATTGGGTGGTGTTAAATCCTCATTCTGTAGGGCCTTTTGCTTGGACTAATCTACCACAAATAGATGATCCTTCACCTCCTCCCTCAAGTGTTGTTATTTGTGCTTATTTCTATTTTGGTTTGCTAATGTAATGTGATTTTCATCCTCTTGTCTTATTTTAATCAGTTTTATGCTTATTATTTCCTAGTGTTATTCTCTAGAAACATGTTTTGTCCTTTGATGTGGAGTGTTAGTTATGAATTAGAATTAGGTACATTATTAAAAAACCTTCTATAACTTTATTATTTATATAATAAAGTTATAATAAAGCATTCAAATAGTAAAAAATATCTTAAAATATATATGTTACCTTAAGATTCAAAATGAAAGGAATTCTACTACAAATAATGGATCTTAGGGAAGAGGATACTAATAAGACTATTAAGAGTTTGCTCACAATTACTAATTAAATGTGAGATAATGACACATTTTATTATATTTTATTTACTTTACTAAAGGTGATACATATTATCCTTATATACATATCTTATATATGTTAATATAGTTTTTTTTTTTGAATTGAAAGTATTGTAGTCAGACTAGTGAGGATGATGATTGCTTATATCCATCCATAAAGGTACAAATCCCTTTAGATACCTCAGTGTAGCCATAATTTATATACATTAATCCTACATGAGTAAAAAGGGTCAAGGACATATAAATGATAGGGCACAAGGGTGTATATTAGATGTGTGGGTGTGTGTTGTGTGTGTGTGTGTGTGTGTGTGTGTGTGTGTGTGTGTGTGTGTGTGTGTGTGTGTGTAATTAATTACTAAACTTAGATGTATCATATATTAAATTTTAAAAAATGAGATAGAGTATTAATGGAAAGTATAGCTATGCTAGATATATAAATGACATAAAAAAGACTGTTTAGTTATTTTTTATGATAATATATTTTTGATTATGATACAAGAAGATAGTTCTAGCTCAATCATCATATGTTGGATCTAGTGCCTTTTACTCTCTAGACACTTTCATCAGCTCGGGACAACTTCATTGATTATAGTGTCTACATTTGGCACCAATGTCCTATATATAATATCTGATCAAATAGGATGTGACCACCTAGATGATTTTGGTTTTGGCCTAAACTTCACTATTGTGAATTTAAATATAGGTCAAGGACATTGCTCTTAGTAAAATGGAAAACCCTAACTTTTCATCTTAAATGTGACCTTCGGATAAAATGGGTGTTTTTAAAAATGGTGTCGAGATGCCCTATAATGGCCTTAAAATCAAAGGATGTTTCCTACATATCCAATACTTTATAATAGGGATTCAAGCTCATGTAGTTCTCCCCTACGTGTTGTTTTATGTGTGTAAAATAAGTACAATAGTGACCTATCTTGTAACTTGAAAAATATGACCTTATGACTTCTCTTTTATTAGTTTATACCTATAACTAGGCTATTCCCTTGACTAATATCAAGATAGGGTGAAGTAGGAAACGTTTTTTTATAAATTGAGTACTTCTTGAGTGCTTAGTAAGTGCTCTTTTGGTCTGATTACTAGGTGAGGAGTGAATGAGGGTTGATATTGTATTTATACAAACATAATTGGGAAATAAATTGTATTAAAACATTTAAGAAAACCATTATAATATGTTTTATTTGTAAATTATATGACTTTATATCACTAGCCACTTGCATCAGGTAAGGACAGTAACCTTGATGTTATTATTTATCCCTGACATTAGTGTCCAAGGAGAAAGAGAGCAAGCGCATGCTCAAAGCTTGTAGATGTATAAGATAAGTATATTTTAAGAATTTTTTAAAAGATGAGTTACATGTTTCATTAATATAAATCTTTTTAGAGTAAGAGATAAGACAATTAGTTTAAGATAAAGTAGGTGCAAGGCTTGCATAAATGAGACATGTGTAAAACTAGGAGTAATATCTAAGGTCTGATTCTACCAAGTGTAAAAAACTGAGGTGATGCATACTCACATAATATCATCTAAATTTTCCCACTCCTTTAACCTAGTAACAAAATTTATATTTTAAATGAAAGGAATAGTTACATGGGTGTGTATACACACCTTATCTTTGCTTGATTTAAAATTGAATGCTTTATTAGAGATAGCTTTGAGTGCTTTTTTGGTGATTGGCCTAAAACTGGGAGAATGTTATAGTGTTTAATCAGTACATATAATCATTCTTAAAACTACATGAAATTGAAAGAACAAAGTTTAGGATTGCACCATTGTGTCAGTAGCTACCTTATCTATTAGCAAGTTATTTTTTCAAAATATGTATCATTATAAATCTTTGAAACTAAGATTAGAATAAATATAGATACATGTTTAATGTGCATATATCTAATTAAATATAGATAAAGAGATAAATAATGGAGGGCACATGCCTCCAACTTTGGATAAAAAATTAGTTGCCACCTAGTGGTTGAGTTTAGCTCAAAAGTGAAACCCAATGATACTTATAACTTGGTGAGCTTTGATGATCAATTCCAAACTAAAAACCTAGCAAGATTGGGTGATTCAATCAACCCAACCATGTTAAAAGGTAAACAACCTACTACACTAGATTGGCTCTCTAAAGTTCATAAAAGTATGTGGGGTATCAATACATACAAATCATTTTAGAATTTGATAATGATTTGGATTTTGTAATATTAGGAACATGTCTCATAGCATATGCACCTTAGATTTATCTCATGTTGAAACTATATGTAAAAATGGTACAATGCCATAATTGTATGATTTGGCCAATTCATAAAACTATGTAAGTGTGGAGTATATGCTTCCAAAACATGGCCCAACTATATATGGATAAATATGAAAATGATATAAGTAATAATGTGGAGGACATGTTTCCAAAACATGCCCTCAGTGTAAACTAGAGAAGTTTAATACTAGTTACGGGTGGAAAACATGATTCCAAAGCATGAATCTAATGAATGTGTGAATTATAAGTACCATACTAAATTTTGTAGAGAAAATGCTTCCAAAGCATTCCCCAACTAAATTTGAAAATTAGTGTAAGTACCATATACTATGTGAGTGTGGAGAACATGCTTCCAAATCATGCCCCACTCAATCTGAGAACTATAAGAATATGGAAGCCATGTCACCATGACATGGCCCTACTAATATGTTACCCCCATTGAGGTGAGGCAAACATATTACATGGTAGTTATCTCACCTCAAGAGGGTAAAACAATTGTAAATCTATGAATGTAATTTTGTAACATATAAAAGGAAACATTTGTAGGTAAATATATCATTTAATCACATAGAATCAATGTGATCACATGTAGGCTTAAGATGTATGATAAATATCATAGAAACATATAGATAGAAATATTACAAGCTCAACAAGAAAACAAGCACATAGATAATAAAATTCAAAAGAAATTCAAAAGGCAATGGTCCAAGGAGAATACAAACAAGGCACATGTTTAAATTCCATGTAATTGAATGAAAATTAATTTGTCAAATGTTCATAAATGTAAGGAATGACATATTCAAATGTCTATATAATGTAATGGAATATTTAAGTGTCCAAGAAAGCAAACATAGGCACAAGGGATGAATAAAATGGAACATATTCAAATTCTTTAAAAAGTAAGACAATAGCAAGTTAAAACACTCAAGGAAGTGTGTGAAAAAAATCATAAATATTTCATAGTGGCCTATGAATCAAATGTGTTAGGAAAAAAAGTCAATTACATATCATATTAATTACCCTATGTAATGTATAATCATGGATAATAGACGTGTAAGTACAAATTTAATCTCAAATATGATATTCCAGAGTGACCATCAATCATATAACCTATGTGTATCAATATCATAAAATACAAATTCCCCCAATGTCCTAGTGACATGAGTAGAAGAGAGGCCTAATGTATACACAAAATATTTTAAAACTTTATCAATTACTAATTATTTATATCTTGTAGGAACCCATCAAGTCTCAATCTCTCTGACTGTATGTCTTAAGGTGTGCACCTAGAAATAGGTGGGAAGACCTTGGTGTTTTATAGGATTATTAGTCCTTATTACCATTTTTTATCAATCCATCCATCTCATAAAACATTCCGCTAATATTTTACTTCTATTTTGTACCCTCATCTAGTCATTTTCCACCTTCATTATCCCTTCCCCAACCTAAAACCCTTTATGAAAGTTTACATTACACAACTAGCCCCATCAACCTTGTACTCTAATTGGTAAAACTTATTAGGGTCTAGGTCAGCCCCTAGCTAACCTAGATAGTGACCTAACATTTTTGTCGATCATGATACTAGGTCATCTAGTTTGACCTTGTCAACCTAAACTTTTATAAAGTATTAGGGTTACTTATACCTAAATAAACACATCCATGTCACCATTCTTAGAGGGACAACGAGATTTAATTATTATTTTTACTTCTTTATAGTCTACTCTTTTGCCAATCTAATTGAAGAGTCTTAGCTTAGGGTTTATACTTAGAAAATAATCTTGTCTTGTGGAGAAGTATTTTGATGTTTTGGCCTTCCTTAGTGATCATTACAAACCACAACAACTTATTTTAAAGCACCTTTGGCCAAGGGAGATATTGAGTCTTGACAGGTTCATCTTCAAGATAAGTATCTCAAACTTTGCTCCTTTTTTTAGTAAATAGAAATAACATAAGTAATGGCTTTTGAATATATCACTCTCTCTATTCATTAGGGTATTACATGTGTGTGTGTGTGTGTGTGTGTGTGTGTGTGTGTGTGTGTGTGTGTGTGTGTGTGTGTGTGTGTGTGTGTGTGTGTGTGTGTGTGTGTGTGTATAAAGATTATCTTATGCATTTTTATATTTATGTTTACTAACCCCACTTTGTGCCAGAAGCTTTGGTGTACACTAGATTAGACTTTACTTTAATTGTTATTAGTTTAGTGAATATGAAAACATAAGACCTATATAGGGTTATTACATAGTTTTGCCTGACTAGAGGCTTTGGAACCCTCCCTAGTAAATTTATTATTGTAGGAGATCCCTCAACTAGGTCTATTAGATACATGTTGGTCATAACCCTAAATATCTAATGTATCCACAATCAAAAGTACAAAAAGGATTTATCTTCTCTGAGCTAGGACTGATTTATAGATTTACTACATTTCCCATTACATACATTTTGGTGAAACTGACATGAATCCAACCCTTATATGTTTTCTTTCACACCATCATTTTTATAATCTTATTATATTTTTCCATATTTAAATTACTATATCAAACCACTCAGTATAGTTCTAACTTTCTATAAACAGGTTTAACACATAGTCGCATAAAAATGGCTATGTTTTGTCTTTATAAGTCTTCATCAGATATAGGTTACTAGATCAAATAGGTGGACACAATACTCTACTTTAATTCTAGATATGCATATAGGGTTAAACAAGTCAACTTTGTCATCTTATTCTCTCTACCAGCATATAAGTCAACAAACTAGGTCAAGCAAGTCAACTTTGTCATTTTATTCTTCTTTAGAACACAGGGTTTGGTAGAATTAGGTCAAACCAATCGACTTAGTTTACATAAATTGAAAGAATCAATTAAGGAACTTTAGAATTAAATTTACAATTTGAACCATATTCAAACTTGCTAATGTTCCTCTCTTTCTCTTCTCTATCATTTTAGTAATTTCTTTTATTCTATTCTTCACAAGCTATCCATGTTTAAAAATGTAATCCTATAGCCAACTAGGTTGACTTGGTCAACATATTTCTATAGCTTGTCTTATATCTAAGAGACATAGCCAACCTATTTAACTCTATTCTTAAAGACCTTACTTCCATAGAAAATTAGTGACCTAGTCGACTTTGTTCTATACTATTTTCATACAATGTCACCTAAACTGACTCTATACTATTCTCAAATCAAGGAATTAATAACTCTTTACTTTTAATTAATTCACTCTTAATTATAAACTATCTACATTCTTATATTAATTCACATTGTCTAAAAATATGGTTTTTCAAATTACCATTTAGTTACACTATTTTTATATTTTGTGTACACCACCAAATCACATAACAATCAAAACAAATTTAAACATTTATTTTCCCAAGGCTTACCTACATGGTTTTCATCATTGAGGGGGAAGCTAACTTGGTTTTCTATCCATGTATAAATACATGGTTAAAGTTATATATTATAAAATCACCTGACACCATTATATATGTGGGATTGTGAAGTGATGGGGTAGGCCCAAATATGAAGCCAATACCATTGCCAAAATATATCCCTTTAAGCCCAAATGTCCTAAAACCATATAAAGATTTATTTTCTAGTTCCCTATTTCATCCAACTCTCTAGACATACTTTCTAATAATATAATAGCACTTAGAATGACCACTTAGTTGGCATTTACTTTTCAATCAATTTCTTTCTCTCTAATCTTTGCATGTTGTATTGAAAAAACTTGCATTAGTCAACATTGATACAATTTTTATGTTATTTTCCCCAATTAGATAACTCACATTAATAAAATTATCTATGTGTTTCCTTTCATTCTTTTTTCATTTATCTTACAAAACTTATTCCTTGTTTTAGAACATTGTCATTTTGGTCAATATAGTCTCTTATAGACTATATCTTTCTTCCTACCAATAATTCATAATCGACCAACATAACTATGTCTCTTGTCTATTTGTTATGTGTTTTTTATAGTAGTACACATTCAACCCAATTAGCTTTATACTCTTCTTAGCCTCTATCTAGCAGTACTCTATCGGTTAACCCAGTTGACCTTGTACTTGATTTTTAACCTTGCTCTTCTATCTAGCTGATTTGGTTTTTTATATAGTTGAATTACTTCTCTATCTAGTTGTCTTAGTTCTCTATCCATGATATCAATTTATTTTTACTTAAATTCTTATTCTTTTCACCAAAACTCATTAAATCCCCAATCATAATCTTCTTTAAAAACTTCAATCTATTTAGACACTATGTGGGGTATTATTTTCTCCCTTTCTTTACCTCCCAAGAGAACCCTCACTCTTAGAGAACTTATTCCCCTCCCTCATATATGTATTATAACATGTTTCAAATGACACCTCAAGATGATATAGGTGGATCCAATCCTTTTTATACCTAGCAAGACAATTCTCATCTTCAAAAATTTCAACACAATGTGGGAGAGATTGAGACATGTCTATCTAAAAATCCTACTAGTAATCCACCTCTCAATAACCCTCCCCCTAATACCCATTCGGGGAGTCCTCATACAAACACCAACTATCTAATTAATATAACCCAACTTCTTTCACAAGTTGTGTAATAAATTAACATAATGCAAACATCTAACACCTCCCAAATTATACAATTATAATGACATTTGATCAGTATGGATAATCCACCTTTGGTTCTAATTCTACAAACTAATCAAAATTTTATTCCTCCACCTCTTAGAGATGCCTCACTAAATGTCATTCCTCAACCTATAATGAATAACAAGATCATTTAAAACATCCAAAATGAGCCTTTATCCCATTTTGACATTTTCATTAACATTGGTAACATCTCTCTCACTATCAAGTATGATGGTACTAAAGACCCTGCATCCATTCTTACAACATTTATTAATATTTATAAAGAGTGAATTTAAACTAATACTTTTTCCACCACCAAACTTATCATTAAAATCTTCACTGGTGATGTATTGGAATGGTAAAACTAACTTCCCTAACACTCCATCTAACAACTAGAGTATGTAGTCAATCCTCTAGTTAATTAATGTCTAAACAATGAACTTCTCTAAAATTGTCTTAGCCATTTCATCAATGCTAAGCAATCTCCCACTGAATCAAATCATGTTTTTATCAAATGATACAAATATTTGGCCCACAATACCAACCATAAAAATGAATTATGATAATCTATTTAGACTCTTTATAACTACTTTAACACGTTCTCTTCAATATAAGGCTTGAAATTTTGCCCTTGAAATGCTTAACAAAGCTCTTGACCAAGCCAAATGTCAAGACTTATACATGAAGCAATTTGAACCTAATACCAAATTCCTTAATGGATATTTTCAAAATTATACCAATGCCATCATAGAAAATACTCCTCAAACCAAACTAGGAGCTGCCCAGGTTGACAATCCCCCATCTTAATATAAGGCTTGAACTTTTGCCCTTGAAATGCTTAACAAAGATCTTGACCAAGACAAATGTCAAGACTTATACATGAAGAAATTTGAACCTAATACCAAATTCCTTAAGGAATATTTTCAAAATTATACCAATGTCATCACAAAAATTACTCCTCAAACCAAACTAGGAGCTACCCAGGTTGGCAATCCCCCATCTTAAAATAAGGCTTGAACTTTTGCCCTTGAAATGCTTAACAAAGCTCTTGACCAAGCCAAATGTCAAGACTTATACATACAGCAATTTGAACCTAATACCAAATTACTTAAGGGATATTTTCAAAATTATACCGATGCCATCATAGAAAATACTCCTTAAACCAAACTAGGAGCTGCCCAGGTTGACAATCCCCCATCTTCTCACACACAATTAAATATGTTGTAAATGAAACAATTCTTATCACCCTATGAACTATTTTCTTATACCAATAATCGTACTAAATGGTATGACCCTAATAAATTATTTTGGTTCCATGCTAACATTAGTTATTCCCATGAAATCTGTAGAGGTGTATATAGTTGAAGTTCATGTTGTATTCTATTGAATAGAATGTGAGATTCAATATGTGAAGCTTAGGGTTAAGAGCTATATACTTTGGATTAGGTGGAAAGACACTAATATTCATGAACTAGAATGTGAATGAATTCTTCTCCTTGTTTTATATAAGTTATGTCTTTTTCAAGTTTAGCTCATAATTGTTTTTCTCTTGTCCTTTGTGTTCACCAATCCTATTGCATAGACCCACAACCAATTGATGTTTGGGGTGGTCTAGGGCCACTTATGGTTGGGCTCATTAGGACTGGAGAGGTGGGTGTCAATTGATCTTGCAATAGAGTATTTAAATGATGTTTGATTTTCTTCAAGGTTGTATTCAGTTGATCATTTGATAATAATTTTTATGTAGTATCAATATTTTAAACTTAATTCTTGTATTGACTTATCTCTCTTGAAGATAATGTGATTTGATATTTTAGGTTAATATCTTTAGTAAAGGGAAGATGGTGATTGCATTATTATAGATTCAATCAAAGGAATAATTGTTATGTATCATAAATATTTTAGTCTTGATATATGTATTTGTTTATCCATTGAGGAATACGTACATGTTTCATTAAGTTGTCATTTATTTTAACAAGATAATTTTACTTTGTTTATAAAGCATATTAACTAACTTATTAAGTAAATACATAACTCAATGACTTGCGAGCTTACCCTTTAGTAACATTCTTCTCTATCATTATTTGATATGTATTGATGAGCTCTTCTATTAGTCATGTGTATGCATAAAAATAGAACAATTATTGAAGTAAAATGCATACTTGATTTGTTATTTTATATTTTTTGTCAATCTCTATTGAGAGATTTAGTTTTTATGTGTTGAAACTTTAGATGTTTGTTAGAATTCTACTTACTCGAGTAAATGATTTCTGTTAAGATCTTAATAGCATAATTTCATTATATTGATCTTGAAAAATTTACATTGTTTGAGAAAGGTATTTTAATTTATCATACCCTATGTAAGTTATAATCTAACATAACGTGGTTGTTTATTTACAAAGTTGAAATATTAAATTGTTTCTCATACTTAGCTAGTTATTAATGCCTAGAAAGTTGGAAGTTGTTTAACTTATGAACTATTAGAACTTATTATGGTTTGATCATAAGTGCACATATCATTGATATTAACACAAAAACATGTAATGTTATTTTTTTATTATAATATTCTTATGGAGCCAAAGTGAATTATTTGGAAGTTTAGAATAATTAGAACTAGTTTATTGATAATGACTCTTGAAGGCTTAGATGTGAGTTTGACATTCATGTCAAGCTTGATGTCTTAATTTATAACATAAATAGTTTATCTTTTTTAATAGTGAATCATTACAATGATTGTTTGCAATGATATGTCTATTTCAAATAACTATAATGAGATAAGTAAGCTTAATGGTCTTATGGACTAGGTGTAAATTACTTAACTTGCTAAAGGAACTAAAAACAGACTAAAATATTTGGTTATGTTCTCATTGGTGCAATCAATAACTAATCCTAAATGTATTGTTGGCTGAGGTGAATTTTTTGAATGTTCAAATTCCAAACTTAAGCATGGTTGTTGAAACATCAAGACAAAGTGAATTTCATATTATTATTACATGGTTCATTAACATTGATTAAGAGATATCAAGTGACGTACAAGACATGGAAGTAAGAGTTTAATCTATAGAAAAATGCTTAGATATATTTGATGGGAAACATGCATGAACTTAATTTGAACATGTTGGTGATGTGATGACTACTTATGTGGTTACATAAATCATTATAAAACTAAACAAGACTTGCCTAATCTCTAATATTGAACATGAGAATATAATATAGATCTAAAATCAATGTCATGTCACTGTATTGGAATGTAAGTGCAGTGATTCTTACAATGATCATGTACAATGATGATATGGATATCACTTTTGTACAGTCTTTATTGCTACCAAAGCTAAGTGAAGCATTTTTCTATAATAATACCATATATTGTATTGCTTTTAGATAGTCCTCAAAATAATTACTGGTTGATATCTGAAGTTTTGGTATATCTTTCTTAAGCAAGATTAGTATGATGATTCTTCTATTGAATCTATTTCTCCTTTCACATTTGTTTGTCGAACTCTTTTTGGTTTACCCTATAAGGTGCATACTATTTTATGGTCTGTATAGCTACTCAGGTGAGATTATAAGTTGATAACTGCTCTTTTAAGAAGGCCATATAGAAATACATGAATAGGAGTCTGTGAGTGTGTTGTTTATACATTGACTCACCCCTATCTGCATACTAAGTGGATAAATGCTTCCTAATGAAGTCATTAATTATTTATAACTTGGTCTACTTCTTGTGTTGGCTATAGAATAGTTATGGTCTCATTACATTTTTCATGTTAACTCTCTTTGGAATCCTTGTACTATAGTTGTTTTATCTCGGTGTTAAAAAAATTAATTTTTCAAAAAATCAGACCTTCTTTCCATGATCATGATTTAGAATCTATGAGATGGAATGCAAAAAAAGAGTTGAAGTGGTTATTTTGTCTTAAATTTTTACATTTAATAGACAATAAAAGGTCCAAGAAGGTAGTGATGATGATGATTCTAATGTTGAGTATATAATGGTTATCTCAAATTAGTTCATGATGAAAATATGAGTAACAAGGAGTTCTTTGTGGAAGAAGAGAAATTAGAAACCTCTAGTTATTAACATGAATGTAAAGTGGAATAACTAAAACAATTGGATGAAGGGGATACATTATATTCTTTCAAAATGATCCCATTATATGTTGTTTTTCCTACACCTAAATATTTA
The DNA here is from genome assembly GCA_037957365.1 of Torreya grandis. Taxonomy (NCBI): domain Eukaryota; kingdom Viridiplantae; phylum Streptophyta; class Pinopsida; order Cupressales; family Taxaceae; genus Torreya; species Torreya grandis. Next base: position 809,413 of record JARHVA010002853.1, read on the forward strand.
GTTCTTGAATATCAATAGTTAAATTGCAATAATTATGCTTTCTTCCCATCATTAGAAATAGTTAAAATAGAATCAAACAATGCAAAACATAGTTCAAATCAAAAGATATCTTACTCTAAGATAGCTTTGTTGAGGATCCATTTGTTGTAGATGTGACTCATGATACAACCACAAGGTTACTCTCTACTGAATAAAAATACATGTACCTTGCTAATAATAAAAAGAGCGATAATGATGCTATCATAGAATTCATGTCAGAGATGGAACTTACAACAATTGATTCAGTGATCAGCTACTTCAAAGAGCACATCTTTGCTAGGTTTTGAATTCTAATGACTCTAGTATGTGATAGTACTTATGTTTATCACTCTTCACAATTTATTGTATGGGCAGAGATTTTTATCAATCCTTTTTTATATTATCATTTACAAATTAAGTGTAAGAGTATTATTGAATATACTAATGGGAACTTTTAAATTATGTGTGAGAACATCATGAATCAGATTCTTTATGATAATGTGCAAAAGATAAAATCACAAATCCATCATAAATATGAGTTGACCGATGTGGCCTTGTACATAGTTTCCTTTTGTTATCTTCTTTTGTTTCATGCTTTCTTTGTTAGTTTAGGTGGTTATTTTCTTGATTTTGGTCATCATTTTTTCCTCATCCATTTCCTCTTTTCGGTATGGTCTTATTTGGTTTTGATCATGTGGGACCTAGGTACCTCATTAGTCATTGAAAGATGAAAAATGGTTCTTGTTGTAGGTAAGTAGTGGTAATGGAATTTTGGTGTTTAAGTACTCTAAGTAGTTTGTCAAGTAATATTTTGTTTGAAAGTTTGGTCTCAAATGCTTGGGATGCCACATGTGTTCTTAATATATTCATGTTTGGGTGAGTTTTAGTACATTATTTTACTTCTAAATATATTCTCTTGAAACCATGCATATAAATCACACTAATTATTTTTGTGTTTTCTTGGATGAAACTGTTACAGTCAAGATCTTGAGTGAAAATTTAAAATTTTACCCCTTTTTTTCCATGGTGGTCCCCAACCCAAAATTAAGATGATAAAAAGAAAAGAAACAAAAAAGAGAAATGAAAAGAAGCAACTATTGTAAAAAAAAACTCAATTTATGGGTGATTTAGGCAACTTATACTAGGGGCGTGTACACTAGTTAGAAGTATATCAAAGCCTTTAGTGGGATCATATACATTTATGTTGGGTTTATGGATGCTTGGTTGGTAGTGGAACAATGTCTAGGATATAATTTCAAGGAATAGTTCACTAGCTTGAAGATCTAGGCTATAGTAATTAGCCTCTGCAAATTCTAGAATGGGATTGAACTTGTTTACAAACACTAGTCAATGTGAATATCAAAAAAAATCTTATGGTCATTCGTATCTTACCATTTCACTAATTTATTCATTTATGTGCATTGTTGTAATCACAGATTTTGGGTTCATAGACATGCTTATTTAATTTTAAAATAATTAGAAATACTTCCTAGTAGAGTCTCCATTTTTTAATTTCACAATAGGGATTAATTTTGGTAAAATCAAGGTACTTCCTTTTGATTTTGGTCACATTTATTGTGATCCAGTAGAGTCTCACCTTGCTTCTGCACAATGTGTTACTTTATCACATATGAAGTCATGTTTTGGGTAATGTTTGTTTGTATGCATATTTAAATCTCAAAATATTATTTGTTGTATCAAGGGATCTTGTACGATGTATTTTCATATATGAAAATTCTCCCAAAAATGAACAATTAACATTGTTTGATCAATTTTTTTATTGACTTAATTTTTTAATCAAGTCTTTACAAGATATCCAAGTGTTTTTGTTAAAATATCACACCATCAAAGTTTCCCATCACTTAGAGTGGTTCCAAACGATAAAATTTCATATTTTTTACTTTATCTCAAAATATATATTTCACCTATGTTTTTTATGTACGATAAGGCCTCTCCGTGTGTAAATTGGTTTATGTTGGGTGTGCAAGTTATACCTAAAAAGAAAAAATTCCATGAAGCGATAGTGCAAGTTGGGCTGAAAATGGAATGAAATATGAGATGGCCTAGAAAATGTGAACTAAGCAAAATTGTCTTCATAAAGGTGTGCAAAGTGAGTTTAGAAAGGGTGAGTTGGCCTTGTTTTATGTTCAATGGGCTCAAAAGGGGAAATGTGGTCAAAGCTCAATTAAGATCCAGTGAAAGAGTCTAAAATAAAGGAATTTTTAAAAACCTTAATCCAAGTGTAAGTTTCCAATGTGCATGGTCCAAAGGGTGATATTCATTACTATCAATAACCATGTAGTGAAGGAATTAGATGTTGTGTTGTTTAGTGTAAAATGTGCATGGAGGGCGAAAACACAAATTTAGTCTTTGCATTTAGTGTTTAATGGGTCTAAAAGGGTGAAATTATATTGTACTTAGTGAAAAAATTTCATACTAAGTGTAAATTGATTTAGGTACGGTGAAATGATATTGTACTTAGTGAAAATTGTTCATACTAAGCATAAATTGATTTAGGCAAGGTGAAATGATATTTTACTTGGTGAAAATTGTTCATACTAATTATGATTTGATCTAAGCAGGGTGAAATGATATTTTACTTAGTGAAAATTATTCATACTAAGTGTGAATTAATCTAGGCAGGGTATGAAAATTGTACATACACAGAACACATGAAACTCACAAGGTAGATGAAGGGCCTATGTTAAGTCTAAGGGCTAAGTGTGCTCTAAGAAGATAGAATTTCCAAATATGCATCCTTATGTGAGTTCATGATATGCATGAGATATATGTCTAAAATGTGCATCTAAAGCATGAAGTTTATGGTTTGATCTTGGGTTGATGGGAAGGTAGTGCTAAGAAAGCATGAAAATAATGAGTTGAACACTTTGTGATTAAAGGCTTAGATAAGGGCAGAATTGTTATACACCATATGTAATTTAAATTAATTTATTTAGATTTTAAAATTAAATTAATTAGATTTTAATTAGTTCAATTTTAAATTGATTTGTTAAACAAATTTTATTTTAAAATGATGGCATATAATTAATTTTAAAACCCCATGCCCTCGTCCCCCACACCCTCCCCCGCACCCCCCCCCCCCACCCCCCCACACTTCCTGACAGACATTACCACCTACTTAAAGACACTCATTTGCTTGTAACTTACACTTTATAACTCCATTTTTTTGAGCCATCAGTTATATTAGGAAACTAAGTTTGGTGGTTTTTCAATGGTGTGAGTCTTGAAAGGATAAAATAGAATTGTAAAACCTATCATTTTACAACTGAATTGTGTTTCTCATAAAATGTCACATTTATGTTTATTTTTTTTTGAAACATGACATTTTATTGTCTCTTTTGTAGAGCTAAGTGTGGAGAGTATATGCACTCAATAAAGAGGAGTATTCCATCGAAGGATAAAACTTTCCATCCCTACATAATGTGGATGGAAAAGAATGAAGCGAATGAGTTTATAAATAATGAAGTCTATACATGCAAAGTGTAGGTCAAGTTTATAAGCATATCTTCAATCTCCTTTAAGGGGAGGTTAGGCATATTCTCATTTTTCCTAGGTTGGTGTGCCAAATGACCCATAAACAAGTCCATTGCATCCTACATTATTCCTACACCAATTTTGTGATGGTGTTCCATAGATAATACAAATGCATTATCTTGGCATACAATTGAGTCCATAGGTTACTATGACTACTAGATATACACGATGCATAGTTGATCATCTCAATAATGGTGACAATATTAGATATTGTATAACTCATGAGCATTTATATAATTTTGATAATGATATGTACATGTCATTCCTTGCCCATAATGTGTGACATACACATATTAACCCAAACATCTCATTGATGAGATCATAGACTAGTTTGAATATGGTTCAATGAAATATTAAAAAATTAAATATTAAAAAAAAATCAAATATCAAAAATACAAAACTAAGACCTAATTATCACATGTTTTAATAGTATACATAATTGATAGATAGTTTTTGTCATATATGTGGTGAGTTATATATCCATTATATTAGCAAATACTTTCCTAATATACATGAGTTGGATGTAAGACATCTAGGATACATATGGTATATGGACATACACTTTTTAGGTTATATATTTCTATATTGGTATATTGATCATAGTAGACTAATATACATATTTTTATCTTGTTCATATTTTCTAGTGTGTAAGTTTATATAGATATTATGTTTCACTATATCGGTAGATGACATTGATATATTATGAAGACTAACATTATTTTCTTTGTGTGTGATTGATATTAATGGTTGCGATAATTCTTGATTATTAACTTGTTTTATACTCATGTTCTATGTTTTAATTGATTATGTATTGTCACATCATGTGTTAGTTATGTCAAAGGAACCTCTAGTCCATGTCATGGCCATGTCATGTTTGTGTCAAGTTAGAGTCATGTCATATCTTGTACACTTATGTTTTTCTTTCTCATGATATTGTGTGCATGTGTGTGGTTACATATATGAATTTTAGTATTATCTTGGTGTTATGATTGCTATCACACATATTTCGATGTGTGACATCACCATGATTTATATCTTGTTTTAGATACTTAAATTGGTCATGGGTACTTGATAATGTTAATTTTTGACATATATTAAACCACTTAACTTACACACCAATACATCACTCATGTTCACCATTACTTTATTCATCTATCTATATGCATTCTTGACCCCTCTACTCTCCATCGTTACCATATAAGAATTTTCAATTTAATGCTCAAACTATCTTATATCACTCTCAAACTACTTCTAACCTTAGGACAATTATCCCTACTTTTATGGGGCTAGTTTGTGTTACTCAAACATGTTTATTTCCATAAACTTGTTCACCTAATATGGCCTTATCCCCATGACATTTAACGGATAGTTTCAAAATAACAAAATATTCATTTAGGTCATCTTGCATATTTCACAAGTCATCTAAATAAAATTATGCAAAAAGATCACTATATAAAAAAATCAAAGGCCACTCATTAAGGGATTGGATATTTATATGATATCTTTCTATCACACTACTACACATTGAGTAAATTTTCCCTATTTTCTAAATTTAATATCAATCATTATGAGCAGTCACAAATCAAGTTTAAGCATTCTAAATCAAGTCAAGAGCTAATATATATATATATATATATATATATATATATATATATATATATATATATATATATTAGCTCTTGACTTGATTTAGAATGCTTAGACTTGATTTGTGACTACTCATAATGAAAACAATTGCACAATCACACTAGGTGTGAGAACTAGATGTGATTTGATTGCCTCTTTCGATTATCTGTATATGTAGGCAATAGTCAATCATCAATGGGGGTAATTATGGTCAGCTTAGCCCATTAGACTCCCTATTTCATTTTTATAGGTTTCTATCTCTCAAAAGTACCATTAGAGTTTTCAAGGTAAAGAGAATAAAAACATATATTTCTATGTAGCATAAAAAAATTAAATATCTATTATCTTTCAATAAACATAGGCACAGGTGGTAGAGAAATCAAAGTTTCATCACATTCAAATTAGGCAAGTTGGTAGTCAACGAACATGATGCATTGTAATGTTATCTAGGGAGCACAGACTTGTCTAGACACAACTACATACTTTGCTTTTTAACCTAAGCTATCACAATCATGTTTTATCTTGTTTCTCAATATCACACACCTGCTACATCAACTAGAAATTAGAAAATGCTAAGTATCCTACTCTTGTTTTCACTTACTATATTTAACATATGCCACTTATCAATCATAGTTTTAATCAATTTTGCTTTATATTTACATTTATGCTTAAATGTTATATATTACAATTTATATAATATTTTAATATTTTATACCTAGCAAACACTATTAAATCAAAAATAGGGTAAAACACATGCATCTACTACGATTTTTACCATTGTGTGCTTAATTGATATATCTAATTAACATTAACCCTTGTGTTACCATTGCCTTTGAATACATGTTTCATATGTGGTTGAATGTTAAAAATTGATATAAAGACATATTTTATCATATTTTTATATGTACTTTACATGATTATAATTTCATATATAAAACATAGTGCACATAGCTTCTTCTTTTTTGAGATGAGTGATTTGCAAGCTTCATCTTTAATATCAAAAGGGGTGCATAATGTAGGTTTATTTTAGAGATTAAAGCCATAACAAACATAAATTTCATGTTCAGAGACAAATTATATGATTTAGATAGATCAAATTGAGTAGATTGAGGCATATTTAGGCCATTCAACATGATTGTGAGGAATTATTGAGACATTATATGATATTTTGAAAGATAGATGGTGCCATTCTATATTTTTGAAGTGTAAATGGATCATATTGGGGCATGTAATTTTTTCCATGCAAATACTTTTATATATTATATATTGAGGATTCATGTGGAAAGTGGTACTATGCGAGCATTTTGTGTCCCTATTTGTCTACATAATTTTATCCTTCTACATACAAACCAATTTCATGTTCCACTTTTTCATACAAACCTAATTTAAGGGTTGCAATTTTAAATACCACAATATGTTTCATGATTCCCCTTGGACATAATAAACTTATTCAAAGTTCAAATTTTGACATAAAATTTTTAAATTTGAGCTCCAACAAAAGAGTTACTATGATATTTAGAGTAGTGTGGTTGAGATTACTACATCTCTAAACTTATAACACTCCAAATAATAGTTCAGGCAATTACACTACTCAACTCTTGATTTCAGTTATACCATATCATTGGGGTCCAATCACCCCATGATATTCACCAAACAAATTCAACAAGTGGTAGCTGTGTTTATATACCATCAGGTGTATTCATTCCTTAGAATTTTAAATTCAAGTGATCTACTGATTAAGATTATTTAAGATTTATTTTTAGGAGAAGACATTAACCTACACATGTTTCTTGTAGGTTTCACATGGAGTGAATGTCACATTTTGACCTTACTTGTTGATGCCAACCATGGTTATCATAGGTGCACAATATATTAGTTGATCATTTTAATTTATGATTTTCAATATTATATTAAAATGGGGGCATCTTTAGACACTAAAATTTGATATTATGCACTTTAAAAATATAGACTTTAACATACTATGGAATACTTGGACATTGCACATACTTTTTAAAATCTAGAGTACACTTCCCTCTATCTATATATCCATCTATTGTCTTGGCAAACTTATTCACCAAATATAAATATTCAGGATTATACTAGACTATATAGGAACATCTTAGCATCCTATAAAAACCTTCTCCATAATTTAGATAATTGATTTCGACTTATAGGACACTACCAACAATAGCTAGACAATGTCAATTATTGCAAGGGTTTGCCTCTACTAACAATATCCAAGGGCACTCAACTACTATTTTCAAAAATTGAAAGTCTCAATTAAGTTGTCTTAAACATATTTCATGGGTCGGTCATAGAATAAATAAAGAACACACACACACACAAATGTGTGTGTGTGTGTGTGTGTGTGTGTGTGTGTGTGTGTGTGTGTGTGTGTGTGTGTGTTGTCTTAAACATATTTCATGGGTCGGTCATAGAATAAATAAAGAACATTCACACATATATATAGACACACACACAAATCATTCATATTACTCAAATGGAAATTTTAAGGTACATATTGGCATTCACTTGGAAATCAATTAACACTCTCTTGAGACATTATTTAAATTTTATATGCAATAAAACCCATCAAAGGAGCAACTCTAGAGAGAAGTCTAAATACATGTAATTCAAAGTTGCATGGTACCAAGTGTTGAAAATTTAAAAAAAAAAAAAACATTGCTTTTTATTCTAGATTTTTTGTAGTATTTTGCGCACACTCATAAATGGGATAACTATGTATGGAAAAAATCAACTATTCAACAAGAAGTGGTTGGGGTCATCCAACTGCAAATACTAGCCCATTTATCAATGGCATCTTGTGGTAAAGGCACAATATATATATATATATATATATATATATATATATATATATATATATATATATATATATATATATAGTCTTAAACATATTTCATGGGTCAGTCATAGAATAAATAAAGAACATTCACATATATATATATATATATATATATATAGACACACACACAAATCATTCATATTACTCAATTGGAGATTTTAAGGTACATATTGGCATTCACTTGGAAATCAATTAACACTCTCTTGAGACATTATTTAAATTTCATATGCAATAAAACCCATCAAAGGAGCAACTCTAGAGAGAAGTCCAAATACCTGTTATTCAAAGTTGCATGGTGCCAAGTGTTGAAAATTTAAAAAAACATTGCTTTTTATTCTAGATTTTTTGTAGTGTTTTGTGCACACTCATAAATGGGATAACTATGTATGTAAAAAATCAACTATTCAACAAGAAGTGGTTGGGGTTATCTAACTGCAAATACTAGCCCATTTATCAATGGCATCTTGTGGTAAAAAGCACAATTATGATTTGGATGCAAGTAAAAGGGGGAAAAAAATTCAATGCGCAATAATGCAGGCATGTACACACACAAGAAGCATTTGCAACCATGGTCTTAGGGGTATCAAGTGTTACAAACCTACATAGTGCATAAGGACACTACTCGTAGAGCTCAAAAATCTCTAATAACTTCAGATGTCAAACTTCATAAAAACCATTTAAACAGGGTTTGATCTATTATTTTTTTATTTGAGTAGTAAATGAGCATATTATTACGAAATATTTCTAGATTTGATGACAACCTCTTTGAATAAGAAGCAGGAAAAATTATCTAGTCACATTATCACTCTTTATTTTGTAATTCCTAAATCAAAACATTACAATATTTGTTTACCTTTTCCAGCTCATATTAGTCCATTTATTACCATATATTCTATATTTGATTTAGTGTATAATTTTCCATTAGTTTACATCTCTTAGGTGTAAAATAATTATAGTCATAGTTCCTATGATATTAAATGCTAAGGAATGTAGTGCCTAGAAATATTTAAATTTTAAAGGTGTAAAATAAAATACATTAAAAATATATGCAAATACTAATTAACTGAGTGTTACTAAAATGTTTGAACTAGAGCATCAATGAAATACACAGATTTTTCTTTCTATGAATATAGATGAAGAGGAGGAAGGCAAGAAGATATATAAATTAAGCCCTATCACTTCTGTTGCCCCCTTATTTGGCTTGACTCCAAAGACTAAGAAATGGGTGGACTGATATTTAGAATAAGAAATGGGTGGACTAATGACAGAGGGAAGAGGGCAATTTGTACTTGTAACTCTTTACATTTACATTGACTGTTGTAACAGTGTGATATGTTGCACTTCTAGGATGGGTTTGAAGCCCAAGGAAGGACTGAGAAGGGTTCAATTTCGATCACTGTTTGCCATGTTTATAGCAGGGGAACTAGACAGACAATCAACAACAAAATTCAAAATTGTGTGTTTATGCCAGACTAACTTGCACGTACTTATGGTGGGCAATCAACAACGAATTTTGAAGTTGCATGCATCTCGCAGTCAATAGAGAAATTAGAACTTGAATGCTTATGGTAGCAATCTTTTTATAGCAGGCGGGCAGTCATCAATTTTTCATTCCACAAATTCTTCTACTGTGAACATGGTCAATCAAACAAATAAGCATACATCTGATTTGTAAACTCTGCTATTACATTTTTTATAGCATTCCATGGAATGAACTGAAGACCCAAAAATTATTATGGGAATTTTAACATTAAATTTCTTAAATGTAAATGCAAAATATGAAAATTTGCAAACCACCAATGCATCTTCCTTTCTTGAAAATCTGGCTATTCCAATGCATTTCACCAGCTATTTCTCAACTACCTCAACGACCTTATACTTCTCTTCATCATTCTCCTCCTCCTCCTCTTCTTCTTCTTCCTCCTCCTCCTCTTCATCATCATCATAATCCTCATCTGAACTGTATTGTTCACCTTTTGGAATCAAAGGATAAGTCCTCCACCTATGTCCGTCCAAGGGGCACCTTACATCATACAGTCTCACCCTTGGTCTCACCCATCTGGCTACACAGTCGTAATGAAAAACATGAGTGCATTCAGCAACAAATAAAGCATCCCCTCTCATGGTCTCGACAAAGCAAACAGGGCAAACTGCCTGCATAAATCATAACCAACACAAAAATAAAACCCAGTCACAATTGCGGCACCAAAGATAAATAAATGAACAGGCACAATAAATCATGAGACTTACATGTATAGAAATGTATGTGTTCAGGGTAGCAGTAAATCTAGAATCTTTCTAGTTTTGAGTGTGACTTCTTACCAGTACAATAATATATAATAATTATCAGGATACAAATACTTGAAAAAAATATATATAACTTTCAGGATCCATCCATCTTGAGGGAAAAGTAAGTTAAAACCAATACTCCCCTCAAAATGGTTCCACTGGTTGGATACTAAAACTAGGGCCAAATCTTCTAAAATCTCTATCATGCATTCTAAAATCTCATTTAACAAAGTAAATTTTATATGCTAAGAAAAGAAATTTGGTTGCCTTTTACATTCAATATAGCAGCGCCTTAACTAGCAGTAGCATTCGCATTTCTGGCTGACGTCATCACATATTCATAAACTATCAATATGTAAATTATCATTATTATTTCAAGAATTATCAAATTGTTAACTAGGGATACTATTTCTCTAAACTATCAAAGCTTAGATAGTCTGTGGACATTCACTTTGATTAGCATTAACGTATTGGCTGTTTGGCAATTTAGGGTTTAAAAGAGTAAGTTATGAAACAAACCCCATAATACGTCCTACTCGCCAATTCGAAAAACTCATGTGCCATGGCGAGGATGCACTGTGAATATTTATTGCCCTGAAGGTGGATGGACAAATGGAGACGACAAATCTGGCTACTGTGTTTTAAGTGGGCAGCGCAGAATTATGAGAAAGGAGTGTTGCCTATATTCGTACTAGAACACTGCATATCAATTTGGAAGAAAGAGAGGCGGTTCGGTTTCAAGTGATAGAGAATTCCGAACGGCACATTTGCCTCTTCGTTTTATTGCAGATATTTAGCTATTCTTTCTAAAAATGAAGAGTCCGTCATAAAGTGTCTTTGGAACATTTAAGACCCCAAAAAAACACTTAAATTGAACAAATTATGTGCGAGACTATTTTATTTATTTGTAATACATTTTTTATGAACGCTGTGTTAGATATGTAATAATAAAGATAAATTTTGGATCTTTTTGCGGCGCGGTTTATAGTTCACTCTTAACAAAGGCATGTGGGGGGCAACACTCCCCACCATTTTCGCAGGGGGTAAAAAATCAAGAAGTCAAACCCCCATTTTTAGGAAGACAAATTCCTCCAAATTTTATTTTTAGAAGGAAAGTCTTAATAGTATTTTTCCACTCTATTTTTAGGAGGAGGAATCCTAACGACGTTTTGCCAATCGGGCATATTCATCTTTCTGAAGTTGCATGTAATCTACAGAATGAGTTCACATGTAATTGGTTCATCTTTGAATTAATAAAAATTGATATCTTGCACAGTGGATATTTCCTTAGGTTTGCTAAGGTTTTATCGCGTAAATCCTATGTTTTATCTATTTAATTATCTCTATTATTATATTATGTTATTCTTCTATTGTTGTAGAGTGTGTGGTTTCCAAACAAGTTGGTGACTTCAATTGCTAGTGACATATGATTGCAAGTTAAGACTAAGACCTTGGTTAGCAAAATGACATGATGATTGCAAAAGAGCACTGGTACACTCCTTTGATAAAGTAATTGCTTAATTGAATGGCTATGCTTCCAAGGTGTTGTTGTTGCAAGTGAAGATAAACTATGCAAATGATAGGTTCTGACTTAGTAATGTTTGAATCATTTCCATTTGCTACAATTAAATTTATACATGTGTTAGATACTATAGTGATCTCAATTCATAATATTGTGAATGGATAGAAATGTTGGTTCATAATCTTGTGAATGGATAGAAATGTTGATTGCATTTGGTGTAATTGAATGCTCTAGCATGTTTATGTTGCAAGTTTTGATTACTAGGATAGAAGGATTTCATGGGTGCAATGACTATGTAGGAATAGGGCATTGCCAATGAAGGAACATAAACTATGCTAGGCATTTTCACATCACATGTAACCCTATCTTAAACACATAACTTATCTTGAACATTGCTCGATCCTAGTTGGATGTTTTATATTCCATTCGACCCTTTTCTTTAGTCATGACATGACTTATAGATTGCAGTAATTATTTGAGATGGTAGAACCACCTAGTGGGTGGTCATATTTAATGCTTGAGGATGGAGTGGGTTAATGCCTCGAATGCCAAGTTGCATAGGGCAAAGAGATTTACTAATTATTCTTTACCTAGATCAAAGTGGCAGGAAGTGTTGAAGTCAACATACCCCCATTTTTGAAAATTGTGACCCTTATTTTAAATTGTGTAAATTTATGCTTTAGATTGAAAATTCATCTGATCAAATTACCATTAGAGTGTTTTACATATTATCTTTATTTGAAGATCATTCACATCATGGTTGGATTGGCATATTTACACATGATTCTAGTTTGATCTTGTCTAAATTTGCTAACATTGGATCTATGTGTTTCAGGTTACAAGATTAATGGAGTCCATCTGAAATGGAAAATGTCTGAGTTTCATGATTTAATGTTGATTTAATCTTTTGCTAGCCTGTGGTTTGTTGAAAAATAAGTCAAATCAATGTTTGGTCATTTAAAAACCCTCAATCTAATTATCATAGCTTAGGTTCTTTTGAGTCAAATTCAAATTTGAGTGGGATCAATTTTATGTGGAAAGCAATTTATATTTTGAGCTTAGTTTAAGTTTTAGCCTAGGTCCTATTCATATTTATTAAATACCACTAAGGCCTTAATCTAAAACTTTAAGTTAAGTCCTTTATGTTTTATGGTTCATGGGGGCTCTTTTATTATATTCTAAGCTTAGCTTAAAATTTATACTAATTTTTAAATTGTACTTTTAATACAACAAAATTTTAGGCTAAGGCTTTATATATTTCCCAAGTATTAACTAAGATTTCATGCCTATAGAAATGGATAAAAGGGTGATGGTTGGAAATATCTAGAGGCTTCAAAATAGATCAACGACCCGCAGCAAAGGTCTAAAGTCAAAAATTTAAGAGACCTAGGACATGCGTGGATTCACCAAGTGGCAGGATCCTAGAGTTCAATGGAAAGATCCAATGGAGAGCATTTTATTCATTCAGATAAGATATGATAGAATGTATTTTCTTGGGTGGAGATGATCAAACGGTTCGTGAGCAATGTTGAAATGTCAAAAGGACCTAAGAACAACATGAGAGTGATATGTGTCACCATATTAGAGGTAGCTTGAAGATCTAATGAAGAGTGAGGGTTAAAACTCTAATGAAGGCTTGAAACAAGTGCGGATTTGCCAAATGGTAGGATCCTAGAGCTCAAAGACAAGATCCAATGGAGAGCATTTACTTAGACAGACAAGAACTGATGGAACCTGTTGGATCAGTTAAGAATGATCTAATGACAGAGCCTAGGTGAAATTTTCAAAGATACAGACCTAATGAGGTGTTGACACATGTCTTAGGGGAAACAATCACATTTTGAATTAATAAACAAAATGACATGGCATTGCTACATAGATAGAACATGTGCATTTTTTGGCACTTGAGTCATAACTATCAGCCATTGGGCCTCAAAGTTAGTTGGATAAAGAATATTCATTTGGTAACTAATCTTGTATAACATTTTAAGAATGAATATTCTTTTGTAAAGACATGTGTAGCTTATAAATCACATGGCCTATAAGTCATGTCTAGTTGCATGTTAACACTTGTCCAGTTACATGTTGACAAGGAATGAGTGGCATACCTCATGAAATGTCTATACAAATGAGGTATTGATAATTGTAAGAGAAGAGAGGGTTCTTAGAGCCAAAATTACTTTGTAAACTTGGAGCAAGTAGTATAAATAAGGAATTAATTTATCCAATATTTATTTGTATGTTTGCTATCATGGCTACTTCCTCAGTTATTTGGTTTGATATTCATATTTGAATTATTTTTAAGGATCCTAGATGTGCACATGTTAATGCAAAGTTATCAATTTGTGATTATGCTAAGCTGATTAAAAGATCTTAGGTTCATTTTGTTCTCTTTTGCTTTTCTTGAAGATGTGCAAAAGTTATTTTCCTTTGAATGTAAACCTTTAAAGTGAATCTAATTTCTTATTTGCATTACCTTTCCTTAGACATTTGTTTGATATATAGTAGGATCTATGCCTTTGCAATTTCATGTTATATATTAGTTTAGTACATGTTTTGATGAAATTTAAGCTCTGTCATAATGTCTAGATTGAAGATCAAAAACACCTTCTTTCTGTCTTACCCTCCCTTTTGTTTTTTGTTTTTTTGACTAGATCACTATAGTTTATCTTTTCATTATAAACATTCATGCTAGATTAGGGTTAGACTTTATGTTTTGGACATCATCTATTAGACTTAGTTCAGATTACTTTCATCTTCACAAATATTTAGGACCACAGTTGCCCCAACAACTATTTACATGTTCTTTTTATGAAACAATCATTTAGCTTGGCTGCTACTCCACCACAAATCTCAAGAAGATCACAACCAACAACTCATACAATGGATTATTTGGATTTAAAAATAAGAAGTGTTTCTTAAACACTATATGAAACTGCTAATATGTTTAGTCGCATCAATAGGGGAAAAATCGGTGCTAGAAGGAGGACTTAAGCTAAAGCTTTGTAAATTTGAAATATCTTTGCTAATTTTAGTAAATTTTTTTCAAAGATCAGTGGATTCTTTGCATATTTGTCTTAATCTTAGCTTAATTATGTAAAGATAACTAATATTCATAGTTTCAAACCAATCTTTGGGCTTCTATTAGCCAAAGATCAATATTTTTTGAAGATCCATGAGTAATTATGGTAAAGACAATTTGAGATATGTGAATCCAATAGTTTTTAGGTTAATAATAGTTGTTTTGTTCAAATATTGATAGATCCTTTGTAAATTTGAGTTTATTTGAACTTAAACATGTAAAGATCATTCAAATTCATGTATTTGGACATATATTTGAGCTAATCTAGTTTAAAATTGATGTTTTTTGTGGTTCTTTATACATATTTGTGCAAAATTTGCTTAAATTTGCAAGTCTAATTAATGTTCTTTGTAAAGATAATATTTACACATCATATTTCAAATAGGTTGAAGATTTTACAAGCTGGAAGTGCCACAAGTAAGATCCTCATCAAGGTGTGACGTGGTTAGGTCGATCTTCTATCAATGTGCCTAGCTAGGTACATGACTTACCAAGAAATCCTAAAAGGTATTTGTCTTCTTTTATTCCTAATAATGTTATCATAGTTGAAGAATATGTTAAAAGTTTTAAGGTTGTTTTGAGACTTATGAATGTAGTTCATTAAGATGTAGCACGTAGATTGTTTCCATTTACTTTCAAAGATGTTGCATATGAATGGTTCATTAGCCTACTTGAGAACTACATTGTTAGTTGGAATAACTTTATGATTACTTCATGGACCAATTTGGCAAAAGCATCAATTCTTATGTCTTATACTAATAGTTCACCATAGTTAAAAGAAATCCCAATGAGCACATAAGAGCCTTTAATGTCATATTCTAGAAGATGTTTAGTAGAACCATAGATCTTTACAGACCTGATGAGGCTTTAGCCTTAGAGATTTACAAGGATAAATTTGATTCCATGACTTGTATGTTTTTTGAAAGGTCTGTTAGAGTCATAAACACCTTAGTATTGTTTTATGTTAAAGTTTTAATAATAAATGATTAAATGCAGCCTCAAGGTCAGCGTGCATATGCTATCCCAAATATTAATCCCAATTTCCTTGCACTGAATGTCATTCATAATGCCAATCAAAGTGTGTCTACCTTAAATTACACACTAGTCTTGAACCAATTACCTTTGAGCTATGCCCATCCTAGCCAAAATTTGAGGTTCTTGAATAATGATATAAATGGATTTTATCCACAGGGACAAAGAGCTTTAGTGCCCACTAGTAATAATAATCAAGTTCATAATTCAGAAGCACCAAAGAATGAAAATGAATCCATACTTAAGATGGTTCAAAAGCTGAGCACTTATTTTATTCAATTTCAAAAGCAAGTGGGAAATACTGAAGAAAACTCTAATAGAAACTACGTTTCTCAAAGCTTCAATAGGCCTATAAATAGGTTTCATAATAACAAAATTAATAGGTTATCTAAGAACGTACATGAAATCAATCTTTGTGATATAGGTCTAGCTGATCATTGTAATGTCTTTGAAGCATATCAAAATGAAAAGGATACATCTGAACTTATGTTTAATCAAGACAATGTTGCAGGGACATTTGGTTTTGCAAGGATATCTAAATATTTCATGGCACAAGATTTTGATTTTCCATTTGAAGAAGAAAATGAACCTGAAGATTCTCTAAAAGAAGTAATAGACGTTCAAGATGAGTAAACACATGAACAAGATCATATACACGCTGACCTATCATACGAAGATAGCTGTGAGGACAATTCATATGAGGTCATTATTGAAATAGAGAGTAATCTTAAAGAAGATCATCATTGTTAGAAATTATACTAGGATTTATTAAACTAAATTGAGGTATTCTAAGAAAACAATGTCATTCTAGAGATCCCAAAGTAAGATGAGTTGGGACTCAATTGGGTAGAAGAGATTATATTCTTCATAGAGGATGAAGATGAAGCAAGTGTAGCAGATTAGGGATTTCCATATAACCCCATCAAAATGTTGTAAATATGTGATCAACTTAATTTAAATGGTAAGATTGAAAATTAATTTCATGCCCTTTCAATTGATCATGATGAAGTATCCTTTCAGGATGACTTGGAAAGTTTTGGTGCAAAGATTGGTAGTCCATCTCCACCTCAAGCTGAACTTAATGAAAACATTAGTCTAAGAATGCTAGTTGAGTTTTCATCATTGAATGAGGATGATATAAGTCACTATAAGTCTATGAATTAAAAAAAATTAGCACTCTTGATTCAATACTAAAGGATTTGGGAAGAATATGATTGGGTTTTAGATCCATATCTTCAATCTAAGTACTGGAGAATGGAGATGAGGAATCAAGATACATCACATAGAAGACATGAACATGCAAGTGCTCTTATCCACAAGAAGAGGCCATTGAATGGAGTCAATCATGTTTCAAGGTTTTTTATTGGTTTAAATAACTTTCCATTTGATCTTGGAGGTAAGTTATATATGGAGTTAGTTTAGGTAGGTTTCATATTAGTTTCTTTTCATGTCCCTTGTTTATAAGTAGAGCTTATAAATATTTATTTGATTACTATTTCTTTTGATTTGTTTTAGTGTGTTTGATTTATTTTATTTTTTCCTTGCTTCTAAATAAGTTCTTTTGGACAGCCCTCAACTCAAAGTTTACCTAATTTCTCAAGAACTTCATAGTTCAGAAATGTAGGTATGACTTCTTAACATTGGTTGATCATGGATTGTTAAAAATGTGAGTTTGATGTTATAGTTTGGATAAACTATAAAAGACTAATGGATAGGTTAATTTTTCCTTGATATTTTAAGCCTTGTTCTTATCTAATATTTATTTTAATAAGGATTGCACATATGAGA
Source organism: Torreya grandis (assembly GCA_037957365.1). Lineage (NCBI taxonomy): Eukaryota > Viridiplantae > Streptophyta > Pinopsida > Cupressales > Taxaceae > Torreya > Torreya grandis. The sequence goes on from JARHVA010002853.1 coordinate 827,188, forward strand.
TGAAATCTTGGATTATTGAAACATAGTCATGTTTGCACTTAATAAAAATTATTGCCTAGGATAAGTTTTGCAACCAAGGATGACTATTTAAATATCAAAACACTTAACCAAATCCTAAAAATTAGCTAACCTAGTTCCCAACCTTTTTTATAAAGTTAAAATGACTTGAAAATACAAAAAATAAGAACCTTATTGCAAAATTCAAGAGCTTGCGAAGCAAAGGTGTTTCTAGGAAACTCCATCAAGGCTATGGATGCCTAGTTGACAATGGAGAAGGGACTTAATTAGAGCCAAAGGCATCTCTCTCAGGGATATAGATGCATGGCTATTATTAGATCAATGTTCAAACCTTCACTAAGCTAAAGTATGATCCTCAATGCACATCCAAATATGTTATAAGTTAGTGTTAATGGTTGAAGTCATGAAATATGGAAGTTGTTCCCTAAAACCCATGGCAAATAATAAGTGGAATCAAATTACACACACATCATGGCTAAGTTTTGATATTTGATCCTAATTCTTCATATATAAGACTTTTTTAATTATGACTTGATCTTAATAATGGTACTTGATCATATGGGATGATTTGTCTGGTTATTATTTTAAACCAAGAGTCTATGAATTTTAACATATTGCTATGTTTCCCCCAAAATTCACCATTTTTTGAGGTCAACATACCCCTATTCCTTAATATGGGGACCCTTATTTCAAATTTTACAAATTTGTGCTTTAAATTAAAAATTTATCTAATCAAAATACCATTAGAGTATTTTCACATTATCTTTATTTGAAGATCATCCACACCATGGTTAGATTGGCATATTTACACATGATTATGGTTTGATCTTGTCTAGATTTGCTAACATTGGATCTTTGTGTTTCAGGTTACAGGATTAATGGAGTCCATCTAAAATGGATAATGTCTAGGTTTCATGATTTAATGTTAATTTGATCTTTTACTAGTTTATGGTCTATTGAAAAACAAGTTGAATCAATGTTTGGTTATCTTAAAACCCTCATTTTGATTAGCCTAGCTCAGGTTATTTTGAGTCAAATTCAAATTAGAGCGGGATCAATTTTACACAAGAAGCACTTTACATTTTAGGCTTAGTTTAATTTTTAGCCTAGGTCCTAGTCATTTTTATTGAATACCACTACGACCTTAATCTAAAACTTTATGTTAAGTCCTTTATGTCTTATGGTTCATGGGGGTTATTTTATTATATTATAAGATTAGCTTAAAATTTATACTAAGTTTTAAATTGTACTTGTTAATACAACAAAACTTTAGGCTAAAGCTTTATATATTTCCCAAGTATTAACTAAGCTTTTATGCCTACATAAATAGATAAAAGAGAAATGGGTAATGAGATCTCAGGGCTTAAAAATAGATCAATGACCCATAATAAAGGTCTAAAATAAAAAATTCAAGAGCCCCAAGATAAGCATGGATTCACCAAGTTGCAAGATCACCTAGCTCAAAGATAAGATCCAATAGAGCACATTCGCTCAGGAGGACAAGATTCGATGGAGTATAGTTGCTCAAGAAAAGATGATCAAATGGTGTATGCATAATGTTGAAATGTCAAAATGACCTAAGAATAGCATGAGAGTGACAAGTATCACCATCTTGGAGGAAGCTCAAAGATCCAATGGAGATTGAGGGTCAAAAATTCAATGAAGCCCTAAGTTAAGCATGGATTCACCAAGTGGCAGGATCCCAAATCTCAAGGACAAGATCTAATAGATCACATTCACTCAAGCAAATAAGATCCAACAAAACCCATTAGATAGATCAAGGATGATCTAAAGGTGCAAACCTAGGTGTACTTTTCAAAGATCTAGACCCAATGAGGTGTTGACATTTGTCCTAGGGGAAATGGTCACATTTAGAATTAGTAAATAGAATGACATGGCATTTCCACATAGACAAAACACATGAATCTTTTGGCATTTGAGTCATACTTATCATCAGCCATTGGGTCTCAAAGTTAGTTGGATAAAGAATATTCTTTTGGTAACTAAGCTTGTATAACATTTTGAGAAGCAATATTTTTTTGTAAAGGCATGTCCATCTTATAAAGCATGTGGCCTATTAGTCACAGTTAAAGAAAATCATTGGTCTTAAAGCATTTGTAAAGAGAATCTTATTTATGACACTTGTTTAGTTGCATGTTGATAAGGAATGACCGACATACCTCATGAAATGTCTATATAAAATAGGTATTGCCAATTGTAAGAGAATGGGGAGTTCTTAGAGTCAAAATTACTTTGTAAATTTGGAAAAAGTAGTACAAGCAAGGAATTTTGCAAAGTCTGTCCAATATTTTTCTATGTGTTTGTTATCATGGTTGCTTCCTCAGTCATTTATTTGATATTCAAATTTAAATTATTTTTATGGATCCTAGATGTGTACATGTTAATGTAGATTTTCAATTTGTGCTTATGCTAGGTTGATTGAAAGATCTTAGGTTCATTTTGTTCTCTTTTTCTTTTCTTGAAGATGTGCAGAAGTTATTTTCCTGTGGAAGTAAACCTTTAAAGTAAACCTTATTTCTTATTTGCATTACCTTTCATTAGACATTTGCTTGATATATAGTAGGATCTATGCCTATGAAATTTAATGCTATATAATGGTTTAGTTCATGTCTTGATGAAATTTAAGCTATGTCATAATGTTTGGATTGAGGATCAGAAACACCTTCTTTCTACCTTACCCTCCCTTTTGCTCCTTTTTTATTAGATCACTATAATTTAGATTTTCATTGGAAATATTCATGTTAGATTAGGGTTAAACTTTAGGGTTTTGGACATAATTCATTGAACTTTGTTTAGATTAATTTCATCTTCACAAATATTTAGGACAATGGTTTCTCCCAGCAACCATTTACATGTTTATTTTATGAAATAGTCATTTAGTTTGGCTATTACTCCAGCACATATCTCAAGAAGATCACAACCAACAACTCATGCAATTGATTATTTGGATCTAGAAATGAGAAGTGTTTCTTAAATACTATATGAACCTACCGATACATTTAGGTGCATTAATAGGAATATTTGGAAGCAACCATAGAAATTTGTAAAGCCATCATGTGCCATTATGGACTGTAATAAAATGTCCATTTAATGAAGGCATGGGATGGAAATAAATGGGTTGCCTCCAAGACATCTATGATGAAAATAAACTTGTCACCTTGAGATTAGCTTAGCAAGGAAGAGAGAACACCAATTTGAGGAAAATGGGTCTCCCAAAAAGGACCTTTGGATCTTTTAGCCATTTTTGGTAACAGGAGAAGAGAAGAAAAGGAATAATGTGGAGAAGGAGAGCCTTGGATAATATACAAATTCAAAAAAGACCTAAGAAGTAATCCAGTCATTTGGTAGGATTTATTATGACTTATCTATACTTTATTGTTTGACTGAATGAAGTTTGTGTGATTCTTGCTTAACTTAATACCTTCATGAGGAGTAAGGCCACATGGATTTTTTCTTTCCTTTTTACTTTTCCTCCCTTAGATATGTATTAGTCACACTAAAATTATTTTACTTTTTTGTGGGAATTGAGAGTTGAGGTGTTCCTCCTTAGTATATTATATTTTTAAAATCTTTTACTTGCATGGGATTAGAAAGTGTCATATAGCTTGGTTTGTATAGAGCATCAAAGGTTATGCTCTTCATGATGGAAAATGGTTGGGTGCTCTCATGTGGGACATGATGGTAGGATGCATTTAACTATCTCATGACTAGAATAATAAGCCATAATTTGTCAACCAAAGGCCTAGTTACCATATGCTTATGTTCTTATGTATACTTGTATGTTTGCTAAAATTGATTTGAGTATGTTAGCCTCCTTGATTATGAGATGGTTAGACTATTTCCTTCTAAGTATCCATCTCCTCGATCCAAAGACAACTAAACCATCTCTTTTCCTTATTTTACTTACACTATGATGTAAACATACCTGGAGTTAGGAGTCCTAAGTTCGAGAGTGCCTATAGTAGTTGCTTGATGATGGAAAAAATATTGGGAAGTGAGCCCTCCTTTAGTGGCATGAATTTGTACTTAGAGCAAGGAAGAAACCATTTATCAATTATTATTTATTCTTGTGGTGTTGTTTTACCATGGCCAGGTGTAAGGAAAGAATTCTTTATTCTCAACTGAGCAATCTATTTATATCAATGATCTATGATGGGCCAAGGTGTGAGCTACAAGAATTATGTATATTATTAGCTATATATTTTGTATATTATCATGAGATGTGTAGTATAATATATTTGTATGTATGATTTTAATTGTAGTTCTTCTTGTGAAAGACACATCAATGTAAGAGTGAATGTGAACTAGATTGTCTATGTCATTATTAAGAGAGATAGCAACGTTACTTAAATCCTGTTATGGTCAACCCTTTTGTTTGGTCTTATCTATGTGAGTTGGGATCTCTAAGATTTTTTAATTAGAATTAACAATATTATTTGACTAGGATTTGCATGATTGATTACTAGTCATGGGAGAAATATCTATGTGGAAAATCTCTTTTGAGATGTTGTTGTAAATAAAATGTTGTCAATATTCTTGCTTTAGGGTTTACGTGTAGTAATATAATAGAGGATTTAAGAGAGTCCTATCCTACCTATTAAATAATTAATGATGAATTTTGCCTTTATATTCTTTAGTAGGTTATTCCCTTGTGGAAGTCATATTCTTGTATGAAAAGAATCTATTGATTCCTTAGTGCAGATGATATGAGTAATAGTGATAACCTCTAATTGAATAATCTTGAATTAATAACATCATGATAGAAGATTCATCCATGTGAAAGATACTTTTGGAGATCTAGTTGTACAAACTTAAATGCTTGAATATGTATGTTTAAGCCAATTTGTGACTACATGGTAATCTTATGAGGTTGTAGCCTGATTTGTTCATACAGGATCTAGTTTTGATTAAAGCATTTGAGTAAGTTATCTACTATAGGATTTTCTTGTAATGTGATAGAATATTATAAAAGAGAATTTTAATAGAGCTAGGTTCTATTGCTACAAAAATAACAAGAAGTGCAAATTTTAGGCTTGACTAAGGTCACCCTTGAATTAATTAATGAAAGAAGAGAATTTTGAACACCATTCCTTGATTCTATGTTTATGCATTTAGGTAAAATATATCATTTAGTCTCTTCTCATGTTTTTGGTGTAACTAAATGGGTCTAAGTGACAATACTAGATGTATTAGTTCCTATTAATTAGGCCATTTGGCTCAAAATATTTAGTAGCTCTTTAATAAATGTTTTTTCTAGGTTGAGATTATCTGGCAATTCTACTACCCAATTAAACCAATGGGTTTATCAGTTTAGAGTCAAGATATCAACTTAGGCCTCGATTCCTCTTTTTTTAATATATTTATGAAAATATCAGCCCTCTATAAATTATTTGAGTCTTTCTTAGGGATGAAGGCTTAAATTCAAATGTGTTAATGGTAACAGTTCACTAGTAGGCATACTTGGCCTTACCTTTGCCTAATTTTCATTCAATAGTCAATTTCTATCTTTTTCTTCTTTTTACCTTAGTCAATCTTTGCCGTAGACATTTATTGTTTTGGATTTTTCAGTCAAATTTTTCCTTAGCTCATTTTTTCTTTTTGAAATCTTGTCAATTGATGCCATGCATCATCATTTTATAATTCTAGGGATTTAGCACAATATTAATCCCCAAATGCTTTCAAGGTTATAGGGACTTGAGAATATTCCAAGTGGTAGCATTCTAGAGATCAAAACCTCAGGAGGATTAAACTATTAGGGTCTAATCCCCTATTACTTCTAAGCTCTTAGGGACCCAAAAAGATACCAAGTGTTAGTGTCCCAAAGCTTGAAATTTGGGTAGCTTGGTTAGTGGAGTTAGGCCCAGGGTCCTATAATTACAATAAGAAATATGATCATGACCCATAAATAGATTAAATAAGATAAACCCATGGGCTACATGGATTTGATTATGATAGTAGTAGGTTGAGCTTGAGATTGATGACCATGTAAACAACAAATTTTGAGTACATGTTGTTCTTAGTTTTAGTGTGAAATAGACCTAAAGGGGCCATGTGGTGCCCAACTATGTTAGTGATGGACTAAGGTTAAAATAGATATTTGACATAGTTTGTTGAAGTGATAACCATGATCTTGTACTAGCAAATCAATTCTTAGCATCATGGCTAAATCTTAGAAACTCTTTAACCTCTTGTCTAGTAACATGTGATTGGTAAATAATTCCTTAAATAGTTGATGATAAAATAAAATATGTTTCTACATATATATTTATATATCCAATCATGTTTCTAGGGTTTGGTTACACACAAGTTGGTGGTTGTCATGTATGTTTTAGTATTAAAAAATTAGCATAACATTTTGGTATCAGAGTAGGGTTAAACTTTTGGAGCTTTGGGGATGATTTATTTGGGTGCACTGATTTGCTGACATGGTTAGACTTGAATTGTGTAGATAAAATTTCCTAAGATGATGGTATGGGAAGCATTACATATGGTTGTCACTAGGATTTCTAGATTAAGCAATCAATAGGGATCCATGTTCAAATTATTAATACCCTATAAAATGTGATGACTATGTTATAGGAAAGGTTGCCTTGAACCCCTATGTTATAGGAAGGAGTATTTTTACCCCAACAAGGGCACAGATAGGTTGGGTGATCTTTAACATCACATCATCAAAAGACGAGTAGGATCCACCTTCAGGAGCATCATATGAGGTAGCATGCTCAAACACTAGTGTCCCCTATGAATTTTTTGGGTGTAGAACCATGTAAAGCCTTGAAATAATAATATGGAAATAGGCCTTCTCAGTGGGCATGTTTTAGGTATGGAGCTATTGGCCACTTTTCACAAAAAAATTCTAAGAACACTTAGATCAATGATACTAAAGTCATGATATGGACTAGGTGCAAGGACCAAATTTTGTTTTACCCTCTAGTATATTTCTCACTTGGATTTTCACCCCTTGAGGAGATGCCTAGATTTCCTCATCTAAGTGTCTCAAAGGAAACATCTCACTTGTTGTGGGTAAACATTTTTTTATGATGAATCTCTAGAAGGGCTAGTTTCCTTGATGCACCTCTTACCTATAAAATTTGCATGAAAATGGTTAAGAAGATAAAATAAGAAACTAAAGGTGATGCACAAATATTGGATTTCCTCCTATTGAATGAACTTAACTACTTAGAGCTATATAAAGCTTCTTTCACCCAAAACTCACAACTCAAGATAGATTGTAACATCAATGTTTCATATGCTAGGTTCAAGAGGTATTTTGATGCTTAGGAGGCTAATGAATGAAATAAAGTCATGAAACACTTATAAAACACATATACACTTCAAATATAACACTAACAAAGATCTGTAACAATTACTCTTTTACACATTTGGTGAATAATCAAGGATAACATGCTAGAAAAGATCATCTTCTACTAGACAATACCAATAAGATTGCAACAACACTCAATTAAAAATAATTTAATTAGGTAAATTAACTTGTTTTATAGCTTCAAAATACATTCAAGTACAAAATTTTCTAGGGTTTCACCATCAACCATTAGAGGTTGCTCAAAAGAGCCAAAAAGGTCAATATTTATAGCATTTGGAAGTGGGGTGAGACAAGAGAAGTCCAAAGGTCACTTGGACACCTATCAATCCAATAAAATAAGTTTTATTTGAATTATAAAGAGATTTTAAATGAACCATTCAATGTTAGGAAGTCCAAATGTCCATACAAGTCATGAAACTTATGAAAAGTGGCATGAAACTCCTCATTTTAGCTCAAAAAACTACCTTCATGATTTGGTCCTGTTTGAATGTTTCACACCTGACTAGGTATAGGTATAATTATTTTTATGAGAGGGAAGGATTTTATACATTAATCTTCATACATTGGTTTCATTCCTACTCATTTGGAAACTCTTAGAAGGAAGCCATCGTTGCTTATGGTCTTAAAAACTCATCTTTTCTGTCACCCCTCACACTTGACCTCAAGATTAGCATCATTTTTCCATGAAAATACATGGGTGGGAGTGGATGACACTTGAAAATACCCTCCATGGCCTTAGAATGCTTAGGTCCACCTTAAAATAACATCTAATTGAGACTTTCACACTTCTCACTGTTATGTTCACTATGCCAGTTTTGACTCGCTCAGATGAGAGCTCTAGTTTTGAAATTTAGGAGTTTTTTTATTGGAATTAAATGACCATTGTGAGCTATTAAAATTTTATATATGAATCCCAAACTTTATTTCATCTTTTAAAACCTCTTATACCCTACACAATACACAAAATAGTTAGATAAAACCCTATTTTATAACCTGTCAATATAATTACGTAAAACTCATCCTAATGGGGAGTATCTTTAGGTAGTCCTATACAATTTCTAATATCTCTCATGATCAAACTATGTCATCTAGATAACTCTCCAAGCTTGTTTTCTCCATCAGGTCTTGACTAAGGGTTTAGTATAGTTTTAGGCAATTTTTAGTCTTAAGATTTGTTCATAAAGTTTTGACATCGTAACTACCAATAAATGCCACAAACATGATGTTATGAGACCCTAATAACCCCTCTAAACGTTTTTGGTATCCATGCATAGTCACATAAAAGATATGAGTACTTGAAACCACCCCATCGAGCTTATTTCTACCTTCTTACTTGCTTGGACTATCTCAGAGTTAAAATTAGCTTTCCCATAGGTATCTTTGAATAAAAAAAGATTATACATGTCTAATTCCATATATTTAACATATCTCAATCGTATGGATAGCTCATTAAGAGCTACGAATGAAGTGACTTATGATTTGGTCTTAGGCTTGAACCTTGCCTAACAAGCCTATATACACCTTTGAGGATCTATACCTTCTTATAAGTTTTCTCCCATTTATTGGATGATCTTCATGATTCCATTTATGTGTTTCAAACTACCACATCACCCTATATCCTTCCAAGTACTTGTTCTCATCTCTTCTTCTTTTTTACCAATTAGGCCTAGTTGAGACCCATGGGGTTTGACTACATATGGTTATAAACCAACACTTTCTAGTGTTTTATCATCAATATTGGGATAAATTCATGTTTTTTCCATCTCAATATAGGTTACTACATCATCCCCAATCATCACATGATGTTTCTAATGCACCCAACACCCATTTAGGTTACATTTTCTCCCTTCTTACCTTTATGTAGGCCTAAAAGTAGGCTACCTCTGAGACAAAATAGAGGATATGCTTCCTAGTTTTTCAAGAAAACAAATTAAATTTGGGTGTTACTCATGTCATGAGGATTCCATGCACAAAAATCTAGGTTAAAATGACCTCTCTATCACCTTGAAACATCTAAAACCCCAAGGAAAACTTTCATAACATTGATTGTGTGTAGAAATAGTATGTGGACTATATTGTGCATCATTTGAGCCCTTAATTTGATTGATTTGAATTATTGAGAGTTAATTAAAGGTTTAAAAATCATGGTGTATATTTTTAAAACCCACTCACCACTCTACCTTACTATAAAACCTCTCCTATCCTTGGATTCTCAAGACTATATGTCCAACCTAACTGTGTTTCCTGCTTCCTTCCTCCAAGATGACCCTCCAATGGTATTTCCAAGATGTTTAGGGCTCTTAAACTTGTTACTTACCTCTAAATCATGTTTATTAAATATTTTAATTCACCCAAAATACTTACCTTCTTTATATTACTCATATTTACCTACTGAGCAACATGGGCTTCCTAGCTCATTATACAGGTTGTTACCAATGACTAAGAAGAAGAGTGGCTAATTATCCTGAAGGGGTTTGGATCCTTTTAAAAAAAAAAATTATCAATCATAAACCATTATAATTTTTTATCAAACCCTCACTCTCTTCTTAAGCAAGTTCATCTCTCTAACCTCAATTCACACCCAAGACTACAAAATGGTTGTTGTAGGTGAATTCATGGTTGTAAATGGTTTGGTTAAGTTCATTTCATAATTAAAAGAGTTAATGGAGGTTATAATGATCTTCACATAGGTATTCAAAATCTATCCCATCATGTTAACTATTGTTTTTCCCTTCATATTCACCTTGAGAGCTACAAACTGAGTTCTCTTTACCTGTTGACTAAGACACCCTATCTTTGATTCTTGTAGGTGTATATGGATCCAAATGAGCTTGGTTATGATGTTTTAATACCTCATTTTAATACCCTAAGGTCACATTTCATTATTATATTCTTTCAATCAGTTTTAGTTTCCTAAAACAACACCTAAACACTCAAGCTAGCTCACTATTTTTATGCACTGCATATCTAACCTCTGTAGGTGTGTATGAACTTATGATTAAGATTTTTCATGGTATGGAGAGACTCCTCATGAAGCATGAAAACCACCTGATATGATCTCATACATTTAACTTACCATATATTCTCTAAACACCATGTAGGCATCAATTTAGGGTCACTATTTCATACCCTATTGTACGTGCCTACTTCTCTGTGTGTGGATCCCTATAGGTGGCCATAGGGATTACAAAACTATACATCAACCTCCTCTTGATAACCTAATTCCATTTGTATAACATTATAATATCTGAAATGTTCTATCCATGAGAGTGTGTTCATTTTTTCTCCTCAAGGTGTCAAAATTCATTCAAGCTTTCAAACCTATAGATATTAGTGCATGATTTCAATGTTTTTTTAGGTCACTTTGAGGTCTTCAACTTTTACCTTGCACTGACATTCTAACTCCCATATTTGTAAAAAATCCTATATATAATAGAGGCTAAAATATTCACCTATTTTTATGCCTAGAATCCCTTTGAAAATATGTCATAATAGGTCTACAAAAAACCCCTGGACCTCTGTTTTCACTTTTTGGAGAAACTTTCGCATAATTTAGTCTCTACTTATTTCAAGATATTTACTTCTCTAATTTTTTATTAAACACCTCATATAAGTATTTCATGACTCTTATACATTTTATGACTTGAAAATAACCTTGATATGATCTAAAATTCCCAATTCTAAGATCTTCAAAGCCCTGAGGTACCACCTATAGATGGGCATTAGCAAACATAGGTAGCAAGCGTGGAATCTTGGGTAGTATGAGAGATGGATAGGTTTATGATCATTCCCATGATTCCACCAAATTTTCCAATTCACCCTTATCCATATTATAAGGTTTAAACCCATTTTAATCTTCCTACCTCTCATCATGACATTAGCAATGGCTCATGTAGGTGTGTATTGGGTTGTATGTAAGCAGTGAGTGTGGAATAGAGTAATAAGGTAGATAAAAGGCCTCAAGGGTAGATAAAACTCATTCTAAACCTGTCCAATACATGATTTCCACCAATATCATCTTGAATATAGTTCCAAAACATCTTTTTTAATGTGAAACCTCTTGAGAACATGTAAGAGAGCAGGCAAGGTGTCTAATGACTCATTTAGCATGATGAATGAGATTGACACAAAACTTGTAATTTTTCCAAGCATCCAAGTGGACTTTACTTATCAATTTATGACTTGGATAACTAACACGCCTTGATTACAACTCCATGAACAAGATAAAATATCTTATACAGGTGATTGTAAGTGAAATTGAGTAAAGAGTTACTTGTGAGGAAAGGTTAGGCTAAAAAATGCCCAAAGCATGATATATTGAAACCAAAACATGGAAGGAGGTGAATATATGGATTTTAAACCTATGGAAAACCATATTACAACTACATGAGGCCTATATAAGAGACCAACATTTTATAAACAAAAACTTTGACTAGGACTGCACATGGTGGTATCTTCTTGCAACATAAGACAACTTGCCCATCAAATACACCATGGAAAATGAAACTAAGTAAGTATATCATATTATAAGGTATCCAACATCATATTTATTAAATATCACCAACTAGTTCATATGGATTTGACCAAAATGGATAAAACCCTATAGGGTACATAAAATAACGAGCAAAAAAGTATAGTCAACTTCATGAAGCAAATTTTATTGATCCTTGCACTATTGATATGTAAATTAATTTATCTATGTGTAATATCACCTCTTAATATGATTTTCTCTGAAACCTCATGAGCTATCTATACCAAGCACAAAATTGATGGTCACTTTTGTATGTCTTGAAATGTAAATAAGAAGTAGAATGGTTTTGGATTAAAAATAGCACTTTCAGAGAAAATAATATGTTTATATGAATGTGAGTAAGATGAATATTCCTTCCATTATTTTATCTCGTGTGGCACACTTCCTGGTGGATTGTATAAGTGCCAAATGTTCCCTTTTTCAATTGGTTTATTGAATTTCAATTAGATAACCTATAATAATTTGTTGTAACTAAAATCCTTGATAGGTAACCTAACCTCTTTGTACATTTTAAAGGAAAAAAGGACACATGCACCTTGAAAACCATGTCATTTGCATTTATGACCATTAAAAGCCCACTAAAAGACTCAAAATGATAAATAAACCCATTAGACGATGACTAAGGATAAAACTGCATTAGATAACATCAAATGAACTATAATATATCCTATGAAAAAAATTTATACCCATAAACATCTAAAAAACCAATTTTTTAACCTATAAGGGTCCAAATTTAAACTAAAAGTCAAATTTGGTCAACAAAATGGTGACTCATAGGGGCAATATGCCTGCCATACTAAAGACTAGTAGCCTTATCCTATCATGAGCCAAGGGATTCAATGAGTTTTTGAAGATAAATAGAAAGGAATTGCCTAAAAACACACAAAAATACTACAACATACCAAGAAAACACAAGACAAATCAAGATATAAACAAGACTCACACATGTGCATAAGCACTTAAGAAAAACAAGGAAAACAACAACTATGTAAAAAGAGGGATAAAAACCTTCATATAAATTTTTGGGATATATTACATTGACTAGGATATGAATCTCCTCTCCATCTAACTTTGAGATTTGGAAATCATTGTGTTACTTACATTGGGTGATAACATAAGGGCCTTTCAACAAAGCATCAAACTTTATGTGTTTTCTAGGCTTATCCCTATCTTCATCCTTCTTTAGAATAATGTCTCCCTCTTGGAAGCTTCTTATCTTATATTTATTTTCAAAATATTTCTTTGTTTGATCTTCATGAGCCCTCATAGTTTGCATAGCTTGATCTCTTCTCTCTTCAAGCTCCATCAACTCGCACAATTAGACTTTTATGCTTTCATTTTCCATCAACTCCAGCGGATAAGTGAGATCCAAGGTTGGTAGCTCAATTGAAATAGGTAGTCTAGCCTCTCTCCCATAAACAAGTGTATATGGTGAGTTTCTTATTCTCTCTTGGGGATGACCCTATTAGCCCAAAGAACTATCTTCAACTTGGAATGCCACGTCCTTTAGTTTTCCTCTATTGTCCTCTTTATGATCCTGATTAGATTCTTATTGGTGGACTAAACTATTACATACCATTATGGATAATAATTGGATGAAGTACTAAGATAAATTCCATGTTTCAAAACCCACTCACTTGTCTTCATTCTAAGGAAATCCAATGCATTATCTAAAATTATTGTTGAAGGAGCCCCAAACCTTGTCACTATGCCTTCTTGAAATTATAGAACTAAACTTTCATTTTCTTCCTTGAGAGTAATATCCTCCACCCATATTTTAAATTAATCTATATTAGTCAACACCCACATGTGGCTAACACTTGAAGGTGGGTTGATTAGGCCTATGTAATCTAGACCCCATTGCATAAAAGGTTGGTCTACTTGTATTGGATGAAGAGGAAAAGTTAAAATATTTTTTTTATCATCAAAGAGAGAACTTTTTTGACATTTAATTACCTAATCATGGGTGTCTTTGAACAAACTAGGCCAAAAATATTCAGCTCTCATAATCTTAGTAGTTGTGGTTCTTGGAGCAAAGTGACCACCAACATGTCCATCATGAAACTCAAGAAATATTTTCTCAACCTGATATGATTCAACACATCTCAATAGCACACCTAAGAAGTAATTTCTAATCAACACTCCATAAACAAGTAAATAAGGAATATATTTTTATCTAAAGTACCTTCATTTAGCTCTATCTAGACCTTATGGACACTCACCAGTTTGAACAAAATGGATCATTTTTGTGTCCAAATTCTTGTTGATGAAGATGCAGTTGTCATAAGACCATCATGAAGTGATAAAAAAACCTATCTTTATTAATTTAAATATGAATCAAAGTGCTCACATAATCCTTTCCCTTTCACTAGCTTGGTTGTCTTGATTTCTACATCATAATTCATCACTTTTGTAATCCAAGCAGCCCTTTTTCCATTCAAATATCTTCTCAAAAGGAAGTCTTTGACACTAGGATGAGGTACCAATATGTGAATATTATTTTTATATAACATTTTCCTAAATTTATTTATAATTATAACAACTAAAAGTACTTGTTTCTTTATATAGGTGTATCTTACCTAATAGCCTTCCAAACCTTGACTAAAGAATGCAAGAGGTTGCTCCAAGTTTTATTCATTTGATTAAGTAAGAATGGAAGAGATTATTTATTCATTTACAAAGTTATACAATTTTAATTCCCTTAAGAAATTAAGACTTACAAGAGTTGGATGTTGAACAATAGCTTGTTTGATCTCTTCAAATCTTTCTTTCCTTTTCCTTGTCCAAGTAAACACTTCATCTTTCCTTATCATGGATGTTAGAGGCTTGAAAAAATTAGAAAAATTAGGAATAAACCTCTTTATAAAATTTATTTTTCTAAAGAAAATTTTCAAACCTTTCTTGTGTTTAGGCAAAGTCAATGCCAAGATTGCACTCACCCTTTCAGGATCTATAGATAGGCCTTTCTTTAAGACAATGTGTCCTAGAAGTTTTCCTTCATGGATAGAAAAAAAACACTTATTTGAGTTGAGATATATTCCAAAATCTCTACATCCTTCAAAAATGTACCTAAGGTTATTCAAGTGATCCTTTACATCTTTGGAGAATATCGTGATATCATTAAGATACATGAATACTATATCATTTATTAGTCCTTGAAAAGCCATATCCATTGCATGTTGAAATGTTACACTATAATTATAAAAACCAAAGGTAATTTTCATATAATCATATATATCCCATTTATTATTAAATGATATCTTATATTGGTTGCTCTCTTTTACCAAAATCTGATTATACCCTGAGTATCCATCAAAGACTGAGAACCTTTCACTACCTGCCACCACTTGCAAAATCTACTCCATGGAAGGAAGAGGATAATGGTACTTCAAATAAACTCTATTAAAGTCCCTAAAATAAACACATAACTTGACTTACCCATTCTTCTTCCTTATCGAGACTAATTTTTCCAACCAAGATGAATGTTTAATAGGAAAAATGATATTGCACTCAATCAACTTTGTAAGTTCCTTTCTCATGAGAGGCTCAATTTTAGTATTGATTGGCCTTTGTCTTTGCTTAATAATATTAGAATTATCATCTAAATATATGGTATTTTGAGATAATTTTGGATCAAAACCCTTTAAATCACTATATTCCCAAGCAAAGACATTAAAAAATTCCTTGCATAACGCAATGAAATCATGTTTCTCTTCACTAGTACATACCTTCCCAAGATCAAGAAATTTATCTTTGAAGATTTTTAATATATAATAGTTTTATTGATTAGTATACATCCTTACATTCTCCTTATTCAGTTGATAATCATCATTGAAGTATCAAGTGTGACTAAGCCTTTAGGGAGCTTGTTTGTCTTCAATTCTACAATCTACCCTCCATATTGTTGCCATAGTTTGGACTGATTCTTGGAAGAAAACTCAAATTAATCTTGTATAAAAAGTGTTATTTTTTGTTCACTATCAAACACTTTCTAATTAGTGACATTGTCAGGTATGGAGGGCCTTACAATCACCTTGAGATATGGCTGGTTTTTATCTTCTCATATCCCCTTTGGAACATCAAACTGAGCTCCAATTACTGCCAGCCTATCAACATGTTTATTATCTTCTCTTGGGATAGATTTTATGTTGAAGTCTTGTGAATATTCTAAAATATCCCACACTTTATGCTTATATGACTTATTCAAAAAGTTCTTAGTCAAATCTTGTCCTCTTACTTGATTCATAACTAACTCACTATCACCATACACTTGCAACTCTTTCACACCTCTTTTCCTAGACCACTCAAAGCCATGAATGAGGGATTCATATTCTAACACATTACAAGTACAAGATAATTTAAATATGAAAGTTGAATACTACCTTTCCTTGGATGGAGAAACCAACATTACTCCACCACCTACCCCAACCTTGCTTCTAGATCTATCAAAAAATAGCTGTCATAAACCATCCATATTTTCCCTTGGATTCATAAATTTTGGCATGAAATATTCATCCTCGTGAATTCAATACAATAAAATACTATTTTCCTCTATAAATTTGTAAGGATAATGATCAGAATGCTCAGCTCCCCATTAATCTAGATACAAATCAAAAAATCCTTCAAAAGAAGAAGTTGGGGATTGATCCATGTGAATCTCTTCCTCATCAAGAATTACATAATTGGCATTTGTAACTTTATGCATGTAGGGATCTAAATTATTTTTATGAATAGAATCTAATTCAATATTCACCTTATTACCATACTTTATCCTAAAAACCATATAAGACCAATTAGATGCCAAGTATCCACCTATATTGGTTGTAAACTCTCTTGACAAACAAAGAGGAAAGTATGGGGGTAAATCTGCCACAACCACATCATGAAGGATGGAAAAATTAGGAAAAACATGTAAAATAAAATTAAAATCCTTGACTACTCCTAAGGTCCTTTTTGGTGATCCATCCAATTGTATAACTCCTTTATCCATTGGTTTATACTTGAGGCTTAGTTTATCCGCTATTGACTTGGGCATAACTAAAGTACTAGCCCCACTATCTATGATACAATTTAAGAAATTATAAATGATAAAATATAGATAAAAATTATGATTCTTATTAGTTTTCTTCACTTTTCCATCAATGGGTTGAGTTCCATTCACTAAGACAACATTTTCAGTCCTAAATGATCCAACTTGCTTACCTAGTCCTTGCAATTCCTTTAAAAAAATATCTTTTTATCTTGGTATTGTTATGGAATACAAAATTTAAATATTCATTTTTAACTTCATCTGATCCACAATATTTATAGAAGTATTACTCACCTTAAGAGGCTCTTTCGAAGCACTAGTACCTTATGGTGTAGCTTGTAAAGGTGGATGTGTAGGAGTTGGCCTTGCATTCTAAAACTTCTGATTTTCTTGCACCTTAGGAGCTGAGTTAGACCCACCCACCATTGGGGATGATGTAGGAGTAAAAACAGGTCCTTGATGAGCCCCTTGTGACTCTTCAACAACCCTCATCTTAGACCTAGTGTTAGAGGATACACTAGCATTCACATTACTTGAATTTCCCAAATGATTGATGGCACAAAAATCTCCCTCAAAATGATATATAAGAGTAAAATCAGATTGTGTTTATTCATTTTTCATTCCATTTTTGCATTGGCACCTAAAACATGGAAACTTGAGTTGTTTGGTTACCTTGCATTATCATGTATTGATTATGTGTTTGATTGGCATATACAACTTGGTCTTGATTTTGGTCATATGAAGTATAACATGGTTATATTTTAATAAAGTTATTTTTAGTGGGAATAAGAGATTTAGAAGATGATGGGGAATTATTATTGTAACTTTGGTAAGGTCTAGCTTGAGTGATTTGACCTTGTCCTTGAGCATTACCTTGAAAAGGAGGCCTATTTGATTTCCCAAAATGATTATAGTATTGGTAAGGCCTATAAATTTGGGGTTGTTGACTTTTAAGAGAAACCACTTCATTAGTAACACTTTGAAGGAAACTCTTGACTTCATTAATCTCATTGGTAGGGGCAAGTGCATACTTTTCTTGACTAGGCAAAGGAGCTAAGGTGGGTAATGCAACTTGACTAGAAGGCTGCAAATTAGGGTACAATGGCATTGGTGGCCCAAGAGAAATCTTCCTTGATTTAACAAGATAATTATTAACATTAGTGGCTATCTCATAGGTAGAAGGTAGTGTATTCCCACCCATGGATTGGATCATCATGACTACATCACTATTCAATGTTTTTAGGTAGTACAATAAAGCTTAATTTGTAATAGGTCTCATAAGGGATGGGATCCTATCCCATGTTTTTTGAAATATAGTTTTAAAATCTTTCATAAACTCTTGTGGAGCCCTCTTGATAGTGGTCAATTACTTAGCTAGTAATATATAATCATTATTCTCTTCAAACCTCTTAGACACTAGATCTCCTAGTTCATCCCATGAAGCAATGAAATTATGAGGTAGAGTCTCATACCAATCTAAAGCTTTCCCTTTGAAATAAGATGCCAATAGCCTAATAACCACATTATCTTGGGTGATATTATGAATGTTTCAGAAGTTTGTTATGTTTCTAATATGTTTAATGGGAGTAAT
This sequence comes from Torreya grandis, assembly GCA_037957365.1. Taxonomy (NCBI): domain Eukaryota; kingdom Viridiplantae; phylum Streptophyta; class Pinopsida; order Cupressales; family Taxaceae; genus Torreya; species Torreya grandis. Next base: position 845,702 of record JARHVA010002853.1, read on the forward strand.
AAGACCTTCTCCACTAAAAAATGGAACAATCTTAAGGGCTATCTCAGGAATTTGGTCATATTGGGCAAGATTCAAACGAGATGATCTGATAAAGGCTAAAAAATGTTGGTTTCTATCCATCTTAGAATATAGACTATGGGTATTAGAGGTTGACCTTAGTAGGAACTTGGACTTCTTAAACACCAACTCTCTTGAATAAGGATGAGTATTCAAAAATCTAAATTTTTTGACAAAATACAAAGGCAATTGCATAAAATCAAAGGGTATACCTTTAGTGGTAGACCTAATGGTCACATTTGGCATGGAAATTAAGGACTGATTAGAAACCAAAGAGTTGAAACTTAGTGGAGTCTCTGGGTACTGAATGTAGATGTTCTTTTAGATGTAAATCTTTCAAGACCAACTCCAATCTTGGACAATATTATAGGACTTAGAGTCCCATTGGGTGTGCCAAAAAAATTTGTCACTTGGATTCATACCCCTTGAGGATATTCCTATCTCTCCTCATCCAAGTGGCACAATGGAAACATCTCACTACTATGGGTAAACAATTTTGTAAGATAAATCTCTAGAAGAGCTACTTCCCTTGATGCACTCTTTGAAACACTCTCTCACCTATCAAATTTACATGAAAAGGGTTAAGAATAAAAAATAAGAAACTAAAGGTGATGCACCAATATTTCATTTCCTTCTATTCATTGAATTTATACTACTTAGAGCTAAACAAATCTTTTTTCTCACAAAACTCACAACTCAAGATAGATTGTCACATCAATGTTTCATATGCTAGGTTCAAGAGGTATTTTGATGATTAGGAGGGTAATGAATGATTATTTTAGGTAATATAGTCATGAACCACTTCTAAACCACATATACACTTAAAAGAGAACACTAAAAAATATTTGTAACAATTACTCTTTTGCACATTTGGTGAATAATCAAGGATAACATGCTAGAAAAGATCATCTTCTACTAGACAAGACCAACAAGATTGCAACAAAACTCAATTTAATAGCATGTAAGTAGGAAAATTCACTTTTTTATTACTTCAAGATACATTCAAGTATAAATTTGGCTAGGGTTTCACCATCAACCAATGGAGGATGCTCGAAAGAGCCAAAAAGGTCAATATTTATAGCATTTAGAAAGGGGGCGAGATAAGGGAAATCAAAAGGTCACTCAGTGTCATGTCCCCTTTTTAGGTGACATCACTTAGAGTTGATGATTAGCCTATCATGCAACCCTCGTAGGTTGAGAGGATGGATAGAGGGTCTTGATGGAGCTTGGCTTGGCTTCGATTAGCAGAATTTCTACAGTTGGTTTTCATTCAAGCTCTTTCAAACACATTTGGCCTGAGCTCCTATTATTTAGGGATATTTGACATGTAGTGGAGTGCCCTTATTTTGGTATGGTCATGTGCAGAATCAATCCCTGATTCACCAGCTTCAGACGGATCAAGGATCTGACATGTATTAAGGGAGATATTAATATTTGATTGATTTAATCAAATATTAATTATTTGGCTTATTTTTAATTAAAAAACCCTAATTCTAATTTAAGAAACCCTAATTAGGGCAAGCACATCTTTTGAGGATATAAGGGTTTCTCATGGGGAGAGAGTCAAATTATCCATTGATTATTTGATATTGATTATTGCTAAGAATTCTTCTGTGAAGACTGAGCCAAGGGTTCCAGGATTCCATTTGCATTGGAGAACGTCCACTCTTCAGTGTGTGCGATTCAAAGGTTATGAAAGATCAGCTGATTTATTGCCAAATTGAGAGATAGCTTCATACAAAAGTTATCATAGAGGTTTACAGGTTTGAGAGATAACTTCACATAGAAGTTATCACAGTATTTCAGGTATTTATTTCATTAGGTTTTGTTTGAGTAATTGTTCAGAATAAAGATCATCTGTATTAGAACCATATATCTTGAGATCAGGTGTTCAACAATCAGGGTGTGCTATATTATATTGGAAGCTGTATGAAGTCTGTATAGATCTGTACAAATCTGTATGCAGCATCGAAAAGCACAGAGACCGACATCGGCAGGCACACAGAGACCGGCATCGGCAGGCAAAGAACTACAGCGACCGACATCGGCTGACCATTCACCGATGTTGATAGGTTAACGACACCAGGAAACTAATGGTGGCAGTATAACCAATGTTGGTGACTGTGTTTTTGACATAGCAGGCTGAGACATACCAGATCTAGATTTTATTCCTAGTTTGTAGAATACTCAGGTTATTAAGACCGTATTTGAATATTCTTTTATATGCATGACATTAGACATCTATTGTAATCATCTGAGTGAATAAATAAGAGATTATACTATGATTTATTTATCTATTTGAATATATTTTGCAAAAATCACAATTTGTTCTTATATCATATGAAATATTACAGTGGTATCAGAGCTTTTGTCTTTCACATATTCCCTATTGATTGGGGATATTACAGTGGTATCAGAGCTTTTGTCTTGCTATATTCCCTATTTGGATTGGGGATACTACAGTGGTATCAGAGCTTTTGTCTTGTTATATTCCCTATTGGGCAGGGGATATTATAGTGGTATCAAAGCTTTTGTCTTGCTATATTCCCTATTGGACAGGGGATATTACAGTGGTATCAGAGCCAAATTCTTGCCATCTTGTTGGGTAGATCAAAGCCAAATTCCTGCCATCTTGTTGGGTAGATCAGAGTTAATGTCTTGCCATCCTATTGGGTAGTTGGGTAGATTGAATCGGTGAAGTATCCATGATGTCTTCCAGTACTCAGAAACAGTGGGACAAGGATATGAAGAAGTTGAAACAAAGTTTGAACCGGTTGGTTGAAACCCAGAGGAGGATGGATGATATCCTTTCAGACCCTACATTCGAAAACAAATTAACACGGTATGTGGCATCCATTTTCAAAGGGTCCACAACACCACCTTTGGATCGACAGGCTCTTAACGATCTACACAGGAAAAAGCTTTGCTTATACTGCAAAGGTCCATATGATGCCAATCACGATTTTCTTTTGAGGCCTAAGGGCAAGGCAAATTGTGTGATATGGGCGTATTATGAAGATTCAAAATCAAAGGATTTTAAACAGTAGGATAGTTCTGAGGAGTCAGAGGTAGAGGCTTCAGAGCCTAAGGTATAGGCAATGAAGGTGGCTCACCAAGATTTTGAGAGACATGTGGATGAGCTTAGTCATGGGGATTCAGACTCTCAGTTAGTTACAGAGGACGAGGGAGCTGGAGATTGTGATGATGAGAGAGTTTCAACAGTAGCATCTTCAGAGTTAGATGAGGATGAGTTCGATGCTAGCATTCAGAGTGTGGAGGTATACTCAGAGGTTAGTACATTGAGTGTTTTTGGTGAGTACATTCCTACATTTGTAGCTGAGGAACATGTTGTTGGGGCTGACACACATGTGTAGGATTTAGGAGTACCTGGTCCTGATGAGTTTGGGATACCAGTTGAGTCGAGTCTCCAGATTGATTTTTCTCACACCGATGATAGTGTGGTATAGTTGGCCGTGCCACCTTTATAGAGGGATCAGTTATGGGATGGATTGGCACCATCTTTTACAGATGGAATTGGTAGTTACAAATTACACAGCCTATAATATCGACATACCCAGGATAGTTTATCAGAGATTGGATTTGGTGTCAGTGACTCAGGTATCTATGGTTGTCATATCCACAGTGCAGTTGGGTGTGAGTGTCAGTTAGATAGGGACTTGAGTTTTGACAGAGTCGATATTTTAGTTGGCTTGAGTTCCACAGAGTGGGTTCTTGTATCGGCATCTATAGTGGGTCTACAAATAATGTTGTTAGTGACATCAATTATTTGGGTTTTGAGAGTAGTTTTTCAGTTGCTAATTTTTATACTGTTAATGCTGATGATTTCATCATAGGGGTTGATTGGTGAATGAGGGACATTACACAACCTTTTCCTTGGGATCCAGGTAGATTGAGTGGTTTATTGTTCCGACATTGCTTGGAGGCAAGCAATTTTAGGAGGGGTAGATTGTCATGTCCCCTTTTTAGGTGACATCACTCAAAGTTGATGATTAGCCTATCATGCAACCCTCATAGGCTAAGAGGATGGATAGAGGGTCTTGATGGAGCTTGGCTTGGCTTCGATTAGCAGAATTTCTATAGTTGGTTTTCATTCAAGTTCTTTTGGACACATTTGGCCTGAGCTCCTATTAGTTAGGGATATTTGACATGTAGTAGAGCACCCTTATTTTGGTATGGTCATGTGCAGAATCACTCCCTAATTCACCAGCTTCAGACGGATTGAGGATCTGACATGTATTAAGGGAGATATTAATATTTGATTGATTTAATCAAATATTAATTATTTGGCCTATTTTTAATTAAGAAACCCTAATTCTAATTTAAGAAACCCTAATTAGGGCAAGCACATCTTTTGAGGGTATAAGGGTTTCTCATGGGGAGAGAGTCAGATTATCCATTGATTATTGCTAAGAATTCTTCTGTGAAGACTGAGCCAAGGGTTCCAGGATTTCATTTGCATTGAAGAATGTCCACTCTTCAATGTGTGTGATTCAGAGGTTGTGAAAGATCAGCCGATTTATTGCCAAATTGAGAGATAGCTTCATACAGAAGTTATCATAGAGGTTTACAGGTTTGAGAGATAACTTCACATAGAATTTATCACAGTATTTCAGGTATTTATTTCATTAGGTTTTGTTTGAGTAATTGTTCAGAATAAAGATCTTTTGTATTAGAACCATATATCTTGAGATCAAGTGTTCAGCAATTAGGGTGTGCTATATTATATTGGTGGCCATGAAAAGTCTATATAGATCCATACAAATCCGTACGCAACATCAAAAAGCATAGAGACCGACATCAGTAGGCACACAGAGATCGGCATCGGTAGGTAGAGAACTACAGCAGCCGACATCGGCCGACCATTCACTGACGTCGATAGGTTAACGACACCAGGAAACTAACAGTGGCAGTATAATCGATGTCGGTGATTGTGTTTTTGACACAGCTAGCCGAGACGTACTAGATCTAGATTTTATTCCCAGTTTGCAGAATACTCAGGTTATTAAGACCGTATTTGAATATTCTTTTATATGCATGACATTGGACATCTATTGTAATCATCTGAGTGAATAAATAAGAGATTATACTATGATTTATTTATCTATTTGAATATATTTTTCAAAAATTGCAATTTGTTCTTATATCATACGAAAAATCAGAATATTCAAAAAATCAATTTAGAGCTTTTATCTTTTTAAAATCCCTATTGGTTGGGGATATTATAGTGGTATTAGAGCTTTTGTCTTTCACATATTCCCTATTGATTGGGGATATTACAGTGGTATCATAGCTTTTGTCTTGCTATGTTCCCTATTGGACAGGGGATATTACAGTGGTATTAGAGCTTTTGTCTTGCTATATTCCCTATATTAGACAGGGGATATTACAGTGGTATCAAAGCTTTTGTCTTGCTATATTCTCTATTGGACAGGGGATATTACACTTAGACACCTAAAAAGATAATAAAATGTGTTTAATTTTCATGATAAATATGTGTGAAATGAACCATGAAATTTAAGGAGGTCCAAATGTCGATACAAGTCATGAAACTTATGAAAAGTGGCATGAAACTCCTCATTTTGGCTCAGAAAACTGCCTTCATGATTTGGAACTATTTTAATGTCCCAAAACTAACTAGGGATAATTATAATGATTGGGATGAGAGGAAAGGACTTTATACATGCCTTTCCATGCATTTTTTTAGTCCTACTCATCTAGAAACTCTTAGAAGGAAGCCATCACTACCTATAATCTAAAAAACTCCTCTTTTTTTATCACCCCTCACACTTGGCCTCAAAATTAGCATTCCATTTTCCATTAAAATCCATGCGAGGGATTTAATGACACTTGGAAAGACCTTCCATCACCTTAGACTACTCAGGTGCAACTTAAAAGGACATCCACTCAAGGCTTTCACACTTCTCTCCCTTATTTTCACTATGTCAATTTGACTGGCTGAAATGATAACTTTGGTTTAGCCACTTAGGAGTTTTTTATTGGAATTAAATCACCATTAAGATTTATAAAAAGTCTATAGTGTAATTACAAACTTTATTTGATCTTTTAAAACCTCTTGTACCCTAAACAAAACACAAAATAGCTAGAAAAACCCTATTTTATACCCCATATATACAATTTCATACAACTCATCCTAATGAGGAGTATCTTGAGGGAGTCCTATAAAACTTCCAATAGCTTTCATGATCAAAATATGTCATATGGATAGCTCTCCAAGCTTTTTTTCTCCATCGAGTCTTGACTGAGGATTTAGTAGGGTTTTAGGCAATTTTTAGTCTTAAGCTTTGTCAAGAAAGTTTTACCATTGGAACTACTAATAAATTCCACAAACATGATTTTATGAAACCCTAATAACCCCTCCAAAAAAATTTGGTATCCATGCAAAGTCTCAAAAAATATATGATTACTTAAAACCACCCCATTGAGCTTGTTTCTACCTTTCTTACATGCTTGGACTCTCTCAGAGTTCAAATTAGCTTTCCCACACATCTCTTTGCATACCAAAATCTTATACATATCTAATTACATCTCCTCAACATGTTTCAATCATCTAGATAGATCATCAAGATCTAGGAATAAAGTGACTTCCCATTTGGCCTTACGCTTGAACCATGCCTAAAAGGCATGTCTACACCTTTGAGGATATATACCTTCATATAAGGATTATACCCTTTATTGGATGATATTCATGTTTCTCTATATGTTTTTCAACCTACCAAGTCACCCTATAGCTCTCCAAGTACTATTTCTCATATCTTCTTCTTTTTCACCAATTAGGCCTCATTGAGACCTCTGGGGTTTGATTGCATATGGTTATCTACCAGCACTTTCAAGTGTTTTATCATCAATATTGGGCCAAATTCATGTTTTTTCCATCTCAATACAAGTTACTACATCATCCTCAATCATCACATGATGTTTCCAAGGCACCCAACACCCATTTAGGTCATATTTTCTCCCTTTTTTTACCTCTATGTAGGCTTGAAAGTGGCCTACCTCTGAGATAAAATAGAGGATATGTGCCATAAATTTTCAATAAAACCATTTATAATAGAATTTTCCTTGGGTTTTAAGGACCCCCTACACAAAAATGACCTCTCTAACACCTTCAAACATCTAAAACCCCAAGGCAAACTTTCATAGCATTGACTGTGTGTAGAAATGGTATGTGGACTATATTGTGCATCATTTGAGCACTTCCTTTTCTTTATATTCACTATTTATAGTTCCTTAAAGGTTTAAAAATCATTTTGGAGACGTTTAAAACCCATTCACCACTCTACCTTACTATAAAACCTCTCCCATCCTTGGATTCTCAAGATTGTATGTCCAACCTGATTGTGGTTCCTACTTCCTTTCTCAAAGATGACCCTCTAATGCTGATTCAAAGATTTTTAGGCCTCGTAAAATTTTTAATTACCTCTAACTCATTATTATTAAATCTTTTATTTCACCCAAAACACTTCTCTTCTTTATATTCCTCATATTTACCTACTGAGCAACATGGGCTTCCTAGCTCATTATACAGACTGCTACCAATGATGAAGAGGAATTGTGGGTGGTCATATTTAAGGGGTTTTTAATCCTATGTAAAAATTTTTTTTATCAATCATAAACCATTCTGAGTTGTTATCAAACCCTCACTCTCTTCCTAAGCAATTTCATCTCTCTAACCTCAATTCATACCCAAGACTACAAAATGACTATTATAGGTGAATTCATGGCTGTAAGAGGTTTAGGTGAGTTCATTTCATCATTAAAATAGTTCATGGAGATGATAATGATATTAATGGAGGTATTAAAAATCCATTCCATCATGTTATCTATGTTTTTTCCCTTCATATCCACCTTGAGAGCTACAAACTGATTTCTCTCTACCTGTTGACTAAGGCACCCTATCTAGGATTATTATAGGTGTGTATGGCTCCAAATGAGATTGTTTTTGATGTTTTAATACCTCATTTTAATCTGATAAGGTCACATATCATTATTCTATTCCTATAATCAGTTTGAGTGTCTTAAAACAACACCTAAATACTCAATCTAGCTCATTGTCTATATACCCTACCTAGCTGACCCCTGTAGGTGTGTGTGAACTTGTGATTGAGATTTTTCATGGTATGGAGAGACTCTTCATGAATAATGATAACCACCTGATATGTTCTCATACATTTAACTTACCTTATATTCTCTAAACACCATCTAGGCATTAATTTTGGGTCACTATTTCATACCCTATTGTATGTGCCTACTTCTCTGTGTGTGGACACTTATAGGTGGCCATAGGGCTTACAAAACTATAGATCAACCTCCTCTTGATAACCTGATGCCATTTTTATACCATTCCACTAGTTGAAACATTCTATCCATGAGATTATGTTCATTTTTTCTCCTTAGGGTGTCAAAAGTCATTCAAGATTTCAAACATGTGGATATTAGTGTATGATTTTAGTATTTTTTTAGGTCACTTTGAGGTATTCAACTTATACTTTGCACTAACATTATAACTCCCATATTTGGCATAAATCCTATATATACTAGAAGCTACAAGATTCACCTCTTTTTATGCATTGAATCCCTCTGAAAATATGTCATAAGAGGTCTACAAAAAACCCCTGGACCTATGTTTTCACTTTTTGTGGAAACTTTCCCATAATTCAGTCTCTACTTCATTCAAGATATTTACTTCTCCAATTCTCTATTAGACACCTCCTATAATTATATCATTACTCTTCTACATGTTAGGACTTTAAAATAACCTTTATATTCTAAAAAATTCCCCATTCTAAGATCTTCAAAATCTTGAGGTACCACTTATAGATGGGCATTAGCATACACAAGCAACAAGTGTGGAATCTTGGGTAGTATGAGAGATGGATATGTTTATGATCATTCCCATGCTTCCACCAAATTTCCCAGTGCACCCTTATAAATATTAGAAGGTTAAAACCTATGTCAAGCTTCCCACCTCTTAGCATGATGTCAGCAATGGCTCCTATAGGTGTGTATTGGGTTGTATGTAGATAGTGAGTGTGGAATAGAGAAACAAGGTGGATAAAAGGACTCATGGGCAGATAAAAAAAATTATTAACCTATCCAATACATTATTTACACTAAGGAAATCTTGAAACTATTTCCAAAACATCTTTTTCAATGTGAAACCTCTTAAGAACATGTTGTAAGAGATCAGACAAGGTGTCTAATGACTAATCTACCATGATGAATGAGATCTTCACCAAACTTATACTTTTCCCAAGAATTAAAGTGGAATATCCTTATCTATTTATGACTTGTATAGCTAACACACCCTAATTACAACTCTATGAATAAGATAAAATAGTTTATACAGGTGATTGTATGTGAAATTGGGCAAAGAGTTGACTGTGAGGAAACGTAAGGCTGCAAGATGCCCAAAGCATGATATAGTGAAACCAAAACATGTAATGAGGTGAATATATGGCTTTAAGACCTATATAACACCATATTAAAACTACATGAGGCCTCTATAAGAGACCAACATTCTGTAAATAAGAATAACTTTGACTGAGACTGGACATGGTGGTATCTTCTTGCAACATGTGACAACTTATCCATCAAATACACCATGAAAAGTGAATCTAAGTATTTAGATAATATAATAAGGTATCCAACATCCTATAGAGTCAACATCACCAATTTATTCATACATATTTGACCAAAATGGAGCAAAGCATATATGGTGCATGAAACACCTAGCAAAAAAGTACAGTCAACTTCATGAAGATGGTTCATGAAGCACAGTTGATCAATCCTTACACTCTTTCTATGTAAATTAATTTATCTAAATTTAATATCACCTCCCAAAATCATTTTCTCTAAAACCTCCTGAGATATTTGTACCAAGCACAAGGTTGATGGTCACTTTTATAGGTCTCGAAATGCAAAGAAGAAGTAGAATGGTTTTGGCTTAAAATGACACTTCAAAAGAAAATAAAATGTTAAGATGAGTGTGAGGAAGATTAATATGCCTTATATGATCTTCTTCCATGTGGCACACTTCCCCATGGGTCATACAAGTGCTAAATACTCTCATTTTTAATTGGTTTCTTTAATTTTAGTTAGACAACCTATAATATTATGATGTAATTAACATCCTTGATAGTTAACCTAACCTATTTTATGTTTTCAAGGAAAAATGACACATGGGCACCTTGGGAACCATGCCACTTGCATTTATGACCCTTAAAATCCCACTAGAAGACTTAAAATGATAAATAAATCCATTAGACCATGACTAAGGCTAAAAATGCATTAGATAATGTCAAATGAACTATAATATAGCCTATGCCAAAACTTTAGATCCCTAAACATCTAAAAAACCAAGTTTTTTACCTATAGGGGTCCAAATTTAACCTAAAAGTTAAATTTGGTCAACAATATTTACTTTATTTTCTCTGATGACTCTTGTTCTATATTAAAAGAGCATGAAATATCAGTGGCATGTTATAAATATAAGAACATTTGACCACTTGTTGTAAATCACATAGAAATGTATGTGTATACACATGTTGTTTGGTTTTTTTTTTAGTACAAAATTAGATAGTTGTACTTCTATTATGATGCTACCATACTAATGGTGGACTATAAATCTAAATGAAATTGACTTGTAATCCCTAAATTAGTGCTTTGATGTTGTGAATTGAAAATATAACTATGAAAAGACTATAATGAACTCTCATTTTGAAATTGTGAATTCCATGGAAATGTTGATTGTACATGTTTGGGATGTGGGAATGTTTTAGAGAGTGTCTCATTATTGTTAATGTATTGAAACAATTCAAAACTCTGATTTTGAGGTAATAGCTTACCCAATGAACAAAGTGATGTTATAACGTGCTAACCAATTTTGTGGTAATTATGAATTTTGAATATGGGAGTGATATGAATCTCCTAAAATTAACTCAGATCAAGGATGATTTCACATAGTTAACTCCTTTTAGGTAAAATAACATGCTTCATGGGGATAAATCAAAGTTGATAATTGTCTTTATTATGTATGTAAGCATATACTTATTCATACTTATTGGTTATGATTGGATGGTGATTAAGAGTGTATCTTCTTGGTTATGGGGTGATTATAATGGATTGAGGTAACCTTGTAAATTATTGATATTAAGAGGATAAATTATTTAATAGATAATCTTGAAGTATAAATAATGGTGACCAATCGCATGGAAATAACCCTGAATGGATACATCTTGTATTATTGTCTTCTCTCATGATAAAATCTTATTTTAATCTTGATTGCTTAAACTGATAACTACTTTGGGAACTAGTATAACATTATGTGTTAGCATAAATTGGAGGGTAACGACTATGGAGGTGACCCTTCCCTTGAGATGATAGTTTTGTATCTCTCTTACATGTATAATATGTATGCACATATAGGTGGGACCTAGAATTATAGGTGGTAATACATTGAAATCCTCATGCTAAGACTGAAAAGGCTTGATTCTAATAACATGTCACACCTTGGTGGGTTGTGAATACAGGTCATCCATAAGTTTCACTTTTAATGAGGCATAAAATGTTAAATTTTATCAAAGTATGAAATTTACGGAGAAGATAATTAGCATGTGTAAGAGTCCTGAGATATAATTAAAATTATTGTGGCATATTGATTGAATCTCAAATAAGATACTAGTTATTCTAAGGTGCCAAAATAAGTTTGAAATGATATAAGGATAAATATTCCATGTATCTTATGCATGAATAGATATGTTTCATTTTAAATTTAGATTAAAGGACTACTAACTTCCGAACCTCATTAAATGACATGGAAAACATCACTCTAAAGAAGATGTTCATGTTCTTTTTAGTATGGTGTCATCAATTAATGGTGAAAATTACTAGTAATGATTATAGTAATTAAAAATACATGCAAACAAAATTCAAGATAAAAAACTTATGCCTTATACCTATGTTGAACTATGTTGATAAGGACATCCTCTTTTATCATGAAACTTGGTTACTTTGGGCATGATACTTGACAATGATGAGATTTGGCATGATCATAGAAAATCAAGCTCGGATTGATAACTCCTATGGCCATTAAACCCATTTGGTAATGAATACTTTTGTCCTTCTCCCCCTAGGTGGTTCATAGAGCCACATAGTGATTGTATTGTGATCTAATTTTTTGAAGTGTGCTTGTCAAACTTATTTTAAGTTGACTAAACTTTTATTTAAATTATTTGAAAACTAACATTATTTTTTTCTTTCCTTCAAATTTTTAAAGAAAATGCCAACCATGGAATTTTTTGATGAAATTTTAAGTTGAATTTGATTTCATTATTTAGACTAATTAGTCTCATTTTATTGATTTCACACTTAAAGGATTGATCATTAGTTATTCAAGCTTATTTTGATGCCTCTTCACATGGGTTTTATGCATTTCACATATGTAGTATGGGTAGGATAAGTATCTTATAACATAGCTAGCTGGTCACAATGGGAACTTGTCACCCAAGTTCATGACACCATCTTTTTACACCCACTAGACATGGTGTTTTGGCCTAAGGTCTTTTATGCATTGACCGTGGCTAGTAGAACTAAAGTTAATAAGGGCCTTCTATGAATTAATCTTGGTTGGTGGACCAATGTCCTAAGGGCCTCATACATATTGATTGGAGAATGATTATGTTGGCTAGACGACCAATGTCTTAAGAGCCTAATACATATTTATTGGTACATGATTATATTTACTAGTGGATCAATGCCTTGAGAGCCTCATACATATTGATTAGCACATGATTATTGTGGATAGTAGACCATCGTTCCTAATGGAATTACACATATTTATTATATAATATAAGGTTTTTGTAATCCTTCCATTGTCAACATGATATATTGATAAGTGAGACATCCCCATGTTTATATTCTTCTTTAGTAAAATTGATGAGTTAGAAGGTATTTCCCAATGCTATTTTATGTCTCAGATGGCACAAGATATGGTGTCACAATATTTCTAGTATGTTATTAATGAATCTATGTGACTTAGTATTGCTATGTTCCACTTAAAATGGTATAACTATGGATGGGAATTTATCTTAGTGGGGAATTGCATTATGTTGGCACCTATTATTCCTCTCTTTCTAATCTATACATCTTAGGATTACCTAAACTCTCGTGTTCTTGATAGTGAAATTTGGGTCTCAATTGATTGGGATAAATGTGTATTGTATTATGGTTTACATCAAAATGAAATTTAACTCTCTTCAGAGAACTAATTACACTCAACTAGCAACATATAAATTGGACTCAATTAGTAGAATAAAAGGAATTGGTATCAAAGGATTGATAATCGAGGTGTATAAACTTCAAAATATCTTCAAAAGTGATAGATAAATATGATGTAATAAGTTGTATCATGTTGTTATGGCTCTCTTATGTTATTTAAGAAACCTTTCTAAATTATTTTTAAATGGAACCCAAGGGATGTTTGAAATTATAAGAGGAATCGTATGATGTTCCCACATAGCAATTGGATTTACATTAGATGGAATCCTTGCTAATATTGTAGGTTCCCATGTAAAAGCACATATTTTCATAATTTATGTTACCCTAGGATGTCACATTTGCACTTTGAGATATCTCCCCAGTAGATTAGCATGTCATCATACCTAGTGTAGACACTCAAAAACTACACACAATATGTTTAGATGTCAAAATGCCTTGGACCCTACCCAATCCTAAAGCTAGTTGACCACCTAGTTAACTAAGATCATTTACTAAGTTAAACATTTGAACACCCCTTTAATCAAACAATTTTTAAACCTATCTTCACCCATTTTTCCATAGGCACTCGATCACCAATGGTTAGCCTAACTATGAATAGTTAGCTTGACCATTGATGATCAGTTCTTCAACCTACTTTAAAGGATTAACAGTTGTGTATAAGATGAGTAACTTCCTCCTAAATAGAAACTTGAATTAAAACCATTACAAAGCATCATAAATAGAAAATTTATCCCTTGTCTAATTAGTAACTTCCTTTTACTCAATTAACAACTTCATCTTATAAAAGGAGAGGAGTAGGAGGTAAAGAGGATTCACATCTAAGCTATCACATCTTACACATAGGTATCCATCCTTCCTTTAGAAATCAATTAAAAATAATGGATATCTGAACATCTATTTGAGTTGATCTCAAGGCCAAAGTACTATCACTCTAGCCAAATTGATCCAAAATTCCACCATCATCAATCTATCAAGTTACATGTAACTTTGTACATGTTTTTTTGTTTTTATTTCATTCTTAACTCTCCTGACCTGATCATAATTATCTCTTAGCTTCCCATCTTTGACTAGACCCATATTCAAATCCCCACCTGATCATTTATCCAATCTGTAATTCCCTTTTGATCATTTCCAAAAATTCATAGGCAACCATTGATGGTTAGCCCAACCATCGATGGTCACCTCAACCATTGATGATTACCCAACCACTAATGATCAACCTAACTACCAATGATTCACCTAACCACTGATGGTCACTGTGTCAAAAATAACAACAATTTATTTTCAATCTCTTTATCTCAACCTATTTTCTATGTTCTTGCCTGTTCACAAATCCTTTCCTAATTTTTTGGACCCGGCCCTGACTATCTTAACATGAGTATTGACCCACTTTTGCTACATTTAGTCGTTTTCATTGAATAAGCATTTCTCTTTCTTATTCTTTCATGCATTTACTTTCATGTTATTGAATGCAAGTATTCTTTCTTTTCATCTATATCAACTTAATTATTATCAATAGTGGATTGACAGCCTCCTAATAAGCATATGCTTCTTGTATCTAACTCACACTAACCAGTCCACTCAACTATCTAGCTAACAACCCCTTTTCTAGTGTCTTTTTTATCTACAAGTTATTCCTTCGAAGCCAAAGAGGATTTCTCATCATCGTCTGGATCACACACACACTTTTACTAGGTATTCTTTTACACAACCCTTTTACTAGTTTCTTACTTCTAAATTAAGAAATGATCAAAAATTAAGAGAAATATTTTAGCATGCTCGGTGCGACCTAGCATCCCTTTTTCTTCCTTTATTCTATGCTCATCTAATGAAATCTAAATTTATTTTGGGCTTAAAATAAACCTTTTTCATAAATTGATTGCTTTCTTGTTTAAGTTCATCTAGTAACTTAAAAGCAAAGTAATTAATCATAACTTTCACTCTTGTATTTCACACCTTTTCCAAACCAGATAACCAATCAACACATCAAAACAAACTTAAGACAATGCCAGGCTAGGATTTCATCACCTAGTGATAAACCTTACCCTTTCCTAGAAATCTTACTTGGAGGTCATTACTAAGGGAAGAACAAACTCATCTCTCTAGTTGAGTATAAGCTCTAAAATTTAGTATATCTTGGTTAAGCACCTAACACCCTTATGTGCTACAGTATATGAAGTGAGGAGGTAGGCCCCAACATCAAGCCACGTACTAAAGTTCAATATGGATTTCTCTCTTGAGCACCTAAAAAAAAACCTAAAACCAACCTTATATTTCCTCTTTAGAACCCGATCTACAAACCAAAATTCCTCTTCACACTTTCTAAGGCATAATGTAAAAGCAATTTAAAAAAGAACCGTAGGTTATTAAACATACTTTAGTCTATATTTGATTTCCTTGAGATATTTTCTTTTTTATTGCTTTGTATTTGATTTTTGATTTTTTATATTTCTTTTATATTCCTCTCATGGTCTTTATGATACAACAACCAAGGAATCAAACCAACCAACAACTACTTTCTTATTCTTCCTTTATGGAGTATACTTCTGATGTTGAGGGTTCCCTTCATTTTTCTCACCCTACCTCTGATTGTTGTTTAGGGTGATCTATATTTATTTGCCTTCCTTAATAACAACCCCATGGCTCTTCAACATTACGTAAATACCTTATCTAACCTTACCCCTTTTTCTTTGGTTCCTCCTACAGATCTTCCCTATGGTATGCCTCCCCATCTTTTGGTGGGTGTCACCTTAATCCAACCTATACTCACCCAAGCCTTTTCTTCTTCTAATATCCCACCTAATACCACTCCCCAAACTCCATCCAACATCCCAACCAATAAGATAACACGTACTATCTCAACCAATACCTCCAATATTGGATCAACTTTACTTCTTGTTACCTATACTCCTACCATGGGGTTATATTCTACCCCTATTTCTACCATTCCCCTTAGTTAAACCAACCCACCAATTTCTAACCTACTTTAAATTTTGGTACTTTCCATACCTCAAACACTTCCACCTATTAGCACTAGAGTTACCACCCACCAAAAGCCAACTAGCACTTTCATACCTCCAACCCAATCTATGTCCATACCACCACCCACCAAACCAAACATAACTCCAAACCAACCCACATCATCCCCCCAACAAGTACCCATGACCTCTTACCCATATGTTTCCAACCGACAAGGATACATAACACCTTCCACCCAACTATTTGTAATAATCAACCCTTATGTGGCACCATCCCAACCTCGTGTGATCGCTTACCAATATGTGGCTTCTTTAGTACCTTCTATAATTTCTCCATACACCCAACCTCAACAAATCTTACCACCTAATTATGCATATTCCCAACCTCTAATAGATTTGGTCAAGATGTTAATGGAAAAAATGGCCAACCTAGAGTCATCTATCTTTGGGTCTCATAACCTTTTATCCTATGATCAAATATGTAATGAACCCATCCATCCATTCCTATCCATTCTTATCCTCCTCAATGTAAATTACCCAAGTTTTCCAAATTTCAAGGCAAGGAGGACCCCCAATAACATTTAAGATCATTTCATCATTCTTTTTATTTGATTACATATGGCGATGCTCTCCTCCTTCGTACCTTCCCCCTATCTTTATTAGGACCATCCTTTGATTGGTATAGTGATCTTAAAAATCACTCCATCTTTTCATTCTCCCAACTTTCTCAAATATTTTTAGAGCACTTTTCAACAAATATATCTAAAAATGTTTCTATTACCAGCCTCTATTCTATTAGGAAATTTGATGATGAATCAATTGCTAATTGTGTAGCTAGATGGAGAGGTCTCATCATCTAACTTTATTTCTCCTTACCATACCCTAAGTTGATTGAAATATTTTCTCAAGGTTGTGTCAAACCTATTTCCCCCACTCTTCAAGTTAAAACTTTTAGAACTTTTTATGAGGCATTCACCATGGCACATAAACTTGAAAACTGAGCCATTAACAAATGGAAATTGAAATTGTGGAACAAGAATTATAGTTTTAAATCTAATGACCCTCCCTCTACCAAAACCACTAAGCAACCCAACCATACTAATGCCAAAACAAGAGCATCTAAAAATTTAGTAATCCTAAAAACTACCCCACCACCAACTGTCAACCAACCCCATCAAACCAATTCTTCCAACCCTTCCTACCAATAAAGATGAAACCAAAACCAAGCTCCTCCAAAAAAATATACCCCCATATGGTAGTCTTATGCTTTAGTTTCTGAAAAATTAATCAAAGCTAACCTCATCTAAATTCCACCTATCAAACCACCCAAACAATTCAATGCTTCTCACCCCATACTTGGTTAGTACAATAAGAATGACCATTATACCTTTCATCAAGTTATAAGACATGACATTAGTACATGAAATACCTTTAAAAGTATTGTATAAAGCTTAATTAACAATGGAGAAATTATATTTGATAATTCTAATGTACCTTCTAATTAGTCCCTCGACATCTTCAATAAATCTTTTCCCAATCATGCCCCTTCTACCCATCACCATGATAAAAAACCAGAATCATCTCACTCTCATGGGGCACATACAATCAATGTTATTATTAGTGACCCCACTATTGAGGAGACTATTACCACAACTACTTCTTCCTCCATTTCACTCATGGAAGTAGTGGACTCACCTTCCATTCTTTTGGATACCCAAATGAAGGAATAGACCACCCCTCTCTCTTCACTTGATGAGACCTTGGCTTTATCTACCTCTCCTTTGATGGAAATACCAAAGGAGACAACCTTTGCTTTAACCATTTCTTATTCCTCCAATCCACCCATTAAATTGGTAGAACTACCTTCCATTCCTTTTAAACCCCAAACAAAGGAAGCAACCATGTCCATACCTTCACTATAAGATACCACACCTACCTCCCCCATTATAGAACCATCCATTCTCCCTTTGAAAACAATCCCAAAAGAAGAGATTACCTCATCCACTGAACCACCAATTTTAGAACCTTTCATCAAAAAAAAAATGAAGGAGCCATTCCTTCTCCTCCACCTAGGGGATTTATTTTTGAAACCAATGGCCAAGGAACCAAACCCATCTACAAGCCCTTTTCTATACTAGACCAAAGTCTAGAGTTTACTTCTCAACCCCACTTTGATAAAGCCACCTTTTGGCATCATCTTGGAATCCCTTACCAAAACAAATCTAAATCCTCAAACTCACTTAAATCCACCCTTAAACCCATTATTACCTCTTCATCAAATACCTCTTCTTCCAAATACATAAGTGAACCATCCCAACCACCTCCATTTAACATTGCTAAATCACCTTATGCCTCTGTTACCAAACCTATCAAGAATCTAGGAATTCTTCCTAGACCTAGACATACTCACCCTTCTTTGAAGTTGCATTTAACACCATCTAGTCCACTAAATAAAGCCCTAGTTAAACCAATTAATAAGGTAGAGTTACCCAAACCTCTACCTTGAACTAGACCCATACCACCTCCTTTCCACCTACCTTTTATCTTTGGACCCCATCCTTCTACCATCCCAACTACCTATTCTTCCTCTAGTAAACCATACCCTTTTATCTACCTATGCCTAAACCCATAAAACCATATAGTTATCCTTAATTATTAACTAACATATCTACCTCTACTTTCCCACCTATATCTAACCCCTCATCATCCAAATCTTCCACTCTCAAATCATTTACCCTGAAGCCATCCATAACTAAGCAATCCCAACCACCAATTAAAACCATTCCACCATCTATAACTTCTAAGTTGAAGAATACTTCTAAGAAGGCTCCCATCCTTAAAACTATAAACCAATCACCTCCAACACCTTTGAATGAATCTTATTCAACCATCTTAAAAGGGTTGTTTCAAACTTATTCCATTAGCTTACTACTGGCTAGATTTTATGCATTGCTTAAAACCTAGGCAGTCATGAGATAAATCTCCTTCATTTAATGATGAAGCTCCCATTTTTTTTATTTATCTACTCTTGATTATTCTATATCTAAAACTTATTAAATTAAGTTTAAATTACTTTACTTTAGGGGTATTACTTTAATCTCATCATTCATGAACCATAACAAAGAGATTCTACAGGAAGTAAGCAGTTGGTTTCATGAATTTTGAAAGAAGATGGATAATAAGAAAAGAATTACAATATTGGAGGAAATAGAGTTTGCATTTCACAACAAATATATTTTATAGAGTTTATTATATTCATGCAAGTAGATAAATACTTTAAAGAGATAACTTTTCAACGAATAACTTAAGAAAACTAAGAATTCAATACAGATTTAAGGGTAACACAAAGTTTACCATTTTATCTTCATAGAACACATGAAATAATTCCCCTTAGACATAAAGTTCTTCAAAAAACCCAATTGTCTTCTTATTTAATTCTAGTACAACTCATACGAGAAAAATTGATTATCTCAAACATAAAGTTTTGGATTTCTTAAACTGACTTGTATAATTTTCTATCTTTTCTTCTTTTCAAAAAATTTGTCATTCCTTGGCACATAGGCTAGCATTCATATTTATACAAAACTAAAACTAGAATCCAAATAGGAAATAATTTCTTCAATTTTTCATATGATGCACTAAAATTGGAAACTATTGAGTAACAACTTCCTTAAAACTCTCCTTTGTGTCATGCAGTGATCAGTGTCAAGTAACGTTCTTCATGTTTCTTGTTTGAATTAAATACATATTCTTTGCATGCAGCACAAAACTAGATGAAGTATTCTCCTTTCACAAAAATACTTCAAGTAAAGATACATGAATAAAAATTAGAGAAGGAAAGTGAAATAAAAGACAAAATATGCTTCAATCTTCAAATAGGATAAATCCAATTCTTGAACTTGATCTCTACATTTTTCTCTATACTTGATGTGTTGGGAAATTATTAATTAGATGAATCCTTCATCTGGTTTCACAATTGCTTGCCTCTCTATTTCAAATCTTATTATTTACCTTTCAAGCTTTTTACTTTGACCTTTTGCTTTCTCAATCCTTGGAATTATCCTTTTCAGCTCTATTTGACAATTCATCAACACTTTGATAGACTTAGTTGTAAAAGGAGTCATGATTGTGTCTATTCTTTGCTTGAACTATTATATCAACTATTTTGTTATTCTTGGGACATCAATTATCCATATATCTATGATTCTAAAGAAGCAATCTTCAAGATCAGCATTGACATCATGTGACTCTTCTTCTATCATCTTCATTTCTTCAAGTATATCTGGAAGGATGCTTAAATGGAAAGAAAGGAGACAATATTCCTGCTTTATTTTCTTCAAAGAAGAAGCAATTTATTCCTCAACTACAATTTTCTCATCTAATTTTAAAATCTCCTCAAGACTTTCCTATTGGAGTTTTAAAATACCATTTTCATTTTATAATTCAATTCTTATTGTTCTCATTTCTACTATCTTTCCCAAAAGATCATTTTGATCATCTTTACTAAGTGGAAAGAATTTATCAAATTTTTGTCTCATCTTTTCAATCAACATATCAATGTCCCTAGCTTTATCTCTAATTTTTTATACTTCATTAATTAGTTGCTGAGTAATCATAGTATCTATCATCAAATCTTATTGAGGGATAGACTTTGCCACTTTTGTAATTATTTGGCATAACTGATCATTATGTTCCTTTAACTTATTTTTATCAGCCTTCTCTTCATCTAGATTTTAAAGAGAGTATTAATCAATGTCTAAGTATATTTTATAAGTCCATCCATTATCACTTCTCCAAGGGATACTCTTGTGATTGATAATTTCTCATTAGTCACTTCTCCTTTGTTGACTCTAGGTGGTGGAGTTGTTATCTTAGCAAATTTGTGCCCTGAGGACTCAATTATCAATTTTGAAGTTACTTTTGATTTCTTAGATTTATTCCCTCTTTTCTCTAAACTCTTTAACAACTGCATAGCCACTTCTTCAAGATTGATTACTTCTTTGGTCCCTAGAACTATTTGAAAAGGTAGCCAAGATGAAAAATTTATACTGGTGTAAATAACTAGATGTGTAGTTATTACATGTTGTTCGCTTCTAGTTACCAACTCTTGTGAAGAAGCTTTTTGTGTAAGAGGTTATTTTTCCATTTCCACTTTATCTTTTCCTTTATATATAACTTTTTCAATAGATTATTTTTTAGGTCTTGTCTCTTATTCCTTTTCTTTTACTAATCCTTCCTTCTGTGATGCTAGATTCTCCTCAAAATTTTCCTTATTGAGTTCTTCTTCAGCATGAGATGGTTCATCTAAAGGAGTTGGGAGCATTTCAATTTCTAGAGAAGATGGAAGAGGATAGGGACTCACTTATTTTTTAGAATGCTTTTCTAAGATTTCGTGCCATACTCCTTAGGAGATGAGGGAGAAATTGAAGAAACTTGAATAAGAGTAGTAGCTAGAATAGCAATTAGAATACTTAGAGGAATAGGGGTAGGAAAAACTAATGGTAAAATGACAATAGTAGATTGGATTGGCTCCTTGTCTTTTACTACTAATAAAGTGTCATCCACATTCTTCTTGATCCTTAACTTCTTTATGGGACCTCAACCGATTTCTCTTTGATTTACTTCTTTTCTTTTTTATCCACAGGTGCAGTTTTGCTTAAGAATCCTTTCATGTAATATCCCTTATTTAAAATCCAATTATAAATCATTGCCAAAACATTTAAATTTCTCTCTGTAACTGTCTTATCATTATCATTACCTAGGATAATTTTTAGAAGTGGGTCCCTATCTCCTCCTACTACCTGGAAAGCATCACTAAAAAGCATGTCATCATCCTACAAATCCTCTGGAATAGTTGCTAAATCAAAGGAAAAAAATTCTCTATAGTTAACCTAAAGTTATCTCTTCTTATCTTAAACTCATTTCTACAATCCATCCATAAATCCTTGAGTGATTGGACATGATTATACTCAAGAGAAACCATATTTTGAGAAACACCTCTATAATCAAAATTTGTTCTAGCTTCAAAATGAATTTGAGTATAATGATGATATATTTCCTTCTGTACATTCCTATGTTTGTAGATACTAGGACATTGATAGTGACCAATAAAAATTGGAAAATTAATAACTACCTTATGTGTTTTTTATTGTAAATCATGTAACTCAACTAATTGTCTGCTCATCTCCATCAGGTTTTACTTGTCATTCAGGTACCTTGGTAGTTTGAGTGGTGCTCCTAAGAATCCTAATATTTTGAGATAAGTGAACTCATGAAATTGGATAAAAATACATCCATATAAAGCCACTACATCCCATGCTTCATCTAACACCCTTTTATGCTTCAATGGATTTTTCCAACTCGCAAATAAGCTCATAAAAAAAACTATCATTCACTATGATGTAATCTTTGTAATAATTTTCAAGGACTAGTTGAGGATAAAATTCATAGATTGGTAGTGTTGATAAAGTACCAATAGTCCTTAACCTTTAAAAATCCCTAGTGGAAGCTGTTGTATATACCAAATATGATGTCATCTTGAAATCAAAAGTCTATAATACATTCTTTAATTGTTGATCAATATTATCATCGATCATTTTTGCCCAATCAATCTTAGAATAACTTTGGGTTACATCAATGGTTCTGATATAAGCATACATCCATGGTGAAAACCATGTAGCATTCCTTTGTCCATTGATTATGCATAGTATTTGAATAATATTATCTACTTCTTGAATGAAATCAGACCTAACAAGGTGTTTGTGAAACCTTGAGGGTTGTTTGACATTTTCCTTGTAGTAATTAGTAAGTATTTGTGATCTAGATGCATTTAGGTGTCTTGGTTTCTCATTACTTCTCATCTATCTCCATTAAATTATCAATCACCTTTGATGATGTTGGGATTTTTAATCAATAGTTAAACTATTGAACATCAAGCCTTATAACTACATTCCCAGTAGTATCCCTTACTACTCTAAACAAGGAATCATAATATTTTACACATGCAAGTACAAACTCATGAAGCTGAGTTGAGCTAAGGAAAGTTACTACTTATATAATTCTACTATTGGTCATGGCATTTAGAAGTGGAGTCTTTGTAGTAGCCTTAGATCTTTCTAAGAGCTTAGTAATAGATCCATGCCCCATTTTTATGTCACGTATCTCAATCAGATTTGATAAAATGGATGATTCAATAGGATACCCTTTATATTCATACTTCATTGTGGGTTCTTGGATTTTTACTTTCTTTGCCTTTGCTTTTATCTTACCCTTCTTGATCAATCCAATAATTTCTTCAAGTACTAATTCTGTAACCTCTTAAATGACTTTAATTTGTGATTCTAATTTTTATACTTTCCCCTCTAACATTTCCAATTATTTTGACCCAAACATTTACTCCTTTGAATTCTAAAGAATGCTTGGTAAATTTTTTGAGATACTCACTGAATAATTCAAAGGATTGAGAAATCTAGAAATGAGATTAGCTTAGATACTTTTTAACTCTCAGTAAGTTCCAAAAAAAACTTTTAAAATAATAAGTGTTTCCAAAAAATTAAGTAACTTGATTTTAAGCTTAAAGTCCTAACGCATTTAGGTTTCTCTTTCAAGTTAATCAATTATGGGTTTATAGTAGTATTAGCTAACTTCAAATTTGCAATGTTATAAGACCTCAAGTTTTCAATGTTACAAGACTTTAGGTTCTTGCTAGTATAAGACTTCAAGTTTTCTAAGGTGTAAGACTTCAAGTTTTCCAAGGTGTAAGACTTCAGGTTCTTTCTAGTAGAAGAATTTGTTTACAAAGATTGATTACTTATATCTTTAGAAACAAGTAATAAGTAATAAAAAACCTAATTGGATCAATCTTTGGGACTTGGGTTTCTCAAGACAAATTACTAGTAAGTATAAACCCAAAACAAGTTAAGTTGACTAATAAACTAGATTTGGTCTATGAAATTAGGGCATCCTTAGAAGTTTTTTGACTCTCTGACTTTTGACATGGAAAACACATAGCAGGGTCTGTAACTATAGTTTTTTGACTAAAAATTATGATTTTAACAATGAAAATGAAAAAGAAGATGAGTATACAAACCCTCATAGAAGATAAAATGAATGAAACAAAAAGAAAAAACAAAGGAGAAACCAAATCTTAAAAAGAATCAAATAAGAAGAAAATAATGAAATTAAAATAGTCTACCTACCTCAACGGCAAGTGGGTCACAAAAAGAAATGCTCAAAATTGTTCCAAGGATTGAAAACACTCAGATCAGGGTTCACAAAGGTAATCACTTAGTTTTGATGACTTGGAGTGAGGTGGAAATGAGGTGGAAATTCTGATTTTATTTATTTTCCAATGCATTAATTACAAGTGTGCCAATGCTACATTAGCTTGCCTTATTGATCAGGTTTTTCAAATTACTTTACTTGTTTTAGGCTTTTATAAGCAAAGCAATCTCATAATCTTGATCAAGTCTTGGTTTATAATTAAATTAGTTTCATAAACCTAAAAAAAATTTACTTATAAAATTTATAAGTAAATTAGTCCTGGGAACCTGATAAGGTCTTGGTAGTGTTAATTGGGTTTCATGACCTACTTAGCTTATTTAATTTTTATATGTAAAGTTCCTTGATAAACCCAATTTGGTCTAGAAAGTGTGAGTCTATACTTTAGGATAGCTTAACTTATTTTTAAGGAAGTAAAGTAACTCAGAGAACCTGATTTGCATTAGAAAATGAGCTGAGTTACCTTCAAACTATAAAAATGGATGGACAAAGGATATGGGTGATGCTTTTAAGTTGGTGTTTTCAATATTCTAGAGAGACCTAAAGAAATTGAGAAGACAATAACAAAATAAAAACAAACATAAGTAGGAACCAAATCCTTTATTCTAAAGATTGACTTCAAACAACACAACTGATATTACACATACTATTAAGATGCAAAAATTTTAAAAGGGGTGTCTCCAAAAATCTTGAAGTATTAAATTTTGGTGATACCAGCTGGCTCTAATTATGGACACCCTTATTTATATCATAAGAAAATAAACAAGGGCGAGATATCAATATCTTTGGTTTTTATTTCAATTCATTAGGTATGGAATCATTGTAGAAGATTAGTCACAAAAACTAGTAGACCAACTAAAACACAAAGACTTTAAAACCTCACCATTAGGTATGGAATCATTGACCCTCACCATCCCTCACCATCCCTAATCACTAATTCATCATCTCTAATAACTCTCTCCTCATCTTGAATCATCCCTAATCACTCCCTCATTAATCCTCACCATGCCTTATCATCTCTAATCACTCCCTCATTATCCCTAATCACTCCCTCATTAACCCTCATCATCCCTCACCAATCATTGTTTCATCATCCCTCATCATTATTAACACTCCCTCATCTTCCTTAATCACACCCTCATTGACCCTCACCATATCTCATCATCCATAGTAACTCCCTCATCATCCTTCATCATCTTTATGCACTCCCTCCTCATCCATCTTCATCGTTAATCACTCCATCCAATGCCTTGATGGTGGGTGAAGTAGCTTTCCACTTATGACCGATTGGTTTATGTTTCTATTCCAAATTTTACTCACTCAAATAAGGACTAAAGAAAATCTTGTTTCACTCATCTTATTTCACTCAAATAAAAACATTAGATATATCATCTAATTTTCTAATGGGATTCAAATATCTATATGGCGATCCACTCCTAGAACAAAGAGAGTGTGATTTTGAGCCATAAACTAGAATAAACAGGCAATAAATCTAGTAAAGAGTGGGATAAAATTTTATTACTTACACATATATATTGATATTTAGGAATCTAATAATCCAAATCCTAGAGTTGAGAGTACAAATTTATATCTATATAAATAGGGATGACTAAAAACTAGTTTAAAATTCTAATCCTAACCCCATAGTTGAATTATCATTTTATCTATATGTCATTGAGAGTATGTCCATAGTAGACTAGATTTATAGATAAATGGATAGGTGGTCACCAATCTGATAGAGTGTCTTCCAATCTGGTAGCTGATAAAATGTGTTTCCAAACCCAACTCAACCTATATCCAACTTGATCTATAGCCAACTTGATATATGAAGGGAATGAAGGACATATGCCTTAATCTAGTGTATCAAAGAGGGGCCACTTAGATATTGGGAATGTATATATGTCCCTAAATTCTAAATTAGGTCCCTACCATACTCTGAGTATTCCTCAATCCACAATCTAACATATTAAAAGATAGCATAGGAATAGGGGCACAACATATATATATGTGGGGAACCATTCTAAAGGCCATAATCTAATATCAAACTTTCCATATTTGTTACAACAATATAAAATTTCCCTACCTACTTCATCTAGTCCAAGGAATAAGGCAAGGGAAGCTTGTATTTTTGATATCTAGATTTGATTTAGCTAACAGTATATCAAGGGAAGATTGCCTTCTCAATGGATAACAAGGGAGTAAGGCACAAATATCAAAGAAAAATTTCCTTCTTGGTATCTATATTTTCTTTGGTTTTGTATTAAGGCATGGATATCAAAGGAACCTTACTTTATGATACATAACTTTGTTATTATACTACCTACTTATTTATGCCCTACCTGATAAGGAAAGGGAAGCTTCCTTCTTGATATATAACTTTGTTCTTGTCATAATTGTTTTCCATTTTATAATGTATTCTTAGCTATCAAAAGAATTTTTATTTTGAATCTATTTATTTCCTATAGTTTTTATCTACCTATTTATTCATGTCTTACCTACTTATCTTCTCTTGTTGGTAAGGGAAGTTTGCTTCCTGATAGATAGAATGAACAATGAAGTTTTGAATCATGTTATGTATGTAATAGATTTATATTATTTAGTATGCCCTAAATAATTTACCTACTTGAGTATGCCCTACTTAATTTACCTAATTGAGTATTCCCTACCTAAATACTTCATCCATATATTGATATTGACTATGCCCTACCTACCTTCTTGTACTTGAGTATGCCATACCTACCTATCCTTATTTACTTACCTAATTAAGTATGTCCTACCTACCCTATTATACTTGAGTATACCCTACCTACCTATCCTTATTTACCTACCTACTTAAGTATAAAATACTTAACTTTTATAATTGAGTATTCCATACCTACCTATATTTATTTTGATACCTAGTTGAGTATTCCCTACCTGATAAAATACCCAAGCCATATCTTGACTTTGAATACCTATATCTAATCATGACTTTATATACCTAGCCATATCCTTAATACGTGATACATAATTGAATACTTTATTGAATACCCAAGGTATATTTTTAAAGGAGAGGGGGAATTATAACCTATTTGGATAAAGGAGTGAGTAGGGATGATAGATAAAAATCATAAATCCACTACACCCACCAAAAATGTATTGGATGGAGTGATTAGGGATAAGGAGAGATGAAGAAAGAGTGATTAGGTATGATGAGTTAAAATTATGGTTAATGAGGGATTGATTAGGGATGGGGAGGGAGTGATCAGGGATGATGAGGAATGATGATGGATTCAATATGGATGATCAAGGTAGATAAGGGAGTGGTTAGGGACAATGATGGTTGATAAGGGAGTAATTAAGGATGATGAGTCAGAATGAAAAATGTATTGTAGTGTATCTATATATAGGGGTAATATATATTATCTAGGTGACTTTATCTACCCTATATGTGCAAGATTGATTCATTTCATTCCTTCTTAATGAATGGAGATTTAAACACATGCTTGAGATGAGGGGAAATTCTAACCTATATAGAAAAGGTGTGACTAGGGATGATTGGGGACAAGTATAAATCCACTACACCTACCATAAAGGTATTGGAAGGAGTGACTGGGGATGAAAAAAGATATTAGGTGAATAAAATATAGATATCAGAAAAAAATATTCCCTTTTATTACTCTGTGACATAGATGAATCAAGTAGGGAAAGCTTTCATTACCTTATATTGGGTAGGTAATTTTTGAGATTGAGGTAGGGCCTATGGAATGGTGACATCTATGTATCTATGGAAGGCCCCCCATTATTATGTTATCCTTTGATATATTTTATTTAGTATTGGGGCATACTCAGAGTATGATAGGGACCCATTTTGGCCTTTAAGGTCCATGGGGTCATGCACAAGCTCTAACTAGCCCCTCCTTGATACACTGAATTAAGGCATATTCCTTTCATTCCATTCATAGATAAATTTGGGTATAGATAGATTTGGGTGTTTTCATAATAAATTACACCCTTGATAATTTTTTTCAAGACTTCTTAGTTAGGTAATAGCATGGATACACCTTTAGGATGTGGCTAGCCAAATCAATGGGGTGAATATCTAGATAGGGCTAGCTCCATTAATGATTAACCTATAATCACTACTAAATATATTGATTATTAGGAAAAGGGAGAGAGATAAAGTTAAAAAAATGAGGTGATGCACCAAAATCAATACCATCCACTTGTGTATACTACACTAAGAACATGGACAAAGACTGAAACCTATCACACTAATTGACTATGAGCCTCTAAACATCAATATTTTAGTATGAAGGTGAAATTCAAGATAACAACTAAGAGGGGTTAATCAAGAGGTCTCATAGGAGACAATAATGAATCGATATCTACACTTAGCCAGTGCAAGACCATGTACCACACTACGTATGACATGATAAGATAACTACAAACCTACAAGTAGGTAATGAGATATGATAAATACAAGAGAGATATGACACTAAAACTAACATTCATGAACTAACTATGGAGAATACACTAATTGAAATACTAAGAAGGTTTTAAATCATCATCTGTACAATTAAATAGGTAAATTAAAAATGTTTGTATGAGTGGGGATTCACCATACTTAGGTTGAGGATCCATTTCAAGCCTTTCAAGGATGTACATATATAAGAGAATGAGAAGAAGAGATAAGATGGATGTTTGAGAAGCCCATGACAATTATAATCCACCTCAAAATAGTTACCCTCCAAATGGATGGTGAGAGAATAGTTTTGTCATCTTCCTCAATATGTTTTGCTTTGATTTGATGATGCCTTAGTCAAGGTGTCATAGTATCTTTTTTAGATTCTTTTGATCCTTCAAATTCCCCTCATGAAATTGACCTCTATAATTATTGAGGAATTATAAACTCATGTCTTGACACATGACCACCTAGCTTCCTTTATTCCTTTATATTCCATTATTATCTTCTCAAATGCTTCTCTCATCTTGACAAGAGTATAAATCAAAATTATGACTCCTTTTCTTCATTCCTACCATTGGGGACTTGTAGATTCTTGACTAAGACTTGTTTGATTCCAAGAGAAGGAAGGTGACAAGGACATGTTTATTTCACAAGACATGACATATTCCTTGTTTTTAAACATATATAACATATTATAAACTTTATATATGATATTTATAAGGTCATACCTTCTTTTTTCAACTTGATATCCTACAATTAGGATTTCATGTCTTGTAACTAGGCAAACAATCTTCACATGCCTAGGTAAAGTGGATATAAACCTATCATATCATCATAAAGGTATATTATAATGAATTATGTAGAATCGTTTTCATTATTATTAGGCCTATAAAACCTTCTCAATTGGCTTGGATACCCATACACACTCAAATTCTACAAACTAGGCATGCAACCCACTTTCTAAGCCATTTTATGTAACTTTTGTTCTTCACATGTGCCAATTGATTGGCCTATAAGGTAATAAATATAGGTAAAATTTTTACTGAGATGTTTTTAGGACAATTTTAATGCATTGGAGGCACTTAAAATCACTTACATAGTCATCAGCTCATTTTTAGTCTCTTGGCAGCCTGTAAGCACTCCATCTTCTTAACGATTATTCATAAAGACCATCCCCTCAAATATATAAATAATACCATAAATTTTTAATGCATAATAGTCTTAAATTATCACTAGTATATTTTTTTCCCATGTAATTTTTAGGATATTTTTGGTCCCATGTAATTTCCCCTTGGCTATAGGTGTTTTTGTTAGGTAGTTGACTGCATACAATTATATATATGTTCTTCTTCCAATAATAATATAAATAAGTATACACATTATAGTAACCTTTACCAAGGTTATCCTCATGATAAAATATATTTCATACCTCAAATATCCTATAAAATTTGCATACTTTCCTCAAGTTTTATGTCCAGGCTTGTGTGTGGGCATTCTGGGTTCAATCTTTACTACCTTATTTTTGGGTCATCTCCTTTAACACCATTAGATTTGTTGGTTCCCATTAATATTTATGACAATTTTAAGATTTTTATCATGTCTAACTACCATTTTAAATTGAATAATAGACAAAATTTTCCAAGAAACCCTTTTATTTTGCCTGCAACTTTGATAGTTCATTAGCACTTGCGTGCCTTGGCTATCTCTTTGCTTATGACTTGGAAAAACTGACCTAAAATATTATGGAGAGTTTAAAATAGAGATTATATTATAGGATAGAGTCTTAAATAACCTATATACACTTTCATTCCAAGTTTTCAATACAAATGTTGACCTATAGGTTTGTAGACTTGTAGGTTAATAAAACCTCTAATAACCTTGTTTTGAAAGCATGACTTGAGGATCTTATCATGACCATAATTTAGAGAAGGATTTGAATTAAATATTGAGTATAATTTAATATTTTTTAATTTTAATCTTGAATATAAGTATTCACATGCACATATAAATATTTATTTTCATGCCATAGTCCACTGGGATCTTCTTTTAAGTCCAACACCTATAAAGACTTTGTCTTTGGATTGAAACTCCTATCTAAAATTATGTTTAGATGACCTTGAGGATATATGGGAGTATTATTTATTTTATTTAGGGCCACTTGAGGTGGAAAACAACCCAAAACCTACCAAAACCTTGACCACCACTTTTGCATAGGTCTACCTGTTGGATTAACATAAGAGGATTTTTCTTTAGAGATGGGAATAAATTTGAGAGATATGATATAAAGAGTATGAGATATTGGTATATATTGATTTTAATATTAATTATGATCTCAATCATGAACTTGGTCCATTCTTAGACTTAGAAATCTCACTTCACACTCTAACAACTGACTCAGTCTAGCTGAGTACACCCCTAAGACTTTTTTGGGCACTAAATGTTTATTAACAACTTGGAGAGGTCTTAATATAGTTTTATAATTTTTAATAACCTATTAAAAACTTTCTTCCATTACTCCCATGCTATAAATATTTCAAATTCTCATCAACCTATGATTTCTCTTCATTTGTGCACTTATAACCTAGATAGAATATTATGCTTGTAAGGATTTTTAGGCCTTGTAGGCCTTGAAGATATTATTTAGTGACCTGAATATAATTATGAAGATATATATGTTGGATGAGAGCTCATCAACATGCTATCATATGTTTGAGACTCTAATATCATTAAAACCCCATTACGTTTAGCCTATAGCTTTCTTTAAAATAAAGATTTATTACCTATTGAATGCTCACACATGACAAGTGATGATGAAGGATGATGTGGGAGGGATGCCAAAATAATTTATAGGCTCACACAACTATCCATTTGTGTCCATAAACTTATAGACTCAATTATATAATAAAAAAAAATTTGTGGGGTTTTATAAGGGTTTAAAGGCACCTTATGCTCTTAACAATTATTCATGAAGCTTATCTCCTCAAAACCATAACTAATTCCTAGAATCTCAAATTCATAAAGGCCTCCATAAAACCCTAGTATTATTTGATCCAACTCTATCTCTCTTCTATGTACCATCCTTAAACTGGTTGGTCTTTTTGAGGTTTCCAAGAAACATAATAAAGGAGTGAGAAGGTTTTCTACCTCTTTAGACATATAACACCATATTAAGCATGAATTTTGATTTTTGGAGGTTGGAAGGTTCCCTAGACATTATTCACCACTTGGTTCCATTATTCCTTGGTTGAGGATGCTATGATTATGCATGTAAACTTGTAAAACTCCTCAAAACATTCTCTTTATGCAATAGAAGTTGATTGCTTGAACTAGTGTCATATTAGATCTTTGTATGAGATTCTCATGGAGTTATCCCTAGTATGGCTAGTGCATATGTAACATAAAATATTATTTTAGCCTATATTTTATTATGTTACACTATAATTTAAAGGTGAAACATTAAGACAAAGATATTTTATGAGTGGGTTATATGTTTAATAAGGAATATTTTGACATCTAGATAATGGGTATGTGTAAGTAGAGAAAATATGTTGTTTAACAAGTGTTATATGACATAAAAGACCCTCCTTGACTTCTAAGCTAGCTTGTAACATGTGGGTTTTAGACTTGAGATGTCTAGTCAAACACAAGACAATTATGAAAATTACCTTAAATTTTCCAAAATTGCCTTAAACCATGTTAAAAACTTTATAAAGGATCAAAACATGAGTATTGGTTAACAACTAAGTGTTAAGCATTTTCATTTTAACTAGGACATGCTAGAAGACCTTGATCACTAGTAGGGGTAAGACCACACCACACCAAGTGTAAAATAAGATTTGACCAAAACAAAACCCCTAAAATTCTATCAACAAAGTTGAATAAGGCCAGATAGCAAGTTTTGAATTCTACTCACCAATGGTAGCTAAATTTATGATAGATAACTTTGTTCTTATACTACCTACTTAGTTATGCTCTCCCTGATAAGGCAATAGAAGCCTCCTTATTGATATATAGATTTTTTCTTGTCAAACCTATTTTCCCTTTTAGAATAGTTTCTTAGCTATCAAAGGAAGTTTGCTTTCCAATATATAGATTTCCTATATTTTTTACCTATCTACGTAGTTATTCCCTACATACTTAGCTTCTATTGTTGGCAAGGGAAGCTTGCTCCATGATAGATAGAATGAGAAATCAAGTTTTGAATCATGTTATGTATGTAATAGATCTATACTATTGAGTATGTCATACTTTACCTACTTGAGTATTCCCTACCTACTTTACCTACTTTAAAATTCCCTACCTAAATACTTTATCCATATCTTGATCTTGACTATGCCCTACCTACCTTCTTATACTTGAGTATGCCATACCTATGTATCCTTATTTTTACATACCTACTTTAGTATGCCCTACCTACCTATCTTTATTTCCTTACCTACTTAAGTATGCCCTATTTATATTTTTATACTTGAGTATGCCCTACCTACCTATCTTTATTTTGAGACCTACTTGAGTATATCCTCATTGATAAAATACCCAAGACATATCTTGATCTTAAATACCTATATCTACTCATGACTATGTATGCAATCAAAAAAGCATCATGTCTATAAATTAATCCTAACTCAGAGAAGATAGATCATACCATACACTTTTGATTGGGGAAACATTATATAATCAAGAACATGGTCAATATTGGGATCTACTAGACCTTATTAGGGAATTTATCACAAGAATACATTATGTTAGGGAGGGTTCCAAAGCCTCCAACCAAGCATAATCACACAATAACCCTAAGGAAGTCTTATGTTTTCATATCTCACTAAAATAATAAAAATTGAAGAAAATCTAATATAATTCTCACCAAAGCTTGTGGCATAAAGTGGGGGTTAGAAACAATAAAATTAAACATGCATAAAAGACATATACTCCTGTCAATGCATAAAAGATAAGTATAAATACATATCTATCTACTCTTACAAAGGAGGAAAAAAGATAGGAATAATTACCTTTGAAGACAAACCCACCAAGACTCAATCTCTCCCTGGGCCAAGGTGATTAACAAAATGTTGTTATGGTATGTAAGGATGACAAAGACAAATCAGCTCTAGGCTACACAACCTATTAATACATCCAAAAGACTTCTCCAAAAGATAAGATATGTATCTCCAAATAAAGTATGGAACCCTAAGCTTGCTTCTCAAGTAGAATGGTGGATAAGCAAATGCATAATAACTCTTACGTCTTCTTCTCTTCTTTAAATAATGGTGAAATGATCTTGTATCTATAAGCATATTTAATCCTAATCCCTTTTGAAAGTTTCAACCAACAGGGTCGACCTAGTACAGTTAAGGGAAAAAAATCACCAGGTTAAAAATTAGGTCATCCAAGAGCTAACCTAGACCCTAAATGAGTTTTACCCAAAACTATGCAGGGTTGACCCATCGACCAAGTATAGGAAAATGAAGCTAAAAAATGTACAGAGTCGACAGTGTCAACCTAGTAAGATGAACAATCAAAAGAGGGTTAAGGTTAGGAAAGGAGGATAAAAGGTAGGAAATGATTGAGGAGTGTGTAATAGAGAAGAACAAACTTACAGATAAGGTTTTTAGGAGACAATTATGTAGATAACAAGTGGAAAAAGGGATAGTAATCCTACGAAGCACCAATGGTTTTCTCACCCCTTTCCTAGTGCACTTCTTAAGGTGTGCACTCAAAG
This sequence comes from Torreya grandis, assembly GCA_037957365.1. Lineage (NCBI taxonomy): Eukaryota > Viridiplantae > Streptophyta > Pinopsida > Cupressales > Taxaceae > Torreya > Torreya grandis. The sequence goes on from JARHVA010002853.1 coordinate 880,500, forward strand.
ATATTGAGACTTGATGGGTTCCTTCAAGATACAAAGATTCAATAACTGATAAAAGTTTGAAAATATTGTGTGTATACATATGCCCCACTCAAAGCTCATCACGTGTCATGTTAGTGTAATACGAGATGGTGCTTCAAGAATAAAACATGATAGCACATAATGCTGATGCTAAGTAAAATGTAGTAAGGATAAACCAAGAAAAATTAAATGATAAAATTAAAAAACACATACCTTAACTTAGTGTTATATATAAATAAGGAGACTGTGATAGAAGTGACAGTGTTCAATGTGAAGAACATTAGGTGAACCTATAGAGATTAGCACAAAAAGAGTAAAAAATCTAAATGTTTATAATAGAGGCATATAATAGTGGATAATATTACCTATGACATCATGATTCCATAACAATTTATGGTTTGGAAAAAGAGTTAGCAGAGACAAAGATATGAGGGTCTTAGGAGAATTGGCAAATTAAGATTTTCTAATGCAAGGTTAAAACCAAAAAGATTGAGGGAAAATGCATGATAAAAGGATGGAAAAGGAATGAAAAATTATGGAAAATTAATGATAAATGATTGTATAACATAGCAAAGAATGTTGGAAATCATGAAAAACATATATAACAAAAAGTAATGTAGAACATATTAAATCACATTGGGAAGTATGTAAAGCATGAATGACAAATGAAATATCAATGTAAGAAAAAATTAACAAAGATATGTAAGAAAGTAAAAAATAACCCCATGTAATATAATATGTCAAATCAAATATAAATAAAATCATGACTGATATAAAATGAAATGTAAGTCAAGATGGAAGACAAACATGAAGAAGTCATATATAAAGAGAATCATGTAAGAATGCCAAATTTCATATATAAGATAAGTGAAGTCCACGTAAATCAAATAATAACATGATAGATAATTGAAAATCAGAATCTCTAAAGGATAAAAACTCAAACTTAGTACTTGTTCTTAGATACAATGTAAGAAAACACAACCACCTAATGACATGACTAGTATGACAATGAGATGGTGTGGTAAGTAAATGGTGTAAGGGTGTTTGTGAGGAAGGCCTGGTCATATCCAAGGTCTTATAATGAAACTCACAAATTAGAAACCAAGATGTATAATAAGGTAGATATGATCATCTAAAAGTAATATCCAACAAATGGAATATAATGAATATGATGTAAATAAGTAATGTGAGGCACCACATGGGTGATGTGAACATATTTATCAAGAATAAGACACACTAGGCAAGTGAGAAAGGATAAGAACTATCAATACCAATGACTTATGACATTTTTACTAATTAACACAAATCTTGGGGTAAAAATTGAAGTATATATATCATCTCATGAAGGATATATGCATGAATAGGAAAATGGACCTACCTTCCCACAACATGTTCCATGTTCCTCAAGACCTCTTATAGAGTCATCAGTCTACTGCAAAGATTGGGAACTTGTGTGATATATTAGTTAGCACTAAAATATATGTTAATATTTTCCTTTTCTAATCTACTATCCTACCATACCCCAATTGACCTCAGCTCTATCGTGAAGCCAATTGTGGGGTTTGAACTTGTATTAGAAGGAGATGTGCTTGAATCACATCTTTTAGTGTGATTTGACTTTTGGAATTTTTAATGTTGCCTTTTGTTTATATTTTATGATTTGGATTTTTCTATTCCTCCTCCATATGGATTTGGAAAACCAAACATGGGTTTTAAATATGATAAACACAAAAGAGCTTACACTTGGTCACTATAGAAAAGGACCTAAAGACCAAGGTGTCTAAAGAGTCCTAGATTTTCCAAAAAGTAAGTGTGTAATATCAAAATTGACTGATGTGAGCCTCAAATGAAAGGACATAAGGGAAATATGGGTATCATGAGAGATTCATCTATGAAATATGTGATACAATGATTAATATGCTCATATTTGATCACAAGGAGGTAAAATAATGCTATGAAAAAGGGATGGGGCTATGATTATGATAGTCATGTCACTAGAGAAGCCATATTAGCCTATAACAGATCTATCGCAAGCACTAATGAATGTAGTAGTCATCCCAAAAAGTGGTTTAAAGATGTTTTAATGTGGTAATTTATGAAGAAGGCCATTTCATATCCATGGTATTACATTGTAACTCACAAGGTGAACATCATTAAGGTGAATGCTAAATAATGGGAAAATAATCATAAAGATACTAAGGCAAAGAATGACATAAAAAAATAAAAGAGATATATAAGGACCAAAATGAAAAATTCCAAATGTAATGTGTAATAAAACCAAATAATATAAAGGAAAATAATGAAGCTAGTAAAGTTTGACTAAATTAAGGAAACATGAGACAAAAATAACAAGTAAAATCTATGCTAACTTCTGTATCAAATATGATCTTGTGAAACACAACTCTATAAGTCTTAGAAGGTTTCTTGAAGATAAATTTGTTTATTATTATGAATTATATAATAAGAGTGGGAATCATATGCTCTAATGGGTAAGTGGATAAAGGGATGGGCATCACAAGGTCCCCCAATTTCTAAAAGGACATGTGGATGGACATCATAAAATGCCCAACATGTGAGGTGGAGTGAGGTAACATTGAACCATTAGAATGACTTGCATTGGTTTGGTAGGTGAATTTGGAGATAGGTAAATGTGTTGGTTTGTTATATTTTAAGGAGGTTTAATGTGAAATATTATTTTTAGGAGAGGTGTGTGGAGGTAAAGGAAGACCATGTATGATATGCTTTGGAGTAGGCATTTGAACTAGGTACTCTTTTAGTTCATGTAACCTAAGAGGTTGAGGTTTAATGAATGAAAAAACATGTTTAAAGTTATTCATGTTAGCTATCCTTTCCCTATTGGTATAGGAAGAAGGATCAACTATAGTTTGAACAAAATTAATGGATGAGGTGTAGGTATGGGATGATTATTTTTGATCATTAGGTAGTTGATGTTGATGTGATTATGGTTCTTGAGATTTAATTTTAGAAGCTTGAAGATAGTCTTGATAACATTTTTTTGTGATTGTATCAAGATTGAAATATGGACCAAGCAAGGAAGAAAGATAAAAATGGTGAAGATCATGACAAGACTCATAAGAAGGACATATAGTATCATGCCACCAACAAAATTTATTAGGATTGTACCATTTTGGAGGAGATTTATAAGGATCAAATTTCATGGGTTTAGAGGGTGGAAATTTATTCTTAATTTGTTCTATACTTAAGGGAGGGTGGGTTGGGTTAATTCATTGAATTGGATGAGCCATTTTGAGGTTGGGAAGGCTTGGATGAATCAATGTTATGAGAAAATGATTGGAAAGGTTATTTAGTAGTTGTTTGAGGTGTTTAAAATTGAGTTATAAGAAAGTATTACCTTTTTCCTTGGTCTAAGGCTTCTTCTAAATTTTTAGATGAAAAGATTCAAACTTTATATTGAAGGGGAGCATTAAGAGAAGTAACAAACAGTTTTAAAAGAGTAGTCATCATTCATGTTATCATCCACTTTATGAGAGATAGACTTACATCATTTGATAAAAGTATGAGGATATTAATTAGGAAGTTATTTGGCATTGATGAAATGGCTAAGGTAATTTTTAGGAAGGTCATCATGTTGGAATTCTTTCACTAGGACATTGACTAAATCCTCTGCTTGTGAGATGGAATGTCAAGGAATTTGGTTATACCATTCAAGTGAATGACCAATAAATGTTTTGGCTAAAATCTGAGTGGTATCAAAGGTGTTAGTTTAGACCCATTATTTATATATGTTACCAAAATACTTAAGAAAGATAGTAGGGTCCTTAGTCCTATCATATGTGATAGTTGGAGAAATGTTTCCAATATCTATGAATATAATGAATGGGGAGAAAGGTTCATTTTTAAGATGTTGAAGCATTTCTTTATTCATTGGAGGTTGATGAATGATATTCCAATTGGCATCTCTAAGAGGAGGAGGGACAAAATTTTGATTTGGTTGAGACATGATGAATTGAGGTGGTTGACTAGTCATGTGTAATAAATGTTGTTGCATGTTCATCATGTAAGAGGTGTTAGAAGTTTACATTATGTTCATTTGTTTTATGACTTGTGAAATAATTTGAGTTGTATCAATAAGTGGGTTAGTGTTTGTAGGAGGGGTATTAGAGTTGATAGGAAGGGGATTATTTGGTGGAGGATACCTGTTGAGGTCAACATACCCCCATTTCTAAAAAATGGGAACCCTTTGTGCCAAATAGTGCCATTTTTAACTTAAAATTGAAATTTAATTGATAAGAGTATCATTAACATGTGTAGGGTTGACTAGGGATAAAATAAAATCCCTAATACTCAAGGAAACCCACTACTTGATTAAATATGGAGTGTTGTAAATAAAACACTTTGAAGGCATCTACTTGAGGTGTGTATCCAACGTAGAGGTAGTTGAGATCATGAGTAATTTTCATAAGAAGATAGGAAATGTAAATCCATATAGAATGATAATAACTCATAAAATCCTTAGAGATGATTAATACTGACCTAAAATATCTGGGGATGCCCACAAGCATGTAACATAGTATTATTCATGTCAAGTCTTCAACACAAAAGAGCCTAAGATAGCCATGCCACTACAACCAATTATGGTAGATAACCATTTTGCTAAGTGGGGACTATATTTTTTGGGGATAATCAAACATAATTCATCATAAGGTAAAATATATATTCTAACTTCTACTGACTATTGCACCAAATGGAGTGAGGCAGTGGCCACTAAATAGTGCAAAACTAAATAAGTGATCATTTTTTAGAAGAAAATATATACACTAGGTTTGGGACACCTATATCTTTGGTTTGTGATAATGGATTTTATTTTACATCCATAGATATGATATAATGGGAATATGATAATAGTATCATTCTCAAGTTCTCATCCAAGCATTATCCTCAAGGTAATGGTGTATCTGAATCAACTAATAAGATCTTGATGAAAGCAATAAAGAAGTCTGTAGGAAAAAAACCTAGAACTTGGAATAAGCTACTAAAATATGCCCTATGGGAAGATATAACAAGGGTCAAGTAGGATCTCAAATCATCATCCTTCCTACTGGTATATGGCCAAGAATCCATATTCCCCATTACACTCAAGCATGATCAAGAATTGGCAAATTTAAGGCTATTGGAAATTATTTAGATGGAAGATGCCAAAGAAGAGAGTTTTTATAACTTTAGAAAACACCAAACCATGGTGAAAATGTGGTTTGATAAGTGATCAAAGATAAAGGTGTTTAGGCAAGGAGACTTGGTTCTTCTTTGGGACAAGGCATTTGAACCCAAGGGAAAACATGACAAATTCACACCTTTGTGGATAGTCACCTATCAGATTATCAAAATACTTGGAGATAACACTTTCAAGTTGAAATAATTATAGGGAATATAGTTCACACTACCTACCAATGGGAAATAACTTAAGCATTACTTTTTTTTTCTCTCCCAGGGCTCTTCATGGAGTGAATTGTAAGAATGGTTAGAGTTAGAGAAGTAGGCTATATTAGTTTCTCTATGTTATTTTGTTCATGTCCCTTGTTTGTACATGTTTGTATATATTTGTTTGATTTTCCCTTGATTTTTTATTTCTTTGTTTTTTGTTTTTTCTGTTTGCTTTCCATATATTGTTCTTTGCTTCCAATATGTCTTTTTGGATAGCTTTCATCTGAAAGTTCAAAAAACTCAGGAACTCCATAGTTTATAAATGTGGGTATGAATCTTAAGCATATGCTAACCATGGGTTTGAAATATGAGCTTAATGTTATAACTATACAAACTTCTAAGGACTAATAGATAGGTTGATTGTTTCATAAGGTCTAAACATTATTTTGATCTCACCATGGTTTTAAGAAAGATTGCACACATGGGATGAAATCTTGAATTATTGAGACATAGTCATGCTTGCACTTAACAAACATCCTTGCCTGGGATGAATTTTGAAACCATAGGTCATTGTCTGAGGATCAAAAATTTAACCAAATCCTTAAACCTAGCTAAATCAGTTCTCAACCTTTACTAGAAAGTCTAAAAGATCTAAAAAATACAAAAATAAAAGTTTCATCACAAAATTCAAAATCTTTCTAAGTAGAGGTGATTATGGTAACCTCCACTAGATTTATGGATCAAGGTTTTGAATGGAGCCAAAGGCATTTCTTTTAGGGCTATGAACACCTAGCTACTAGTAGAGTAATGCCCAAGCCTTCTCTAAGCTAAAGCATGGCTCTTAATGGTTATCTAAATATGATACAAGTCAATGTTAATGATTAAAGTCATGAAATATAGAATTTAGTCCATAAATCCCATGCCAAACAGTAAGTGGAATTAAAGCACACACACACCATGACTAGATTTTCATGTTTAATCCTAATTGTATAGGTACAAGACTTGTTCTAATCATGAACTGATCTTAATAATGGCACTGATCAAGTGGAATAAGTAATATAGGTATTAGCTTGAACCAGAGTCTCTGAATTCTAACATATTACTATGTTTCCCCCATAAGTCACCATTTTTTGAGGTCAACATACCCCTATTTTTAAAAAGGAGACCATTATGCCAAATTATGTAATTTATACCTTAAAATAGAAATTCACTTGATCAGAGTATTGTTAACATGTTTGCACATTGTTTATTTATTTTGAAGATCATCCACACCTTGACTTGGTTGGTTTATTTGTTCATGGTTTTGGTTTAATCCTACCTAATATCACTAATGGGGGATGTTCTTATTTCCAGTTGCAAGTTTAATAAAACCCTCATTGAATGAATTATGCTTCAATTTTATAGTTTAATATCTATTTAGGATTTTACTAAATTTTATAGTTTAATATCTATTTAGGATTTTACTAGCCTTTGGTCTAAAGTAATTAAAGTTAAATCCATGTTTAAAGCTTTTGAAATCGCTCATTTTAGTGCCAATGAAGCTCTACTTATTCTGCCTCTATTCCACCAATAGATAACAGGATTATCGTAACCCACAACTCATTAATTGAATTCTTCAGAACTTTAAAATGAGAAGTGTTTCTTAAACACTAAGAGCATCTATGGTACATATAAAGGCATCAATAATTCCCAACATTGGTATTAGGAGGAGGATTAGGATGAATGACCTCAACTAAATTACATTATGTAGTGATTGGTTTTGGATTATGAGAAGATGAAGGAAGAAAGTGAATAGTTTCATATAAAGTAATGAAATAAGTGAGGTTATGATCTAAACCCTTGATGTTGAAATGTTATTGACTAAGGGTAGGCTAAAAATATGTCATCATTATGAAATAATACTAGATAAGCATAGAAGGAATAGGTGTAAAAACAAAGAGACAGGAAGAGATAGATAAGTATACAGAGTTGATTAGGTTGACCTAGTATAAGAATCTGAGGCTAAAAATTATACAAAGTTAATAGTGTTGACCTAGTACTGAAAACTGAGGATGAAAATTTTAGTGTCGACCTAACACTAGAAACTAAGGCTAAAAACTATATAGAGATGATAGTGTCAACCTTGTACTATAAACTAAGGCTAAAAATTATATAGAGTTAACAATGTCAACCTAGTACTAGAAACAAAGGTTGAAAATTATATAGAGTCGATAGTGTTGATCTAGTAATGTAAATTGGGGATAAAAAAGTGTACAAATTCAATAAGGTTGACCTAGTACTATAGGTAGGGGGAAAATAGATAGTCTATAAGAGACTGTGTTGAGCAGAATGACTATGTACTAAAATAGGAAAAAAAATTCAATGTACTTTAAAAGTAATAAATAGAGGTAAAAACATAATCAATTGGGTCAATGAAGATGATCCAATTGAGGCACACAACACAAAATTTTGCACCAATGCTGGATAATGTAATTTTTTGTAATATAACACACAATTGAGCAAAGAAAAAGTAGTCAACTTGGAAAGTAAAAGCTAACTAATCAATCAACCTAAATATTATTAGATTATTAGAATATGATTTTAGATGTGATAGGAAGTTGGCTGTAAAAAATAAATTAAAAGGAAATCTAAGGATACTTTCAAGATGTTTAGACTGAAAGGGATCTATATTGGCAAAGGTAATGGCTTGGTATTGGGGCCTACCCCCTCACTTCACACATCATAGTGATAAGGGTGTTGGATGCTTTTTAAATTTATACCATTAACCATATGTTTATATTTAGCCAGAAAACCAAGTCAACTTTCTCCTTGGTGATGAAATCCAAGTAGGAAGGCCTTGGGTAGACAAATGTTAAAATGAATTTTAAGATTATGTGATTTGTTAGTGTGTGCATAAAATAAAAATTAGTGCAACTAAAGTGTCTATTGAAAAACCACTTAATTAGGCTATGTGATTTATTATAAGCATGCAAGCAATAAGAGATGTAAGTGTGAGCTAATTCTTAGCATATAAAGTGTTAATTACAACTTTGAAACATAATATAGTGTTGATTCTAATTATAGTGTATGCATAGAATACAAATTATAACTGATAGTGTCACTTATGTACTACAAAAGTAAGGGTATAAAAAAGAACTACATTGATAGTGTCGACCTAGTTTCCTAGATAAAATATAGAACTATGTCAATAGGGTCAACTTAGTTTACTATATAAGGGTAGTTTTAAAGACTACAAACTATGAAAAAATAACTGTAATGAATAAAAAAAATGATAGATAAGGATATAAAGGAACCTTGGTGGGTTAGCGGATGTAGAGAAAAATGAGATTACTATTGAAGTACCCTAATTTATACTTGTAAATTCTACCAACTATGTCAACTGGGTCAACCTAGCTTTGTAGTTTACTATTTATTAAAAACTTGTAAAATGTAATGTGTCAACAAGGTCAACCTAGTATGTTTTATAGAAGTTTGAAAATTTATAGAGTCAACAGGGTCAACCTAGTAGTCTAATTTAGAAGTCTAAAAATTTACAGAGTTGACAGGGATGACATAGTAGTCTAATCTATAAGTCTAAAAGTGTATTGTGTCAAAAAATTCAACTTAGTAGCTTGCACCTAATAAAAAACTTGCACAAACATAATATAGCCATATTGATGCAACTATGTGTTAAACTTGCACACATAGGTTAGAGCTAAATCAACACTGTCAACCTAATATCATAAATATATAAAATAAAATGATAAAATTATGAAAATTATGAAATAAAACCTAAAAGGGTTAGATTCACGTCTGGTTCACCAGAATTTATGAAATAAAAAATTCATCATTTGTATAAATCAATCTTAACTTAGAGAAGATAGATCATACCATACACTTTCAATTAGGGACACAATAAATAATCAGGAACATAACTAATATGGATTTCTACTAGACTTGATTAGGGGACATCTTACCATAATAAATTGTGTTAGGGAGGTTCCAAAACCTCTAGTTGAGCACAATCATGAAATAATCCCAAGGGAGTCCTATTTTTTGATATGTCACTAAATTCATAACAAGTAAAGAAAATCTAATCTAGTGTTCACCAATGCTTGTGGCACAAAGTGGGGGTTAGAAACAATAAAATTAAACATACATAAGAGACATATTCTCAAGTCAATGTATACATAATCCTAACACATGGAAGAGAAGTACAAATTCATATCTATCTAATCTTATAAAGGAGTAACAAAGTTAGAAACACTTACCTTTGAAGATGAACCCTCCAAGCCTCAATCTCTCCCTTGGCAAAGCTACATCGTAAGAAGTTGTTATGTATGTAAGGATGACAAAGATAAATCATATCTAGGATATACAACGTATCAATGCATCTAAAAAACTTCTCCACAAGACAAGATTTGTATCTCCAAAGAAAGTATGAAATCTTAAACTTGTTCCTCAAGTAGAATGGTGGATAGACAAATGCACAATATATCTTACTTCTTATTCTCTTTTCTAAGTAATGGAAAAATGATCTTGTATATATAGGTAGATTTAACCATAAACCCTTCTAAATTTTTCAGCCAACAAGGTCAACCTAGTCGACCTAGTACAATTAAGGAAAAAAATTCACTAGGTCATGAGCTAGGTCAGCCAAGAGAAGAGCTAGACCCTAAATGAATTTTACCCAAAATTGTACAAGATCGACCCAGTCAACCTAGTATAGGAAACTAATTCTAAAAAATGTATAGAGTTGATAGTGTGGACCTAGTATAATGAATAGTCAAAAGGGGCTTAAGGTTAGGAAAAGGGGGATAAAAGGTAGGAAATGACTGAGGAGTGTGCAATAGAGAATAACAAGATTAAGGATAAGGTTTTTAGGAGACAAGTGTGTAGATAACAAGTTTCAAAATGGACAATAATGCTACGCAGCACTAATGATCTACCCACCCCTTTCTCAGTGTACCCCTTAAGCCATGCACTCATTGAGATTGAGACTCAATGGGTTCCTTCAATATACAAAGTTTTAATAATCGATAAAATTTTGAAAATATTGTGTATACAAATTATATATATATATATATATATATATATATATATATATATATATATATATATATATATATATATATATATATATATATATATATATTACCTAGCCATATATTTACTACTTGATACCTAATTCAATATTTTATGGAATACCCAAGGTATCTATTGAAAGGAGAGGTGGAATTATAACCTATTTAGAGAAAGGAGTGAGTAGAGATGATCAAGAATAATAAAAATTCCACTACAGCCACCAAAAATGTATTGGATGGAGTGATTAATGATAAGGAGGGATGAGGAAAGAGTGATTAGGGATGATGAGGTAAAATGAGGGTCAATGAGGGAGTGATTAGGGATGACAAGGTATGATGAGGGAGTGATCAAGGATTATGAGGAATGATGAAGGAGTCAATATGGATGATCAAGGTTGATAAGGGAGTGATTAGGAAAAATTATAGTCAATAAGGGAGTGATTAAGGATGATAAGTCATAATGAAAATGTATTACATTATATCTATATATAGGGGGTAATATCTATTATGTGGGTGACCTTATCTACCCCATGTGTGCAAGATTGATTCATTTCATTCCTTACTAATGAATGGGAATTGAAACACATGCTTCAAATGAGGGGGCATTGAAAGGAGAAGGGACATTATAGCCTATATAGATAAAGGTGTGCCTAGGGATGATCAAGTACAAGTATAAATCCACTACACCCACCATAAAGGTATTGGAGAGAGTGATTGGGTATGAAAAAATATATTAGGTTAAGAAAAGTTATATATCAAAAAGGCAAGCTTCCCTTTTCTTACTCCCTCACATAGATGAATTAGGTTGGGAAATAGTCAATTAATTTATATTGGGTAGGTAATTTTGAGATCGAGGTAGGGCCTTTGGAATGGTGACCCCCATATATGTATTAAAGGGCCCCCATTCCTACACTATCCTTTCATACATTTTATTTAGGATTGGGCATACTCAGAGTATGATGGGGAACCATTTTGACCTTTAAAACCCACTAGGCCATGTCCAAGCTCTAAGTAGCCCCTCCCTGATACACTGTATTAAGGAATATTTCCTTCATTACCTTCATAGATAAAGTTGGGTATAGATTGGTGTAGACACTAGAAAACCGTACACTATAGATCTAGATGTTGCATTACCCTTTAAACCACCCCTTGGCCCCCTTTGGGTTAGACTATTCCTTAAACACCCCCTTTCACCAATTTACCCCTTTAGCTAATTTAGTTATTTAATTAAAGTAGTTAATCATATTTTACACCTCACCTACCCAAACCCATGGCTATTTGGTCAACACCTATCCTAGAGATCATTTCTACCCTGATAATTAATGACCCTAACCTCCTTGACTTATTTTTAATGCATCCCTATGCTTCTTTTATTACCCTCAGACCACTTCCCAATGACTTAACTATCAATAATTAGTGGAATTTTCTAAAATTATCCTATTTTGACTGTCACCATAACTTCCAGTGGTCACCCCTCAATTGTTGGTAGTTGACTGGGATTGTCAATACTTATATAAGCCTGGCCAAAAACATTTGCTAGGAGGTTTGAATCATAGAGGATAAAATGGGACCATGTAGATCAAATGACTAATAAATCTTGGTAAAACATATTCTAACTAGATCCAATCCAAAGGCTTGGAAATCACCTCATCATCCCAACACAAAGGATTCAAGTGTTGTCACTATGCCTGCATAGATCCATGCTCTCAATCAGCTTCACCTCAACTCCAAAATTCTTCAATTCAAAAACAACAAGCTAAGTATCTAGTACTTATTTTGAGTGTTATTATTTAGTTTCAATAGCTTAAAGCCTATAGCCATTTCTAACTTCTACCCATATCCTCTTAAGGTTTATAACTCCAGATACCCTCCTCTCCATTAGAACACCCACTACCCAGTTTTAACCACTTGACTACTTAACCCTAACCTTGACACATCTGAGGCTTCCCCTTACCTCCAAGACCATTGACCCACCTCAATCAACTTATCAAAACCACTCCATAACTTACCCATAGTCCCTTATTCACCTAAATCCAATCTATCAAAACCCATAATAACCACAGATGGTCATACCCTAATTAGTGATAGTCACTATGTAACTTAAACCACCCAAAATAACAAGCTAAAAAAATCTATTCACCTCAACCAAAAACCCTATTTCTTAGTCCCTATCACTATATAGAGCTAATAGAAACAACCTTAACAACACCTTAATAGTTTAGCATTTATCTTTAATGTTATTTTTTTAAAATAAACATTTCTTTTGAAAAGTATTTATTTCATTTACAATTAGGTACTTTCATTCTTTTATGCAACCTTTCTTATCATCACTTTTCTTATTATTTACTTGTCTAAAGGTATATTGACATCCTCTAATGAAGTCTTGTACTTCTTGGATCTAGCTCACACTAGGTAGTCCACCTATCTACCTTACTAACCAACCATTTCTATTTTCTATATTATTTGTAAGTCATCCTCCCTAGGTAAAGAGAGGAGTATCTAGAATCGACTAATTACTCACACATATAAAAAATAGGTATTCCTATCACACCCTTATTTAAATTTCTTCTTGTCTTCTAAAAATAAAATAAATGAAAAAAAATTGTGAAACATTTTGGCACACTTGGTGGGACCTGGTTGTATCTAGGTGTTTTTTTTTCTCGTTTTATGCTCATTTAAATGAAATCAAAATTTATTTTTGGCTTAAAATTAACCTTTCATACATTGTTTGATTGCATATTTAGCTCACATAGCTTAATTAATCAAGTAAATTAACCATAGACTAACTTCTTTGCACACATATACCAAACTAATTACACTAAATCAAACACATAAGACTTGACATAAGGCCGAATAGGCTTTCATCTCCTAGTGGTAAACCTTCAACCATTAGTTGTCCCACTTGGACATCATTACCAAGGGGAAAAACCAAAACTTAGTTATCTAATTGAATATAATCTCTGGCATTTGATATATCTTGGAATAATACCCAACACCCTTATCACTATGGTGTGTGAAGTGAGGGGGTTGGCCCCAATATCAATCCATGTATTGATTCTAACATAGACAATATTAAGCACCTAAACTACCTATAACCAACCATAGACTTAATTTTTAGTACCCACTCTAAAAACCAATTCGGGTCACATATTCTTTTTAACTTAATGCATAAGCCACAATAGAGATAAAAATAACCTTAGGATTTAACGTGCTTTAGTGTGTATTTTATCTTCTTTGAATTTTTATTGTCTTCTCTTTGTTTGAGTTTTAATAAATCTAACTCCCCTTGTAAACCTTCTACCATATTGCCTTCATAAACCTCATCTCCATTTCCTTGTTCAATGGGGATCCCTCCTATATTTTTTGTAGGAGATCCTAACTTCGTTAAAATCCTAGAAGATAACCCTCTTTCCTTAAGGTTTTACCTTGCATCGTGAACCACTTGTGCTCCTAACTTTCCCTAAAATTAACCCAACCTTACCTAAAATCAACCCAATCTTGCCTACAATCAACCCAACCTTACCTATGACCAACCCAACCTTGCCTATAATCAACCCAACCTTGCCTATAATCAAACCAACCTTACCTATAACCAATCAAATATTAAATACCACCAACCAAAAGCCTCTCAATACCTATTTAACCATTGTTATAACCCATCTCAACCTCAACTATCTCAACCTCACCAACCATTTGATTACCTATCTTAACCCTCAACTCAACTACCTCAACATCATCAAACTTTAGACTACCTACGCTAACCATCATATTAGTTTTCTAAGCCCACTTTATAGCAACCCTCTTTATCTCAAAATCAAGACTTGGTTTATCCTCTCACCCATCAACCAAACTTTTTAAACCAACCTATCTTATCAAACCTATCAAATTAACCCACCTTATCAATCTTACCCAACTTATCAAACCAAACCACCTTGTCAAACTTACCCAAACTATCAAACCAACCAATCTTATCAAGCATACCCAACCTATCAAACCAACCCACCTCATCATCTTATCAACCTTACCAAACTAAGCTACCTTAATAACCTTATCAAATCCAACCAACAACTATCAACCCACCTTTTCACACTTACCCAACCTCTCAAACCAAACTACCTTATCAACCTTATCAAACTTGTTCAACCAACCAACCTCCCCAAATCAAACCAACAACTACCAGCCAAACCTTTCAAACCCAAAAATTTTATCAAACCAACCCAACCTATTAAATTCATCAACCATGTCAAACAAACCAAATTCATCAAACCAACCAATTAGCTTGCCACCTCAAGAGGCTTTGGTACACCCTCTTCCTAGGTAGTAAACCCTACTGAGGGAGTCATATGCCTCAATCCTTGAAAAAAATTCAATCATTCTCTTCCAAAACCAATTTGGTTTATAGAGAATGCATTTTGTGCTTATTATTATACAAACATACATGTGATAGAATGATGTCAATCTTTTAAGATGTTTTTCTAAAACCTTATCAATCAAAATGAGTTCCTAAAATATCATCTTCATGTTCCCCCCAAGCTAACCTTGAATGTCTTCAAGAAGTCCATCCTTAAACCTCTTCTTACACCCATTTTTATGGAAATCTATAAACAAATCCCTCAACAAAATGGTGTCTCTTCATTATATTTGGTCCTTAGTGAACCCATAACTAAGGAAACCATAATTGAAACTCCAACCAATCTACTTGTTGACCAAGTGTAACCTTTTCAATTTTTTTTTGAAAGAATCACTAAGGAAGAGTCAACCTTAACCCAACCACTTGTTAACCAAGTGGAACATTATCAACTTTCCTTTAAAACTAAAATTAACAAAACCAACCCACCCTTTTCACTTCCTCTTTTAGTGGATCAACCCCCAACCAACCTACCTCTTCCACTTCCCATTTTAGTATATCAACTCCTAACCAACCTACCTCTTCCACATCCCCTTTTAGTGGATCAACCTCCAACCAAATTACCCTTTCCACTTCGTATTTTAGTAGATTGAACTTGAACCCAACCAAACCTTCCTCTTCCACCTAATTTTTAGTGGAGCCAACCCATATTCAAAATACCCTGTCCATAACCAAGTCAATCCCATTATTCTATAATCTACTCATTTTCATCTACCTAATGACATTGTATTTGATTCAATTCCCTTTTGAATAGAGTCAAATTTTTATCACCTTACCTCACAAATCAGACCAAAAAAAAAAAGCAAACCCAACTAACAAACCAAATCAACCATCCAGACTACCTCCCTTAACCAATCAAACTAACATCTAAACCAAATCAATCATCCATGATAAAACCAACTTTTGACCCAACCCAAACTAACTCATATATCAACCCTTCATTCAAGATTTCTTAGATAAAATTCTTGGTCACCTTTTCAACCAAGCTACCCATACCTCACCTAAGCTCCCCCATTGGGATAATCAAACATGCTTATCCAAATATTATTTATTTCAATATGATGTTTCCAACATAATTGCCAGACCCCAAACTTACCCAAATCTAATCCAACAAGATTTCCCTTTCTATGGCACCATAAGGAAAATCTCACTTGAATCACTACCTATAAATTAAAATCTGCACCAACTAACAACTAAAAACCTTTGGGAAGTGGATGAAATCATCTTTATCCCTCCTAAACCCTCTTTAATAACCAACATCCTCACTTGGGAGCCTTTTCCATCCTTAACCTTTCATGGAAAAAATAACTAGGGGTTCTCTTCTACCAAAAGGCTTTGACCATTTTATTAGCCTCAAATCTCACCTTTAGCAAAATTCACCCAAAAATCTATCCTTAACCTTTTTACCTCAACCTAACCTCACCTTGCCTAGAATAAAACCAACCTAAGACTAAAACCAACATTTGATACTTATACCTCAACCTAGCCTAGCCTAGCTTAGCCTAACCAACTACAACCAAGCACCATTTTAGGTAATAAATCCTCAATACCATTGCCTCTCACTTCTATCAATTCAAAATTATTTTTCATACCTAATCAAGTGTTAGAAAGTAACTAGGGGACATACTCACTCTTGATTGGATCAAACCATTTACATGTAAGTTGTATCTATGGC
The DNA here is from genome assembly GCA_037957365.1 of Torreya grandis. Lineage (NCBI taxonomy): Eukaryota > Viridiplantae > Streptophyta > Pinopsida > Cupressales > Taxaceae > Torreya > Torreya grandis. Next base: position 897,067 of record JARHVA010002853.1, read on the forward strand.
ATATCATAACCTAAACCACTCAATGCTTTGCATTCACATCCTTTTTAAAAAAAAAATTCTTAATTCATCTTGTGTCTAACTTAATCTCATCCCTTATTTTTAACCACCTTCATTTCCTTATTTTAAGGACAGCTGATTAATACAAGATCATGTGATTATCCATCATAGCCTTAGCCTAATCCTAAGCCTCAGCATGGATATAATATATCTACTTATGGAATGATTCTCATGGACACTTTGCATCCCTTATAGGATGAATCCCCATAGTCATTTTTGCTTAAAACTCTTTTTCCCATCATTATCCATCTCATGATATGGTTTTACCTTCATAAAGGAAAGCCTTTAAGCCTATATAGACTATTCCATGTCTAAAATAACATAACATTAAATTTGGAATACCAAATATTACTTGGATTAAAAGTATCTAGCATTGCAGACTACTCTTGAAGGATAGTTGCCCAAAACTATCAAAAATTACTTAAAAGGTCAGACTGTTCCCTCAATGGACATCTATCAATATAAGCTAAGCTAAATATTAGACCACTCCATTGAAGGATGGCTAAACCAAAATTTGTCCAACAAATAATCACTTAGAAGCTTCCTACATTGATCAACTTCCCAAACCCATCAAATAATAAAAAGCATCAAAGGACCCAAAGTCAAAAGTCAAAAACAAAGCAATCCCAAGAAAGCTTCCATCTGCTTTCGTGCACCATTCTTAGACTTCCTTATTTGATAAATCTAACCCAATTTAGATCATAGACTTGTCTATAATGGTTCCAAGGTCACCTATAGAAGGGGCAAGACATCCCCACAAGAAGGTTACACTCCATCCATTCATCTACCTACCATTCATCTCCACCTTTTACCCTCTCTAAAAATCAAGGGATTTTGAGCTTACTTGACACTACATGATCAATCTACTTATTTTATCTAATGAACTAACAAAAATGAAATGTATGAAATGGGTTTATGTTATTAATCTCACCCATCTTACCATTATGGTCTTTGCCAATAAGAGCATCTAGCCTCCTCCTTCTACCTTCATGACTACTTGTTAAGATGTATGTCTTTCATTTTCTACTAATTAAACCCAAACCACCAAATTGACACCCTTTCACTAAGAAATGGGTCCCATTTTTCCCAAACTAAGTGGTACACCAAATTGGGGCAACCTATTTGAACACCACCCAACCAAACTTTTTCAAACAACCACATGACCTCAACCATGCACCCATTAGAGAGCAAATTATTCTCCACCAACCAACCAACCAAACCAATTAACCTAAACTTGGTCATTTTGGCCCACCTTTCACACTTTTTATGACCAAACCTTGCCTTGGTCATTTTGACCACATACCTACCTTGCCATACTTGATAACTTTGTGTTACCTGTTGACCAAATTTGACCCTGCAAGTCAAATTGGGACCCCTATAGGTAAAAAATTGATTTTTAAGTGTTTAGGGGTCTAAAATATTATGCCTAAAGGTTTATTATAGGTTAATTTATGTCATTTAATGTTATATTAGCCTTGGTCTTTAGTCTTTTTAATCCTTTTAGTCCTAGGAGTTATTTTACAGTCAAAAAGGGCATTTAATGACTTGTAAAAATTTATTGGGAAGTTTAAAGGTTATGAAATATGATGTCACATCCCATGTATCCTCATATGTCTTAATCAAATATTGGTAACTGAAAGTAGTAGTTTTCTCAAAAGAAAGGGTAGTTTTCTTGAGAAAAAAGGAGAGTTTGGCACTTGTACGACCCATGAGGATGTGTACCACATGGGAGAAAGTCATGGAATAATTATTAAGCTTAATCAGATACATATTAGTGTTTGACATGCTTTTTAAGTGTTAAAAATTTACCAAAACTATTTTTTCACCCTTTTAGACATTAAAAACTAGCCTTCAGGTTTGTACTTGGTACAACTAGCAAGTGATGTTTCATATCAACTACCTTAGGGAGGTGAAATTAAAATTAGATTCATTTATATAAAAATATTTATAATAATGGTGGCATGTACTTTATGAACCATCTTCAAGAAGTTGACTATGTTTTTCTACTTGCTAATATATGCACCCTATGAGTTTTGCTCTTATTTGAGAATTTCTTTACAATCTAGTTGCTAAGATTAGTTCAAAATGATTTTTACTCCATTATCTCATGTTATCCATTATTTTTTTCACAATTGGAAAGGATTTGATATCTCAACCAACTTAATTTTTAAGGAGAAGTGAAAGTGTGGAGTTGTAATCATTTTTCCCAATTACTAGAGATTTTTTCTATGTTAGGGTTCTAAAATGAATTGAAGTGATGTATGTTTGCTCATAAATGTATTTTATTGACTTTCAATGCAAAACCAAACTCCAAGATCCACTTTAAGATCCAAGATATCAAGTAAATGCACACAATGGTTATCTACTACAGTTGTATGACTTACCACTTCTTGGAGGAACATGAAATGTGTGTTCTAGAATTATATGATGTTTTAAGAGTATAAACATGATTGGTCATAATTTTTAAGAACATTGAGGAAGGATAAGGTAACTAGATACATAAAAATAGAATTGGAGCAAGCTTATAGCATTTTGGGACAATTTCCTAAAACTATCAAAATAGAGGTCCAGGCCCTTTTTTGAGGTTTCTCATTCAAGATTGTATTGAGTGCGAATAACTCAAAGTATATTCCTCTTAAATATCTCAAATAGGTATATAAACTTGCAAAATAAGTTTGATGTTTGAGAAGAGGAAGATAGTTTTCAAGAGCCCTCATGCTGCCTTTTTAATACTAAAATCCTATAGTGTTATCTACAACAAGATGAATCATTATCATTGTTTAGGCCTAATGAGTGGATTTGATGCTTGAGAATAATTTAATATGTATTTATGCACTAATAATCATAAATCTTGGTATGATAGGCATAAATTTATGCATAGAGGATTATGTTGCATTCATAAGGTGAGATAGTCTATACAATTGGCTTATGTTTAGTCACCTACAACCAGCGTAATGCTTAGACTTGAAAAAGTGTTCACGTTACAGGCTATATGATATATATTCCAATAAAATAATATGATATACTATTTTTATTCCTATAATAACCCATAGGTTTCTGCTAACTAATAATTTCACCTATAGGGTCTTGTTTATTTCAACAAAGTCAACCACTATTGACTATTACAGGTAGCTAGCAAGAGATGGTGTTTTCAATGTTGACACAACTTTATTATGAAACAAATAGACCTAAAAAATTAAAATTAAACTTAAGGAGGTTTTAGATAATGGTTTAAATTCTAGGTTAATCCTATATAATATTTTTTAGGCTAATATCCACCTACAACCAGTCTTCAAAGGCTACACTCAACACTAAGTGCCAAAAGAAAAATGACAACTTCAAGAACATGTTTAAACCTTGATAAGAGAATGGAAAACCAATGAACATATAGGTAATAAAATTATGAATATATAGTGTGTTTTAGGTCCTATAGACACCTATAGGTGTCCCTTCTTTTGGAAGTCACTCACCTATAGTAGACCTTAATTCTTATACCTTTCATGAGAGAGACTTAGACATGGAGACATATACACTATTCATTAAATATGATTTAAAATTACTTTAAATAACATAAATAGTATCATGGGTCATTTTTTATAGGTTCTAAGGTAAATTTATATCTATAAAAAACCTTGTTCTGCCATACACAGTTAGTTACAGTCAACTGTAGCAAACAGTGATCCATGTAGTGATTATTGTAGGCCTTGGATATAACAAATACATGTCACAAGTGACTAAAAGGAATATGATGTGTAATTAAAGGTGTTATAATAACTTATAATTAGTTAATAAACTTTATAAGTTTGATTTACACCTACATGGAGGGAAAACATACAAGCAGGCTCAATTCTCTCAGGTCTAGTTGGAAAAGAACACAGTTCAAGGTGTAGATACAAATGAGAAAGGTTTATAAGAATAATAAGAACATATATAATAATAGTTAAAAAAAATATACTATAATTATTTGTAAATAATTTAATAATAGGTTCAAATTTTTCATCACATGGTACATTCCTTGAATCAAACACACAGTCAGTTGTAATGGTAGTAAGACAGGGAGTAAAGGCTAGTAATCTTGAAGATAGAAATACATGGTATAGATGAATAAAAGGACCCAAGGAAAATTAAATATGAGTATTATATCATATAACTTCTCTTTTATTTTTGTTTTTTTAAAAAAGGATCTCTAAACATATAGTTCACATTCTACACCATTAAACCCTGCACAGTCTAAATTCCATACAGTCTGCCTTAAAGTTTAAACAAGTTGAGGGGCCTATTGACCTGGTAAAGGGATTAAAATTGGTATATATAAAATATATTAATTTATTAATATCATAAAATATTCATTTTTTTCTATTTAAATAGGGGAGTTACCTCATTATATCTTAGATAGAAAGCACTCTCTTATGAGCAAAACCTGCAATCTTGGAAAGCATGGTGAAATAGATGGACCAAGAGATGATTATATAATTAAAGAATATTTTTAAAGTTTTATATAATCTATGAAATCATTATAGACCAATAATATAAGGGGGAAACCCAAAAATGAGGTTTAAACCCTCAAGGCTATAGTCATGGCTCTTGGGCAGGGTTTTGGCCTAGAGCCTAAATAATAGGACATTTTCATTCCTAACTATGAGAAAGATTTATATCCTATTGAAATTTTTTGGAACCATAATATATGTGATAAATATTTTATAGGGAAGATAGGTTACAATTAATTCATTTTTGAGCTCAAAACTAACTCAAACCTGTAGGAAAAGGAAAAAGGAACTTGATAGGAGAAGTTTAGATGTTCACATATTTTTAGAGGTTGTACATGAGGATATAAGGAGTTATGGGAAGTTTATAAATATATTAAAATATGTTATAGTGTAATTTTTTTTCATATTCAATCTCCCATCTTTATGAATGAACTTTAAGCAGATAAAATAGGCCTAAACCCTCCCAAACCCTTGCTAGTGACCAATTTATGTAAAGGGAGTTGAAAATATACTCTAGTGACATATTATTCTTAGGATGATGATTTAACCTTTTATGAAATTCCATCAAGATACTTTCCATGCTTTTTGACTATATATAAGTGTATACATAGGGTATAAAATAGGGTAATTTTGACTATTTTATGTGTTTTACAAGCTCCAGGAGTTTTTAATATATACAATAAAGTTTGGTCAAAATATTAGGAATTTTAATAACTCATTATATCCATTTAATTAATTTTGAAAACTTATAAATATGAAAACAATAGCTCTCATCTCAGTGAGTCAATACTAAGATAGTGACTAAGCTAGTGAGAAGGGTGGAAAACTTTAAGTGAGGTGATTTTAAGGTGTGAATAATGATTATAAGGACATGGAGGGTATTTAAAAGTGTTAATAAATCCCTTAAATATATTCACATGGGAAAATTAATGAAAATTTGAGGCCAAGTTTGCAAGGAACATGAAAGATGAGTTTCCTAGATTGTAGGTAGTGATAGCTCCTTTCTAGATGATTCCAAATGACCAGGCTTACAACCAATGCATGAAGAGGCATGTCTAAAATAATTCCCCTTATTTCCACCATCATACCTATCCCTAATTATTTTTTTGATGTTCAAATAGGTATAAATTATGAAGGTATTTTTTTGAGCCAAAATGAGGAGTTTCATGCCACTTTTCATGAGTTTTATGACTTTGATGGACACATATACTTTCTAACCTTACATGGTTCATCCCATATCCTCTTCTCATGCACAATTAACTAGTTTTCTTATCTTTACAAGTGTATTTAGGACCTTTGTAATTATCTCTTGTTCTCTCTCTCTCAATTTCTATAACAACTAGCCATTTTGGTCATTGTAACTTATGCTCCACTTGAGTATGGCAAATCCTTGCTCATTTACATACCATTTGATCAATAATACTACTGATTTTTATCTCTTAAAATTTATTATGATTTTGTTTTACTTGAATTTTATATATTTCTTAGTGAATACTATGGATTTATTAGTATTTTGTCTCATTCTTTAATCATATTTGCAATTGGAAAGCTTATTATTGTAGGGCATGTGAAGTGTTCTAGGAAGTGTCAAGGCTAAATGAGATAGTCTATTCATTAGTGAAATTCATGAAATTTTTTATAGTCATCCTAGCCTAATCATTCATCCATAACCTCATAATGTAACATTGATGTGAGAAGATGTAGATTAGAGAAGTGTCTATTTGGTTTGTCTCTTGGTTTCATGTGTAACATGCTGTTGGTTGGAAGTCATCATCTTATTTGGTGTATCACCTCCTTTAGAATAGTTTGATTTAAATTTTATCTCTCCCTTTATCCCCTAAAATTATACATGTAATTATGATCCAAATTTTTACACTAAGGGAGTTAGCCCTATCTAAAGATTCACCTCATCCTTAGGCTACCCATAAGCCTAGAGGTGTTTCAATTATGCCACTTGGATGAGGAGAGTTGAGACATATACTCAAAGGTTAAAAATCCAAGTGACAACACTACCTTCTATGCACCAACCATTTAGGTACCTCAGAGCATGACCCCTTATAGTCTTGACATCTACAACCATTTTTTCTTCTCAAGATCACATCCTCCTTTTGGATACCTATGAATACATTGACCTTACCTAGGAGACTTGAGATTATAAGAGTAACCCATATCATCTATGCTTAACATTATTTCTTGGTTACCTTATAACTTGTCCTTCTAGTACCAACCCTTATTTACCAACTACCTCAACTATGGTAAATTAGTCTATGCATGATATATGATATCACACTTAGTCACATTTTATACAACTATTCATGTTTAAATTCCCAACAAACCAAACCAACCATGTTACCCACCTATCCAAAATATCTAGCCTATGATCTATTCTATTTTCTCAAGCTCACCCAATTTTTTGACCCTTAATAACATGAAAACCTTTTGCATGGTGACTTATGTTTATAAGTGCACCCACATTTGATATGCCTAACTATGATGGATTGGTTCACTTGTCACTTGCCCTCTTTGCAACAACCTATTTTACCAATTCATCCATTTTACTCATTTTTTGTCATCCACTTATACACTTACCAAACCCACACCTAACTCCATTTTATCTCATCAATTCTTGATTTAAGGGAGAATAAATCCTCCTATACTTGGGGAATCCAATGTCTGACCAACCTTCCATTTTTTATTTTACATATTTTTGATACAAACTACATAATAAAAAGGGGTAAAATGTAGATACTAGAAAACTGTACACTATAGATCTAGATGTTGCATTACCCTTTAAACCACACATTGGCCTCTTTTGAGTTTGATTATTCTTTAACCACCCCCTTTCAACCATTTACCACTTTGGCTCATTTAATTATATAATTACAATAGTTAATCCTATTTTACACCTCACCTACCCAAACCCATGGCTAGTTAGTTGACACCTAGCCTAGAGACCATTTCTACCCTAACAATTAATGACCCTAACCACCTAGACTTGTTATGCATTCATTCCCATGTTTATTTTATTACCCTCATACCACTTCCCAATTACTTAACCACCATTAATTAATTAAATTGGATAAAATTAGCTAATTTTGACTATGTGACCCTAACCATTAGTGGTCTCCCTTTGACCATTAATGATTGACTAGGACCATCAGTAGTTACATAAGCCTAACTAAAAACATTTAATAAGAGGTTGGAATGATGGAGGATGGAATAGGACCATTCATAGAAAATGACTAACAAATTTTGGAAAACTAAATCCATTCCATACACTTGGAAATCTCCTCATCATCCCAACACAAAGGATTCAAGTGCTGTCACTATGCCCGCATAGCTCTAGGCTCTTAAGCAGCTTCACCTGAACTCCAATTTTTTTTAGGCCAGTAATAATAAGCTAAGTATCTAGTCCTTATTCTAATTTCTATTATTTATTTTAATTATTTTATACCCTAAACCCATTTCTACTTCAACCCATACCCTCTTTGGTGTTGGATTTCTACAACTCCAAACACCCTCCTCTCCACTAGAACACCCACTAACCATTTTTAGCCACTTGAATACTTAACCCTGACCTTGACACATATAAGGCTTCCCCTTTCCTCTAGGACCATTAATCCCCCTCAATTAACTTACCAAAACCCTTTCACAACTTACCCACAGTCCCTTCTTCACCTAAATCCAATTTATTAAAACCCATAGTAACTTCCAATAGTCATCTTTGATCATTAGTGGTCATCTATTGATCAGTGATGGTTAGATCTAACTTCTAATGGTCATATCCTAACCATTGATGGTCACTATGTAGCTTAATCCACCCAAAATAACAAGCTAAAAACACCTATTCACCTCAACTAAAAACCATATTTTATAGTCCTTATCACTATATAGAGCCAACAATAATAACCTAAACCACACCTTAATAGTTTAACATTTATCTTTAATGTTATTTTGTTAAACCAGGAATTTTGTTTGAAAAATATTTATTTCATTTATGATTAGATACTTTCATTCTTTTATGCAACCTTTCTTATCAGTGTTTTTCTTAGCATTAACTTGTCTAAAGGTGGATTGGTAGCCTCTAAGAAATTATTTTAATTATTGGAACAAGCTCATGCTAGGCAATCCACCTATCTACCTTATTAACCAACTAGTTTCTAGTTTCTATCTTATCTACAAGTCATCCTCCCCAGACAAATAGGAGTATCTATAATTGACTAATTACACATACATAATGAAACTAGGTATTCCTAACACACCCTTATTTAATTTTCTTCTTATCTTCTAAAAAGAAAATAAATGGAAAAGATAGTAAAATATTTGGGTTGGGTATAGATAGATCTAGGTTGGGAAACACACTATGGGTTACCAGATTGGAATACACTCTATCAGATTGATGACTAATTATCTTTCTATTTGGAAATTTAAGATATTATGGACATATTCTCAATTACATATCGAGTAAATGAGAATGAGAACTTAAATAAAGACTTGGGATTGGAATTCTCAACGAGTCTCCGATCATCCCAATCTATCTAGATATAAATTTGGATTCTTAACTTTGGGATTGGGATTATTATATGCCCAAAACCCAATCTATATATGCAAGTAATATAATTTCATCCTACCCTTTGTCCTAGATATTTATTTTATGCCAATGATTAAAGAAATGAAATCTTTCCTTCTTGATACCTATTTTTTCTTCACCTAATATAACATATCAAATGAATATTGGCTTCTCGATAGATAACAAGGGAGTAAATTATAGCTATCAAGGGAATTTTTCAAATTCCTAATATATAGCTTTGATTTGCTTCTAGATAAAGGCATAACTATTAAGGTAATATTTATTTATGATATATATATTTTTTCTTACCCTACCTACTTAGTTATTCCCTACTTGATAAGGCAAGGGAAGCTTACTTCCTAATATATTGATTCAGTCATATCCTACCTACTTTCCATATCATGAAATAGATCGATGTTATATTTATACATATTTTAAGATTTTGATGTGATACATAATGAAATAAAAGTGTAGGTAACATGATTTTATGGTTAATTCTTACCTTATTAATATAATAGTTAGTTTTAATTGCTTGACATCATTGAATAGAATTCACTATGTATGAGTTTCATTAGCATGGTGTGCCCATTATTTTCATTTACCTTGATCATAAGTAGACATGCTATTTTTATGTCACTTTAAGTCTATAAGGTACCTAATCACAAGTAAATTTTACATGAAGGGGTGTATTATATCTCCAAATTCCAATATATACATGTGAGTAATATAATTTCATCCCACCCTTTATTCATTTTCCTACCTATTTATTATGGTCCACATCTCTGGATACACACTCTCACTATGGTTTGGCCATGGATCACCAAATATATCTTTGAATCCCACTAGATATTAAATGATATATTTGAGTTCTTCATTTATGTGAAACATGATGAGTTAAATACGATCTTCTTTGGGCTTATTTTAGTGATAAAAATTTTAAATTAGAAAACAAATCAATTGGGCACAAGTGGGAAGCCACTACACCCACCATAAAGGTATTATATAGAGTTATTAAGGATTAATAGGGATGAGGATGGAATGATTATGGATGATGATGAATGATGATGGAATCATTATGTACATTAATGGATGGTGAGGGTCAATAATAGAGTGATTAGGGATGATGTGGGATGTTAAGGGTCAATGAAGATGAGGAGGGAGTGATTAGAGAGTATGAGGGATGATGAGGGAGTGATTAGAGATTATGAGGGATGATGAGGGAGTGATTAGGGATGGTGAGTGTTAATAAATGAGTGATTAGGGATGAGGAGGTATGAGGATAGAGTGATTAGGGATTATCAAGGATAAAGAGGGAGTGATTATGGATGATAGAGTGATTAGGGATGATGAGGGTCAATGAGGGTCAATGAATGAGTGGTTAGAGATAATGATGGATGGTGAGGTTTAATTAGGGAGTAATAAAGGAAAATTAATAACAAGCAAAGAGTTATTAGGGGTGATGAGAGATGATGGAGGGATGATGATAAAGTGAAATTAATATTAAGTGGTAATTTGATGTACCTAAGTCATCAATGTGACCTATGATACCCAATTCACACCACTTTGGCTTAAATTGAAAGTGAGTGGTTTACAAAATTTAATTTTAACAAATTTAGCACTCCTATAAATTCCAAAAAGTAATTTTAAAGGCATAAAAACATAAAAAATGAATATATGTTTACCTTGATATCTATGAGGAATGGTGAAGGTCAATGAAGAAAAGAAAGGAGTGATGAGGGATGATGAAGATTAATGATGGAAGTGAATAGGAAAAATGATAGAGTTATTAGGGATGATTTAATATGGTGATGGTTAATGAAGGAGTGATTAGAGATGATGAGGGATGAGGAGGGAGTAATTATGTATTATTAGGTATGAGGAATGAGTGACAAGGGATGATGAGGTATTATGGAGTGATTATAGATGGTGAGGGTCAATAAGTGAGTGACTAGGGATGATGATGGAATGATTATAGATGATTAGGGATAATGAGTGTCAATGAGGGAGGGAATAGGGACAATGAGGAATGAGGAGAGTGTGATAAGGGGTGATGAAGGAGGAGGAGGAAGTGATTAGGGATGAGAGAAGGATAATGAGCAAGTGAAACTAATACAAAGTGGTTTTTTGATGTGCATAGGTAATCATTGTGAACTATGTTTCCTCAATCATATTATAATAATAATTGTTATAATCTTAATTACCTTATATTTGTGAGTGTTTATATTATTGTAACCACATTTATTTAATTGTTTTATGTGTAAGTCTATTATTACTTCCCATTATGTGTTTGTTTAACCTACCTCCTTATTGGTAGGTGTTTGTTATTTGATTATATATTAGGCTACATTCATGTTAAATAAACATCATGTATTCTTTTTTTTATTCCTATGTATCAATTTATTCTTTATGGTTTTAGATCTCATGGTTGAGGGAGCTTGGGAGACCTTATGAGGGAGTGAGGAAAAGAGAGATTTTGTGAGGGAGGAATTACCTAGTGGAAATATCAGTGAAACATGTAGTGGAAGAAAGAGGAAAAATAGAGAGGAATAAAATTATTTTTTCCCTGTGACTAGTTAGAAATCTAGACAAGAAAATAAAAGACAAAGAAAGCCTGAGGTAGTCAAAGAAAAGTGAAAAGAGACAATAAAAAAGGCCCCCATGCTTCACATTTTTTTCTTGTTCACCCATTCTATGTCATACAGTGGAGTAGAGGTGGAAAATTCATTTTGTGATAATTTTTATTATTTTTTTGGTCTATAGAATTATCTAAATTGTGAGAATCTATTGGATTTGACATAATCAAATTTGGTTGAGAATTGGGTCCAAAAATAATGTCTAAATTTTACTGGTTTGTAAAATTTGTATGATTTAAAAAGGAGACTAGATTTTCATTCAAGTAGTATTTTTGACATGTGAGGGGTCTAAAAATTTCTTTGTTCCAAGAGAAGATCATAGGAGCTGATGGAAATAGATTTGGTGAAGCATTACATCAAGATTGTGCATCTAAAATTTTATATATTGCCCTATTTGCACATATCATTTTTGATTGATTGGTTCCTTTTATGCTAATTTTATTCCACTAATCAAGAATTAGTTACATTTATTTAAATAAAAAGTGGATTTTTTTTTCAAAACTTTTAAAAAAAATTGATTTTGAAAGGATTTTAACCTTAAAAATATCATTAATGACAAGTATGAAAGGGATAGAAAATAAGAATGAAATTGAAAAAAATAATTTACCTCTCAAAATCAAACCATAGTGATAAGATATTTAAAGTTAAAAACCAAACATAATGGAGAAAAATCCATGTGATTTTATTAGAAGTCTTGCAATAAATATCTTCACAAGTAGAAGAATATAAAAAGCTAAATGATTCTTAGTGAAGAAAAGAGGAGAGGAAGATATCTTTTATAGAGCTAGAGGAGGAAAATGAAAGTTTCATAGAAACCCATTACAATATTACAAGCCCTCCCAGTATGTATCACTTGTGTCCTAATCCCTTACAAGGAAAGGGAAGTGTGTGCCATGTGAAGAAGGGACAGTTACATGTAAGTAACTCTAAAACTTAAGGGATAAAAAGAAGGTGAGTGACACCTCAAGGAATTTAGATTTATGTGAATTAAAAAATTCACATAAATATAAATTTCTCACACATGAGAACGAACTTAGGATAAAATAAATTATCCTAAATAAAGGGTAATTCTAACACTTTCGATTAAATTTTATTTAGGGGTTTTACAAAAAAATAATAAGGGAAGAAACATCACTAGCTCCCCCCTTGATGAGAACTTCCTTCAATCCTAACTTCTTACAAAAGAAAACAAACTTGTCTTTACATAGAGGTTTAGTTAAAATATCATCCATTTGCTCTTTGATAGGACAAAAAGAGAGAAGAATTTGATTGTCTTCAAGAAGTTCATGTTGAAAGTGATGTTGAATCTCAATATTCTTTGACCTTGCATGAAAAACTATAACTTATGATAAGGCAATGACACTTTGATTATCACCAAAAATTAGAGTAGCTAAATATCATAGGTGGCCCAAATCTGCAAAAAGTCTTATAACTCAAACAACTTTATTTACAACATGATTACAAGCTTTATATTTAAATTTTGTGGAAGATAGATATATGGTTTTTTGCTTTTTACTATTCCATAAAACAATGTTGGAACCCAAAGAGAAGAAATAACAAGTGGATCTACGATCATTAGGATCACTAGTCCAATCAAAATTTGAATAACCTACCAAAGAAAAATTGCTATTTGAGGTATACACAATGCCAAAAGTTAGAGTACTTTTAATATAAAAAATAATTCTTTTAGTAGCTTTAAAATGAGTATCTTGAGGTTTAGACATAAAATAAGAAACTAATCTAATAGAAAAAATAATATTGGGATGAGTATGAGTAAGATAATTCAAACTACCAACTAATTGTCTATATAAAATTGGATCAACATTTTCTATTTTCATGTCATTAAGAAGTTTAAAAACAATTTCACAATGAGTAGTAATAGGTTTGCAATCCAACATATTAAATCAAGATAATAAATAATATGCATATTTATATTGAGAAATAAATATGTTATCCTTTTCTTGCCAAACATGAATACCTAAAAATTAATGTAAGAAACATAAATCAGTCATTTTAGAAGTATTATTCAAAGCATTTTTAGTGAAAGAAACCATTTAACTATTACTACTAGTTATGATTAAGTCATCAACATACAAAATAATGATAACTATGTCATTTGGAATATTTTTGACAAAAAGATTAGGATCATTAGAACTACGAATAAAGTCTTGAGCTATAAAGAATTGATAAATTTTAGATTACCATTCTCTAAGAGATTATTTTAAACCACAAATAATTGTATTTAACTTGCATACAAGATGATCATTACCTTTTTTATTAAATCCAGGAGGTTGAGACATGCAAATTTATTCATGTAAGTCACCATTCTAGAAAGCACTTTTAACATCTATTTGATAAACATGTCAATGCATGTGAGCAGCTAAAGATAAAAAAAATTAATAGTGAGTATTTTAGCAGAAATAACAAAGGTTTCATTATAGTCAATTTTTTCAATCTAAAAAAAATTCTAGCAACTAATCTAGCTTTATATTTTTTTAATTTGATTGTCAGAGTTGAACTTAGTTTTAAACAACCATTTACAACTTACCAAATTATGCCTTTTAGGTAGAGGAACTAAGTCCCAAGTGTTATTAAAAATTAAATATTTATATTCATTATGCATAGCTTTTTCCCAATGAAGATGACCTTGATATTTTTGTAAAGTTTGAAGATCATTATTGTGCATAAGTTAAGACAGAAAATCATAATTGCAAAATTGATGTCTAGCTATATGAGTTTCAATAAGATCAACATTAATTCCTAAATCTTCTATAGTAGTCTTGGTCCATTTAGGCATAGCTTTAGGTGGATAAAGACTAGAAGAAGGAGAAGGAATTGGATGAACAACTTCATTATGCAACACATCATTATAATCATCACTAGATTCAAAAAGAAAAGAAATAGAAACAATATCAAGACAATTAAAAATGGAAGCACAATCAAGCACACCATTTTCAATAATATTAACAACCCTTTTAATTTTTATTTTTTAAGTTAAAAGATCATAAACCCTACAAGATTTAGATGATTCATCATAACCAACAAATATAAAATTGTCTACTTTAGAATCTAATTTTTGATATTTTTCAATTAGAATATGAAAAGATACATCACAACCAAAAAAATATAAATGCTTTAAATTAGGTTTTCTACCACTCCAAGCTTCATCTTAAAATTTATAATGCATATTTTTAGTATGCAACATACACCTAGTCATTTAGTGATAGTCCTATATTTATTTTTAGTAACACCATTTTGCGTAGGTGTATAGGAAACAATTTTTTCATACTTAATTCTATGTCACTTACAATATGTAAGAAAATTATTATTAACATATTTGGTACCATTAAAATTGCATAGTATGCGTAAAGAATAATGAGATTGTTTTTCAACAAAGGCATGAAACTTAATAAAAGTGTCTAAAATTTGATCATTAGTTTTCAAGAAATAAATCTAAACTCGTCAAGTGCAATTATCAATAAAAATTAAAACATAGTTATCACCATTAATACAAGTTTGCATAGGGCCTAACATATCACTATGAACTAAATGAATCTTTTCATTAGCATGCCAAGAGTGATTTTTAAGAAAAGATTATCTATAGATTTTATCAGTCATACAACCATTATAACTAGAAGTAGTGGGAGAAATTTTAGGTAAACCTTACACCATATTGAGTTTGTTCATGAGATCATTATTTTGGTAATTGATATGCTCTAATATTTAATGTCACAAGTTATCAACATTATAAACAAGCAAAACATGAGACGATGAAGGAGAAGAGAATCTCATAAATTTGAATAAATTATCATTGTCCAAAACAATAGTAGCAATTATTTGAAAATTTGACTTAGTAGATCTAGCATAACAAGTATAATTAATAAACTATACCTTATAGTCTTGTTTTCATAATTGAGGTACAATAAGTAAATTTAATTTCAAATCAATAATAAGCAAGACAACATACAATTCATCATTAGGGATTTTAATATTTCTTATGGCTTAAACATTGCAAGAAGTATAATTTTCAAGATTTAAATGATTGTTAGAAAGATCTAATTCTAAATAAGTAAATAATTCATCATTAGATGTCATATGTTGAGTAACACTAGAATCAACAATCCATTCAATAGGAGAAGCACACAAAGAATAAGTAAAAATAGCTCTAGTATTAGATTTTTGTTTTGCTTGAGTCTTATTTTTATTAGTGCTAGAATTGTCTTTGACTTTAAGCTTTCTATTTTTGATATCACATTTATTTTTAAATTAGTGATCTTCATCATGAGTTTTTTTGACACAATAATTACACTCTAACTTTTTCTTAAGTTTAGATTTAGATTTTTGATCTTTCTTATCATATGTGTTTTTTGACTTAGCATGTTCTTTATCATTCTTATGTTGGTATTTAAATACAAAAGTATGTTCATTATTCTTAAGACTACCAAATTGAATCAAATTTTGTTCCTTTTGACACAATAAAATACAAAATAATTAAAATATCAACATAATAAATAGAGTAGAAAAAACTAGTTGCAAATGAATATTAGTAATAAATTGCTGAAAAGGTTGAAGCAAACATTTTTTCATGATAATATGAATCAAATTAAAATCAAAAATTTTAACGCCTAAACTAGCTAGTTGAGAATGAAAAAAATGAATTTTAATCAAGAAGTCATCCATAGTTTTGAAATCATTGTACTTTAAATCAAATAATTGATCTTAAATTTGGATTTTGTGAGATTCATTCACAACATCATAAGAAAATTTTAGTTTAGACTAATCAGTGTAGGGAAGAGAACAACCATCAATATGGACATATAATTTAGGGGTCATGGCCATGCCAATCAATCATAAAGCTTCATAATTTTTAGCTTATCATTTCTCTTGAATTTTGGTGAATGTAGTCTTTGTATTTAATGGAGGATCCATACCATATACTACATGCATTAAATATTTGAAAGTAAAAATATATTACATATGTGATTTCCATAAATGGTAATTGGTGGATGTGAGTTTAAATTCGAAAAACAATTGAGTCATTATGCCACGAAATCTCATCCAATAACCAAAAAGTGAATAAGAAAAAAATTATTTAAACAAGAAATGTGTAGGAGGGGCAAGAAACTAAAAAAACTACTTATCCAAGATGCAAGGGAGATATCAAGAAAAATAAGAGCCAAAAAAAGATTGAGAATTGTTAAAAAAGCTAACAATTCTACGCTGATATAGAAAATGAATTTAAGAGCCTTATTTTTTTATTTTTTTTAAAAATAAAATAAACAAAAATAAGCTTATATCTACAAAAATAAGCTTTTATGTTTTATTTTAAAATCATAAAAACATAAAAAAAAAATTGGATAAGCATGATTTACAAAAAGAAAAAAATAAGAATGCAAAAAAAAATTCCCTTTCTTATTATAAACAAAATTGAATATCTTGAAAAAAGTGACTTTATGAAATATTTTTAAAAATAGACCATGCCCATAAAAGTATACATGGATATCAATAACAAAATTCATAAAAATTGGTTGTTTTTGAGTTTTTATGTAAAGCACCTTTTTTTTGAAGTGATAATGAATATATTTAAAAAAATAAACCTACGGTGTTCACAAAAGGATCTACGAAAGTGTTTGTTTATTTTTTTGGTTGAAACAAATATTGAAAATATACTTTATTTTAGAAAAAAAATCATCAAATTAAAATTAATTTTAGTAAAACTAAATTTATTAAAAAACCAACATCAAATTACCATACCAAATGTGACCAATGCAATTAAAATTATAAAAAAATTCTACCAACAATTGAAACTTTACCAAAGGTTTAGTTGAATAACATTTAATGGAATATCAAGATTTGGAAACAAAAAAATATATATAAATTTGAGACATCCAACTTATAATAAAAATGAATGCGACAAAAACAACAGTGAAAAAAATAGATGCCAATGCAAAGATGTATAGCCAATAGGAATTCTTTTTGTGAGAAAAGGAGGCAAGAAACTTACCAAAGATGCAGAGAAAATAAGGAATATTTAAATTATAAAATGTGGAACAATAGAACATTAAACACTTAACTAAGAAGCATAATGCTTCATAATGTAAAACCCCTGTGCATAGAAAAATATAGAAGTAGAACAATACAAAGAAAAAAAATCTACCAAGAATGATGCCTAAATTGAAAATAAGATGCCAGAGGATGACAAGGAAGAAAATGGTGACCTAAAAGAGTGGAGATATGGCAAAAAAATATAATAATTATTGCTAAAATGGCCAAGGAGAGGCAACGACCAGGCCTCTCTCAACAAAAAAAATTGACCAAAATCTTCTTATTTTTTGTTTTAGTCTTAAAAAATAGAGATATTAATAAAGGACAAAAAGATAAATTATCCTAAAAGTTTAAAGTAGTTGGATGAGAAAAACAAATATATCTGAAAACAAATAAGAGATAATTAAAAAATGTTAATGCTCAT
This sequence comes from Torreya grandis, assembly GCA_037957365.1. Taxonomy (NCBI): domain Eukaryota; kingdom Viridiplantae; phylum Streptophyta; class Pinopsida; order Cupressales; family Taxaceae; genus Torreya; species Torreya grandis. The sequence continues at coordinate 915,283 of JARHVA010002853.1, forward strand.
AAAAAAATATAAGTAATGAATCACTAAAAAAAATGATTAAAAAAACTTTTTATATTTTAATGTGGCTAAAAAAAACATGACAAAAAAAAGTTAGAAGCCACTAAATTTAAATACGAAGAAAGAGGTGGATTTAAAATAAGTAACAATGGGTTAGAGACCTTATAAAAAAAATCTAATAATACTCTTCAAAAATATACACTTTTAAAAAATTGTCATTAAGATGATCATAGTTCTGATACCATGTAAATATTTTAACAGAAGAAATATCATTAATGACAAGTATGAAAGTGAGAGAAACAAAAATGCATTGAAAAAATTAAGTTACCTCTCAAAATCAAACCACTGTGAAAAGATATTTAAAGTGGGAAACTAAACGTACCAGAGAAAAATCCACATGATCTTATTAAAAGCTTGCAAAAAATATCTTCATAAATAGAAGAATATAGAGAGATAAATAATTTTTAGTGAAGAAAAAAGAGAGGAAGAGCTCTTTTAAAGAGCTAAAGAAGAAAAATGGGAGTTACATAGAACCTCATTATGACTTACAAGTCCTCCAAGTGTGTACCACTTGTGTCTTAATCTCTTACAAAGAAAGGGAAGTGTGTGCTATATGGAGAAGCGAGAGTTATATACAAGTAAATCCCAAAATATAAGGGAGAACAAAAAGGTGAGTGACACCTCAAAGAATCTGGATTTATGTGAATTAAAAAAATCACATAAATACAAATTTTTTGCACATTGAAAAGAGACTCAGGATAAAATGAATTATCCTAAATAAAGGGTAATCTTAACATATTTTTACGTAAAATTTGCTTAAAGAATCATAGTTAATTCCACTAGGAGTAAATTCTAGATCAGAATATTATAAAAATTTGATCATATATAAATATTTTTGTCTTCTTTTACAAAAAAAAAATTGAAAATAGAGTTGTAAAAGATTTAGTCATTTTTGTCTTTTTATAACAATTTTTTAAAAGATGTAAATTTTAAAATCTTACAAACTATAAAATGATTTTTGCTAAAAATTGGCAGATTTGTCCAATTTTAGGTTAGAATAATCCTTGTAAAATTCATTATATTTTTTAAAATCTATCTATTTTCATGAAAAAAAGGTAAAAATGGATAGTTTACATCTATTGTTGCTAGATTCTAAAAAATTAGATGGAAAAAACTTCATTTTGTTAAGTCATAAGATACTTACAATAAGTGAGTATAGGGACATTGACTAGATTGTTCTTGGTAAAGAGTCTAAATCAATTGACCAATCAAATGAATATGACAAATATCATCTTGAGGCCTTCATGCTATTAAAACTATATGTGGCAAATAATTTAATTTTAGAAGTTGAAAATGCTATTAATGCCTTAGATTTGTCGAAACATCCTAAGACAAAATATCAAACATCTAAAGATGGTAAAATTTTATTCTTGAAAAATCTTTTATTTTTCACTAAAATGCAAGAAGACAATTTTATTTTTGAATATTTATTATAATTAAAGTACATTTGTGATTAGTTGAAGGCAATGGAAAAATGTGTAGATGAGCAAGATCTCATTGCTCTTATTTTGCAAAATTTATCATCTTCTTATCATTTTTTTGTAGAATCATTACACGTGATTGTAAAAATATAGACATTAGAATTTGAGTAGCTATCAAATCTTTTCATACATAAGGAAAAGTGGGAGGAACAGTCCATTAATTTAACATCAAAGTCTACAAAAAGTGCACTCATGACACAAACACAAGACAAAGGTACTTATAAATATAAGTAAAAATATTTTTATTGTGATAAACTTGGTCATGTGAAGAAAGATTATCATAAGTGACAATATAATTTGAAAAATCAGAGAAAGAAGTCACAAACTAAAAATGTGGCTAAAGAAGATGAACATAATTTAGTAGGTGAATTTGCATTTATGGAAATACAAGATTAGTTAGTGGAGTCAAGAATATGATATTTTGATTTAGGTGCATCAAGACACTACACATATCATCAAATTGGTATGTAAATTTTGTAGAAAATGATAGTTCAATGAATCAGTTTCTTTAGGTGATGGTTGGGTTCACTATGTGAAAGGGTATGAAGATGTTCATATTTCTTTAAATTAAGTTATTTATAATTTTTAAAATATTTGATTTGTTCTTGACATGAATAAAAATATTATTTCCATAAGTGAAATAACTATGAATTCTAACCTTTGTGTGGATTTTAAAGGAAACAAATGCATAGTCAGTAATCTTTATGCAAAGAAATTTATTGATATTGGTATTGGTAACAAGAGATTATATAAGTTGGTTGATCCTAAAATAGTAAAAGTGCATGCACTAGCAATGGTTGAAATCACAAGTGAGGTATGGCATAAAAAGTATGATCACCTCGGTTATGATAATTTACATACATTAAGTCAGACAAACATGATGAATAAAATGTCTTCTATTCAAAATAGTTATAATTCATATTCAGGTTGTTAAATAGATAAACTAATTTTAAATTCATTTGATATTAGTAAGGAATAGAGAGATAACCATGTATTAGATCTAGTATATGTGGGTTTACATGGTCCAATGCAGACATCTTCAATATCAAGAGCTTTGTATTACTTATTGATAATAGATAAAAAATTTAAGAAAATATAGGTTTATTTTTTGTATAAAAGTTAGAATGTTTTTCTAACTTTGTTTCTTGGAAAGCTATGGTAGAGAAACATGGAGGTAAACATGTAAAATATCTTTGATCAATTAATGGGGATGAATTTATCTCTAAAAAATTCATGAAATTATGTTAGAAATAAGGTATAACTAAGAAATATTACACATAATATAATGACATCATGTTAAGGTAGAACAAGATAGTGATGGAGATGACATGGTGTATGGTGGATAACTAAAATGTATCATATTAGTACTAGATAGAATATTTGAATACAATAGTGTACACTCTCAACAAAAGTCCAACACAATTTTTACAGAATGTAACCCCAGAAGAAGCATGGTTATAAAAAACACTAGATGTAATTAATATTCATGTTTTTAGATCTACTAATTTTATATTAAAAAAATTATTCATGTTTGTTGGTTATTGTGAGCAAAGAGATGCATACATATTATTATATGTATCTACATACATAATTGTGGTTAGTAAAGATGTTGATGTAGATAGGAAGGTACCATTATTTTCTAATAATGATGATGATGTTTTTAGAACAAGTTCTAATACTAAATTTGAACAGGTTTCAAAAATAAAAATATCAAAAGTGTCAAGTTATAGTGGTGATAAGAGTGTTTCTCACTCTTCACATTTATATCAAGAAAACCAACATAAAATTCCTAAATGGTACCATACCAAAATTAAAGATGTAAGAAAAGATGAATTTCCTTACTTTTTAGAAGGGAAATCTACAAGGTCAGAGAATAGGAAGTACAAAGTGAAGAGAAGATAAATTTTTCTCTTAATACTATTTCACAAGTATTAAAACTAAGCACAAGTTCAAAAACCAAAGTCAAACAAAAAAGGAATTTTTCTAGGAAGGTTGGTGAAATAAGAAGGGGCATATAGAAAAAGCACAATGGTGTTGTGAATAGTAAATATCTTAAAGTTAGTCAGCAATAGAAAGTAGTAGGTGTTGGGTTTTTAATAACTTAACATAGACATATCTCTTAGGAGATATTATATTTTTTTTAGTCTTTATGTGTATTCTAAACTTTTTTGTAGACTTGAGAACTTTAATAAATAGTTAAAACATGACACATCAAAGACATGAAAACATTTAAAAGAATAATAAAATCTAGTGAACCCAATATTTAGTACCATTTCCTACTCTACTTCACGATTGTAATGATTCATTACCCATGTACTCAGGTAAGATGGATTGGTGAAAATAGGTATATTTGGATACATTGTTGTAGTGGCAACAAAACTATACTTTGGTTAAGTTCATGTATAGACTTAATTATATTTTGTAATAATGACTAAAGCATGGCATTTAGTCATTAAGGGAGGGTATTATAATAATAATTATTATAATCTTAATTATCTTATTTTTGTAGGAGGTTATATTGTTGTAACCACATTCATTTAATTGTCTCATGGGTAAGTCTATTATTACTTCCCATTATGTGTTTATTTCACCCACCTCCTTATTTTTAGGTGCTTATTATTTGCATATATATTAGGCTATCTTCTTTTTTAATAAACATCACATATTATTGGCTTCATTCATGTGTATCAATTTATTATTTAAATCGCATCACTTTAGCTTGAATTCAAAGTGAGTGGTTTGTAAACTTCAATTTTGACAAACTTAAGACTCTTACAAATGTTAACAACCAATTTTTAAGGTACAAAAACCTAAAAAGTGATTATACGTTTACCTTTTTGTCTATGAGGGATGGTGAAGGAGTGATTAGGCATTATGAGGGATGAGGGGGATTAAATATGAATGATAAGGGATAGTCAAGGAATGATAAAGGATGATGAGGGATGATGAGGGTCATTGAGGAAGTGATTAGGGATGATGATGGAGTGACTAGGGATGATGGGGGATGTTGAGGGTCAATGAATGAGTGATTAGGGATGATGAGGAATGGGGAGGGAATGATTATGGATTATTAGAGATGAGTAAAAAATGAGAGAAAATGAAGAATTGGTTATGGATAATGAGGCATGGTGAGGGTCAATAAGAGAGTTATTAGGGATGATGATGGAGTGATTATATATGATGAAGGATAAAGATGGTCAATGAGAGAGTGATTAGGGATAATGAGAAACAAATAAGGAGTGATTATGAATGATAAGGGATGATAAAAAAAGTTATTAAAGATTAGGGAAGGATGATGAGTAAGTGAAATTAACATAAAGTGGTTGTTTGATGTGTACAAGTCATTAATATGACCTATGTTGTCCAAATCATGCCACTTTGTCTTGAATTCAAAGTGAATGATTTGTAAAATTTAATTTTGAAAAACTTAGGACTCCTAGAAATGCCATCAAATAATATAGAAGGCACAAAAACTTGAGAAATGACTATATGTTTACCAAAAATGGACATCAATTTCTAAAGTTATGCCCTGAAATCCCTAGGTTCAATACCGAGATCTTGAAAATGACTAAGTGCCAACTAGATTAAATTTTGAAAAACCATTTTCCACATCATAAGATGTACAAATATGAGACCAAATTTATTAAATGCAGAGTGACTACTTTTTTTTATTTATTAAAATAAATTTAAAGTATAAGGAATATAAAAGTAAAAATATATAAAAGAAACTATATAAAGGTTAACTATTAGTGTAGGTTTTTATTTTTTCCTATTATTTAATTAGGGAAATTATATTTTTGTGCATACATGGAGTTTTCCTATATTCATGGGATAGGCTAGCTTATGTGGAGATGTGTGTCATAGATGTGTCATAGGTGTCATAACAATGTCATAAGTAACTCCCTTGATGGGAGTTACTTCTCTATTCTTAGCACCTTGTCACCACCTTTCATGGAGGAGTTACAGTCTATTCTTGGGGTGCCTTGACCACCTTTTATGGAGGAGTTACTTACATTCTCTCTTATATGTATTCCTCACTTTGGCCATCTCATGTTAATTAGATATTGGGTTTTCTCCTATTTGTCTTGTGCAACTTATCTTCTTGTATAATTTCAAATTGCTTTAGCATCTATGTGATGTGCACCAGCTTCATTTCATGTGATCACATCTCAATTGCATTTGCATTATCTGGATTCTGGCAACAACTCTGATATGGTATCAGAGCCACCCTGATAATCGTGTGTCTAGTTATGCTAGTAGTTTATTCTAAAATTCTTACTTTGCTTTTTTAGTAGTTTTTTTGTTTAACTCGGTTGCATTTGAGAGTTTTGGTAGAGTTTCTTGAAAACTCATGCAAATCCATATGAAAATATGTTAAAAAAAAATTACTTCTATTGAGTTTCATTCAGATCTCCCTTTAGATATCTGAGTTAAAATTTGCTAAGACATCTTGTATAGATCTGTTGTGGCTTCAGCAAGGTAGTGGAATTTCTTTTTTTTGGTCATTCTACAAGAAAAAAAATCTCTACAAATCTGGTTCTATTTCTTGGATGCTGAAAGGGTAACTTTTGGCTACAAGGGCTGACTTGTGCACTAACTTTGTTGCAAGATGCTTGCAAGGGGCCTTATCTCTTGTTGATTTCCTCGCTGTTTGCTTTGTCTGCACCATCTCTCCTTCAAATGGTGACTGCAAACAGAAATTAGAAGTGCACGCCTTATTTTGGTGAGAAAATTTTGCCAGACCTGTATTGCGTTGAAATTAAAACTCTATCTCTTCCCTACTGTGCATTTAAATTTAAACTTTTCTCTTCTCTTCTGTGATTTCCACTTGCTGTTGTGCGTTGAGATCTGTAAATTCAATATCTTTTTTCTGCCTAGCAAAATTAGAACTATTTTTTTGAAAATGGTGCCCCTTCCTTGCTTGGTGTCCCATGTGGGACATTATATACTTTGCCTTCCATTTCATTCTATCTCTTACTTTATTATTTTTCAATTAAAACTGACTGGTTAAAAAAAAACTAGTCAATTTGACTGAATATTAAGTATTTTAGACAATTTGATAATTTGGGGGTTTAGATTTAAACTTGTATCTTCACCTGTCGAAGACGAAGGGTGAGGCCCAGGTTGGCAGGAGGCCAATTCCCCCTCACACAAACCTCATTTGAATTCTTCACTCTATTTTGAGTCCAATGAGTGGTTGGAAGGCCACTTTCTCTCTCAAAACAAGTGTTTTTTTAATGTTTTAGTGCTATTTTTTTACAAAAATATTAGTTTACAGGAAATTGAATCTTTAATATCTTACAAACGATAGCTCAAATTTGGGTGACATTTTTTCCAAAAGTGTTTATAATTCAATTATTCATAGTGTAGACTTATTATTTGTTAAAAAATCACTAGTTTATAAAGTGCCAAAAATTTGGGTCTCCTGAGACACATTTTTGGCTGAGTCTGACATCCTGTTTGCTTACAGTCTTGCATTGATTGCTATAAAATGAATTCTCAGCTGAGCCTAAAATATTTTGAGTCTACACTTGCATATTTTGGGGGGGCTCAACATTTTGGGGGGGTGAGGTTGCTTTTCAGCACTTGCAATCTTTGCTTTCATTTTCCTTTTTGCATAAATTCACAACTTGAAATCAACACAAATTCACCTAAATTCAACTTAAAATAGATTTTTTTCAACTTAAACCCCTAAAACCCTTCAACTATCATGAATGGAAGGTTAAAATGTCAATCATTCTTAGAATCAAAGGGTTGTATAGGATCACCACGGGTACTGAAGTAGAACCTAGCATTGATGCTGAAAAGGTCAAGTGGTACAACCATAATGATGAAGCCTATGGATTACTGAGCTTTTCCATGTCTCTAGAACTTCTCTTCCACTTAGAAACCTCCAAGACTCCCAAAGACATATGGGACACTCTAGAAACCTTATTTGGGAAGCTTGATGAGATGAGAGGTCATGAGCTCAAAAACAAACTCATAAGTCTAAGTCCTAGCAACTTTGACACCCTACAGGACTTCTTCACTAAGTTTAAGGCCCTTATATTGCAATTGAAAGAATGAAAGATAGAGAAGAAAGATGACCAACTCATCCTTTCTATTCTCACAAAGTTAGGTCCAAGCTATTTAGTCTTTGTCTCCACTTTCCACACCACAAAAAGTGCCCTTGGCACTACATGGAAAATGCCTTCTTTGGATTCCTTCATTGCTGACTTGACTAGGGAGCAAGATAAGATAATTCAAATGGGCACAATGAATTCTACTCAACCCTAAGATTTGATAGTTGGAAATGGTAAGGATAAGACTTCAACAAAGGAGAAGAAGAAAAAGAACAAGGACCAAGAGAAGAAGAAAGAAAACAATAATCCTGCCAAAAATAACACTGAGTCTTCCTCCTCCAATGCTAAACCTAAGAAGTAGAAGGTTAAGTGTGCCTATTGTAAAAATACAGGGCATGATGAACACAAATGCATGAAGAAACAAATAGATCACCTAACTCATCTTTTAGAGAAGCACAACATAGGTGTTCTTGAGTCTATCAAGTAGAATTCATCTACCCAAGATTCTACCAAGGCAAAAGGCAAGGGTAAGGAGAAAGAAAAGGGCAAGTCCCTTATAGCTACAATAGCTTCTACATCTTCATGGGTCATTGACTCGAGTGCTTCTCACCACATGGGCTCTTCCCTAGTTGAGTTTTCATCTTTAGAGCCTTGTATCATGACTTCAATTAGTTTGGGTGATGACACATCAATTTTCATTGCAAGGAGAGGGTAAATTGAAATGGAAGGAGGAACATTCAATAATTTTCTAAGTGGTCCTTCTCTTTCAACCAATCTCATATCAGTGTACCAAATCACTCACATTGGTCAAGGCATGAGAGTTGAGTTTTCACTAGATTCAGTGGCTATCAGGGAGTTGCATAGAGATACTATAGTGGTAGTGGGTAGGGCAGATCACCAAGCAAGGTTATACACCTTCTCACATTTTGCACTATATGCTTCTCCAACAGCATTGCTGACTCATTCAAATGAAGTTAGCAAATTGTGGCATGAGCGGTTTGGCCATCTTAACTACCGCTACCTTGAATAACTTTGAAAAATTGACATGGTCATTGGCTTGCCTCATGTCCAATTCTCAAAAGGACTTTGCGAGGGGTGCTACCTTGGGAAGCATCTCGAAGCAAAATTTGACAAAGACAAAGCTTGGAGGGCTTCACAACCTTTGGAGTTACTCTACAGTGATGTATCGGGACCCTTTCTCAAACCATATTTCACAAGGGCCAAGTACATCCTCACTTTCATTGATGATTTCTCTAGGTACACTTGGATATATTTTCTCAAACAAAAGTTTGAAGTGTTTGAAAATTTTCTAGACTTCAAGGCTCTTGTTGAGAAATAGAGTGAGAAATCTATCAAGGTTCTTTGAACTGATAATGGAGGGGAGTATGTCAGCAACAAGTTTCAACAATTTTTCACCACAGAGGGGATTGATTTGTATCACACAATCACTTACAGTCCTTCATAAAATGGGGTTGTAGGATGCAAAAATAGGTTCTTGAAAGAAATGGGTAGCTGTATGATTCACTCCAAATCCTTTGCACCACAGTATTGGGTCGAAGCCATCAATTGTGCTTGCTACATTCAAAATAGGGTTTCTCATAAAGCTTTGAAAGGGATAACACCCTTTAAAGCTTGACATAAAAGGAAACCTAATGTTGAGCACATTAGCGTTTTCAGATCCCTAGCTATGGCTCACATATCGAAGAAAAAACATAAAACTATGGAACATCAGTCCAAGCCTTACATCTTTATAGGATATCTAGATGATATTAAGGGGTATCACCTTCTAGATCTGACCACTCATGAGTTGTTCATTGAGAGAAGTGTCCATTTTTAGGAGAGTCCTAGAGACTTAACACTTGGCACTTATTCTCCCTCATCAGATCTACTTCTTCATGATGATTCCTCATCAAATTCAGATCAGCCACAATAGGTTCTTGAGCCAGAGACATCTTCTTCTTTGAGTTCAAATAGCGAGGACAGTGATGCAGAGTCATCCACCTCAAGTTAGTCAAAAGATGAGGAGTTAGCACCTGACTCACCCACTTTCAGGCCACTTTAGGCTAGACAGACACTTGAGAGTGTTGGCACTTGGGTAGGAGATCCTGTAGATGACAGACACACTAGGGGGGATTTTCAAAGAGATCCACATGCCTTCTTTGCTTTAGTTTCAGATTTATAGACTTTTTGAGAGGCATCAAGGGTACCTGAGTGGGATAATGCTATGGAGGAAGAATATGCTTCCCTAATCAAAAATCACACTTGGGATTTGACTTCACTTCCTAAGGGAAGAAAGATGGTTCAATGTAGGTGGATATATCAGACCAAGTTTGTTGCAGATGGGTCAGTTGATAAGTACAATGCATGACTGGTCACCAAGGGTTTCTCACATGTGGTAGGCATTGACTACTCAGAGACCTTTGCACTCGTTGCAAAGATGACTTCTATCTGAATCACCTTGGCTATTACCACAGCACATAGTTGGGATGTGCACCAAATGGATGTGAAGAGTGCCTTTCTTCATAGAGACCTAGAGGAGGAGATCTACATGGAGCAGTTGCCAAGATTTATTTAGGATTATTCCTTAGTATGCAGACTTAGGAAATCTATCTATGGCCTCAAACAAGACCCTCAGGCTTGGTATGCCAAGATGGATTCCTTCCTTCTCATAACTGGTTTCACTAGGTGCCATTCTGACTCCAATGTCTACTTCTTACGGCAGGATGATTCGCTCCTAATTTTGGTTCTATATGTTGATGACCTTTTCATCATTGAGAGTTCTTCATAAGATATTGTAGTGGTGAAAGCATCTCTCCAAAATAGATTTGACATGACAGACTTGGGTTTATTTCACTACTTCTTTGGCATCGAGATCTCACAGTTAGATTCAGGGATTTCTCTTACATAGCTAAGTATGCTCTTGACTTACTGGCTCGATTTCACATGGCTGATTGCAAGCCATCTCTGACTCCCTTTCTATCAGGAGTCAAGCTTGAGGCTGACTGTTCTTCACTATTGGTTGATTCCACTCAGTATCAAGAACTTGTTGGCAATCTCATCTACTTGACTCACACCAAGCCTGACATATCATATATAGTGGGACTTGTCTCCAGATTTATGTAGGAACCTCATGAGCTACATTGGAAAGTAGTTAAGAGGATCTTGCATTACATATAGGGTTCACATAAATATGAGATTCATTACAAATTTGGCATAGAGGTTGACTTGGTTGGATATACAGATTCAGACTGGGCTGCTGATTCACATACTTACAAGTCCACTTTTGGTTACAATTTCTCTCTAGGTTCTGGTCCTATCAGTTGGTCTAACAAGAAGTAGAATGTTATTTCTATATCATCTATAGAGGTAGATTACAGGGGAGCTATTAATGTAGCTACTGAGGCTATTTGGCTTCAAGGGATACTTTTTGAGTTTGGCATTCCTATCAGGCAGCCCACCATCATTTATTGTGACAACTAGAGTACCATTCAGATTTGTAAGAATCTAGTTCAGCACCAATGGACCAAGCACATAGAGATTCACATGCATTTCATTCAGGAGCTTATTCATATTTAAGTCATTGAATTGATATTTTGCCAGTCTTCAGAGTAGGTTGCAGACATCTTCACCAAACCTTTCACTGAGAGCAAGTTCATTCATTTATGAGCTCTTCTTGGGGTGCGATCTACATCTACAGCAGCATCATCTTTAGGGGGGGCCTTCTAGTCTCTTCATTTCTTTTATGTCTCTCTTTTGGGGGGGGAGGAGTTTTTTCCTATGGGTTTTCTCCTTTTCTCTATCTTATGGGAGATTGCATTTGTACATGGGTACCTCATCAGGCCTAGTTGCCGGGACTCATTTTATATTTTCACACTGCCCACCTAAGCTACACTTACGGGGGGTATTAGTGTAGGTTTTTATTTTTCCTTATTATTTAATTAGGGAAATTATATTTTTATGCATACATGGATTTTTCCTACATTCGTGGGATAGGCTAGCTTATGTGGAGATGTGTGTCATAGATGTGTCATAGGTGTCATAAGAATGTCATAAGTAACTCTCTTACAGTCTATTCTTGGGGTGCCTTGACCACCTTTTGTGGAAGAGTTACTTACGTGCTCTCTTATATGTATTCCTCACTTTGGCCATCTCATGTTAATCAGATGTTGGATTTTATCTTATTTGTCTTGTGCAATTTATCTTCTTGTATAATTTCATATTGCTTTAGCATCTATGTGGTGTGCACTAGCTTCATCTTGTGTGATCACGTCTCCATTACATTCGCATTATCCAGATTCTGGCAATAACTCTGATATTAACTTATACTTTAAACCATTTACCCTTCCAATTAAACCATTTATTTTAGCAAACCATCTACCCCTTCTAATGCATCTTCTATGTTTTTTGTGCAATGTCAAATGAACATGTTCACTATAGCACATATGTGTTCCTTTCACATTGATTGAAGAAAAGTAGATAACCCTTCCAATAGATATTTTTTTATTTTTAGTGAAAAGTGAAAGGAATGTGTATTAACTATAACACGTATGCAGTATATTGTGTACATGATATGTTTTGTTTCATTTCAAAACCAAGCCTTTTAGCTCAGAAATGACTTGGGTTCCCAAGCCAAAGGCTTGAACCTATTAACACACAAATGAATCTAAGATTTTTTATACAAAACAATAAAATTTAATTTTTATTACCAAACACACTATGAATTTCAGTGAGAAAATTCATAAAATTATTACCACGATGATGGGCATGCTCTCCTCTTTTTAAATGTATTGCTTTTATAATTTTTGGACTATTTGAATGTTTTAAGATATGTTGATTTCTAAATATAGATTTTTAGGCCACTAAATGTCAAAAATATACATGTCTATATATGCTTGTGTATCTTTTTTTAATTGATCCAAATGTAATACAAAATATGGTTACAAACTAAGCCTAATTCTACATGCATTTTAAAAAAAAATAGTTTTTAGTTTTTTAAGGTGGTTAGGGGGCGCACAATCAGCTATCCTTTTTTTTTTTTGTCAATTTTCAGGTTCTATTTACTCTTAAAATTAATAAAAAATATATTTATTGAAAAATTATAAAACAATAGTGGTTACAAACTATATGATATTATCTAAAGTTTCACCAAATGGTTGTAAACAATATTAAATGATGCTAAAAAAATGAAGGGCCACATAGTCAACTATCTACTAATGTTTCTCATAAAATATGAATGAAAACTAGACTCAAAATGCTACAATTCATGTTCTTACACCACCCTCAATTTTTGAGTATGGCCATCTCAAATTATCTATAGAATTTCATATTTCTCAATTTTTAGGAAAAATATGTCCATGGGTAGGCCCCTTTTTCTCACCAAACTTTATGCACTTATGATATATATATATATATATATATATATATATATATATATATATATATATATATATATATATATATATATATATATATATATATATATTTATATATATATATATATAATAGAGCAATGTTGAATGTATACAAGTACAAGGCAATGTTTTTTTAATGCCCTTGACTTATAGCAACCATAGGGATATATGTGGACCAACCTATGACACACTCTTCATTTGTAATCACATTCATTAGTTATTTATTTCTTTAGGACAACTTGCTTAAGATATAGGGGTGGGATGAATGGATGTGACTCTACTTATTATTTCTATATATAGGATGAGTGTTGCTCATTCAAATCATCATATTCATGAACTATATTCTTATTTCAAGATTGTGTAGGTTGCCCCTCAAAGTGGCTTATCGTATATTCATATATTATTTTATACTTCAATTATATTATGATATATTGCTTTAATTTTGAATTAATTTCATTATAAGTGGTATTAAACCATCGATTTTGGCAAAGAATTTTGTTTATGGTCTATCTCTCAAACCATTTCAATTTTTTATACAATTGTTTTACTAGATTTGAATCGTCATTTAAGGAACCCAAAATAAAAAAATTGAGCTTTGATGATCCATTTTATAGGATTTATCAATTTTTTTTCATTAAAGCATTCTAAAATTCATAATTAAAGTACTTTTTATGATTTTCTTACATTTTCAAAAATATTGAATAAATGTAACATGGGTTCATACTTGGTGTTCTCTTATTGGAGGTTGACATCATTTAAAAATCACTTGATCAAATTCCGACCAAAGGTGAAAATTAAAGCTGACATTGTCAAGTCTTGTTATGGAAGGAACTAGGGGAAAAATCAAGAATTATAAAACTCTAGCTAAAACTCTTAGCAAAGAGGATATGGATTCAAAAATAAGAATCAAATGATCTTTTTCTCTAGGGTTTTATTTGGTAGATCACAAGGTGAGCTAGATCAATTATGATCTATGTGGTCTATAGTCTGAGACGATAAGTATACCATATCAATTAATTAGTAAATGATCTCATGCAAAAAATCATTCCAAATTCGAATGTTCTCAACATCCCCAAAACCAACTTCAAATCACTGCTACTCATCCAAATTAGGGTGGATCTTTATGTCAAATTATTTCACAACCCCAAAAAGGTGGATCTTCTAGTCGACCCAATCCAAATCTAAATACACCACATTTTAGGAACATGAATCCAAAATTGTAAATGAGAATGTTTGATAGGAAGGATTTAGTCACTTAGATACACCAAATAGATAATTATTTTGTACATTAAATATCATGTGGATAAAAGGTGGTAATGGCTTCCTTGTATCTAGAGCTAGAAAATTTCATTTGATATATGGCTTTAAACTTAGAATAAAAATAAGGATATTAATATTATTTGGTCAATGTTAATGGATGAGCTACAAATGCATTATCATATAGTGTAACATAGAACTACCTAGTTATCAAATCTACAGAAAAAATGAACAATCAAGGATTAAATTCATTAGTTTCATATCATGTATTTGTGCATGGATGACATCTCAAATGATAACTTGAATGATATATTCTTGGGTGGTCTCAAAGATACAATATAAATAGATGATCATATGTTTAATCCAAGTTTCATATTTGAATCCATGGTATTTTAACATTGGATAGAGGTAATAAGTCTAGTCAAATGAAATGCTTTCACTAAAAATAAATATTGCATGGGTACAATGCAATCATTCCCTTAGCCTACAAGGTTGACTCACCAAATTGAAGAGAAACAAGCAAAAGGATAATGTTTCAATTGTGATAGAAAATGAAGTAAAAGTCATAACTGTGTCAAGAATAATTTCTTATACATTTAAGGAGATAATGAGAAAGATATGATGATGAAGCATCTGGTGAAGAAGAAGAAATGCTTGACTCATAATCTAAATATTTCCAACCAACTATTTCATGCCATTCACTTTTGGGTATTATCACTCCACAAACCCTCAAAGTTATGGGTTACCTCAAGAAATAAAGGTGACTTTGTTTATTGACATAGTGAGTATAGATAATTTCATTAACAATAAGTTGGAGGCATGTCTAAATTTATTGTTTATCTAACTCCATAATTTTAGGTATTGATTGTAAATGGGGTCAAAATCAATTTGTTAAGAAGTCAGTCCTCACATGGGTGCATAGATTAATTTAGTTTAGGACTCTATATTATTAAAATTTAATTAGTATGTGTGTATTTAATATGTGGAGAGAAAATTCAATAATGTAAGTGAGTTGTGAAAACAACTCACAATTTTTTAGAAGATAGGATAAGCTTCTAAAATAATAAAGGAGAACCTCTAGGAAACATAAGTGTGGGAGATAATAGAGATCATAAATTGATGTTGACTCCTTATTTGTATTAGAAAAACATAATATATATGTAATTAATTTAATTAAATAAATTAATGTATTATGGATGACCAACTACATGTGTTGCACATTGGGTATTTTCCTCTTTCAAATATGGGATAAAAATTATACAATTGTTCTAGGAAATGCCATGGTATCAAACTATATATGGGAAACTACAAGCTCAATTACCCTATGTTTTTTATTCCCATGAGTGGAATAGATTTTATTTTAGGATTCAAATGGATCACAACCTTATAAATTAAATAGATTAATTTCCAAGAGCTCTATGTGTGCTTTTATTCTAAAGGAATGACATTTTAATGACAAGGACTATGGGAAAAATCTCCACAATTGGTTATTTATCATTATATGCAAAATATTATTTAAAAATGAGCTAAAAGGTTTGTCACATAGTTATGATCCATAGAAGTTTAGCCAAAAAATATTGATACACATCCTAATCTAGAATGGATTGTTGATGACCACTCAAGCATTTTTAAATTAATGCCATAAGGACTACCACCAAGATGAGATCATGATCATGCCATTAAAATTATCCTTGATATTCAACCACAAAACATTATACCATATAGGTACCCACACATGAAAAATAATGAGATTGAAAAGATAGTACAAGAGATTTTGGAGGTCAGTACCATTAAACATAGCCAAAGTGCATAATCATCCCCAGTGGTCATGGTATGTAATAAGGATGATACTTGGAGGATGTGCCTAGATTATAGAGAGATCAAGAATTGTACCATTAAATATAAATTCCCTATCCTAGTAATTGATTTTTTTTTTTGATGAGCTACATGTTGTTTTCTACTTTACCAAGCTAGATCTTCTCTCTGGTTACCATAAAATTTAGATTAGAGATGATGATATCGTTAAGAATTTTTTTAGAACTTATGAATTCCATTATGAGTTTTTTTAATGTCTTTTGGTCTCACCAATAAACCATATACATTTCATATTTTAATGAATATTATTTTAGGTCATTTTTTCAAAAAAATTGTATTGGTCTTCTTTGTTAACATCCTAATATACAGTAAGACTTGGTAAGAACATTTGTAACATGTGAATGAGGTAATGGTAATTCTAAAAAATCATAATATTTATGAAAAACATTCTAAGTGTTATTTTATATTAAAAGAGGTGGAATTTTTGGGTCAAATTGTTTCACATGAAGGATTCAAAGTAGACCCTCAAAATATCAAAGCTATGATAGAGTGGTAAGTGACAAAGTTTGTGAAGAACCTCCATAATTTTTTGGGGTTAACAAGTTACTATTGATGACTTATGGAAAAATATGGTATCATAGTAGCCCCATTTATAGCCTTGTTGAAGGACTCTTTCCAATAGAACAAAAAATCCACCAAGGCCTTTGAGAAGCTGAAAGAGGCCATGTGCACCACTCAATTTTTTACTAACCCTACATTTTCAAATATTTTCATTATTGAATTTGATGCATAAAGATTTGGAATTGGGGTCATACTCATGCAATAAGGAATACCAGTTTCATTGAGAGTCATTAACTCAATGGTAAGAATTTATTAAATCTAATCTATGAGAAGGAGATGATAGTCATTCTTCATGTAGTCAAGCAATGGAGACCTTATCTAATGGGTAGGCACTTAAAGGTGAAGATTGATCATGATAGTCTCATTTTTTTTGGAAAAACAATTGTCATCAAAAGAAAAACAAAAATTGGTGACTAAAATATTGGAATATGACATTAAAATAATCTAAAAGAAAGGAAAATATAATATTGTAGAAAATTTACTATCTAGGAGGGATGAATCCACCGAGGCATTATTATGTGCAATGACCATTTGGAAGGTGGATTGGTTGGATGAGGTATGATCTGAATGGGAAAATGACTTAGATACACATTCTCTAATTTAAAATCTCTAGCAATATTATAGTGCCTTATAAAACATTAGTGGAAAGGGAATGGATTATGGTATAAATATCAATTATACCTATGCTATAATTCTTCCCTCAAGCACAAGATACTTATAGACATTCATGAATATCCAATTGGAGAGAATTTTGGATTTAAAAATTATCATTGAATCAAGAAGGATTTATGTTAGAGGTAAAATCATTGAATGGGGGTTAGTCAATGATAAAATTAATTCAATTCCGAATCCAAAACTTAAAACTCTTAGCCACTCAACATAAGCATTCATGAAGCATATAAACTAGTTATTACAAAGAACAAAGGAAACTATGCAAGATCAAAGCATATAACACATGAATTGTGTGGGAAACCATAATGGGAAATAAAAATCACTCTCAAGTCTAAAAACAAGTGGAATACAATACAATAAGATATTTACAAACAAGATACTTTAGTGAAGTACCCACTTCACAAGGAGCACCAACCCCTTAAACATGAAAAAGCACTCATTTGTCCTATATGTTGAGCACCGACACAACACCTCTAATATCAATACCTTAAAAACTATGATTACCTTCAAATATCATGGGTAAATAGTTAATATCAACTCTCTTAAGTTCTTCACACTTATTCAAGCCTTCACACACAAGCAATTCATCCAAAACAACCTTTTGGATCACTCTATACCTCTTTGCTCATCCTCAATATTCAACCCTGAAATAATAATGTTACAACATCATAAATATGACCACTGGGTCACACACATATTCCTCACACTACACTAATATTAAATCCATCCACCAATCACACACACACTTCTCTTTTCTTTTCTTGTCAATTCTAGAAACCTTCATCTTTGTTTATGCTCATTATAGAGCCTTCATGATCACCACCTTCTTGGTCAGCCACAAGTCTTTCCTTAACCCTCAAGTCTTATATCCCACTTAGAAAAAGATAAACATCACATTCATAGGTTGACCATATATTTTATACATCACCCTTAAGTAACAATACCTTTCAATTTAGGCCTAAGTAGCCCTTTTAGGTCCATGAAGACCTATTCATCTCTTTAACACTTCACCGAGCAAAAATATGAACATAAGACTAATTAAAAACATATAGGTCTTTGAAAAATTACCCTTAAGACATATTTAATTTATTACATTAATCACTACATACATCTGCATATGCAAAATCTATCAATCATTTGCCTTGTACATGAAAACACCATGAACGAACCAAAAGTCAACTTATAAGCAACGGTTCATACTAAAGATGGATTGATCAAACCTCAAAAATCCATAAAAATAATCCTTAGGGAGTATAAAACACTCTCAAATATATAGTTAACCTTGAAACATATAAACACCATCATAAAAAATCAAACATTCTTCTCGGATCACTTGTAAAATAAAGTCAAACCCTCAATCAAATTTGAACTATAATAAACACAAGTGTTCGACCAATCAAACTTCCAAATAATTTTTATTGGATTGCCACTGAAGTTATATACCAATTTCATTTTTACACCACCATAAAATTCATCCATCATCAAAATTTATATACAAAATATTACAGATTGGTTATCCTTTGTAAATTCAAATATTTGAATTCCAACGGTCACTTTTTAATGCAAATTTGACTATGGAAACTAGTGAAATATGCCTGAGAGAGAAACTTTGAACCACCATAAATTTTAATAGACATCATTTCAAGACATGAAATTTTAAAAACATGCTCTAGGAACAAACTTGAACAAACCCATGTGACCATTTTTTTGACACCTTCACATGTGTGATTATTGACATCATCAATATGCTTACTCAAGTGATTTTGCCAAGATGACTAGGATAACTTAGACCTTCATATGAATTATTATATGTATTAATTTCACTTAAAAAATTACCCCAATCACTCTTTACCCCTCTTATGACCCATCAAACATGGTCAACACACCTTCAACATCCATCATCTTGCCTCACCAAGCAAATACCTTAAGGTTCATGCATGATCGTTAAGGCACGCTTTGTCATTGAGAACCATGCATACATATCAAATAATGGAAACTATTGGACACCCTAGGGACATAATTTCAAACACCTAAAAAATATACCCATTTTTCATTTATGTCAACACTTATAAATGTTTTCAAAGCTAACAATAATGCTATGCACATACTCTTTCTCCCTCTATACACACTTTCTCCCCCTTTGACACAATGACAAAGTGGGAATGCATGATGGTCTTGAGGACATTTAAATGTTTTAAAATACAACATCAATAAGGTATCTCCTTTGAGGGATGATATAAAATCCCCCTATCAATATGCATACCATTCCTTACCATGACAACCTCAAACTTGCTCATAGACAACACTCTTCTTTCACCATGCACTATTATATGAATAATAAATGAAAAATATAAATACAATATGAGTGATCACACTTTGGTAACATTGAGAGGGACTCCTCCTAAGACACTTGAACTTGGGCACCCCTTGAGCACCTTCATACCATCTCCAACCATGATGAAATTTCATAGTTGCCTTCAAATTTTCTCTCACAAGCCACCCATAGAATGAAGAGTGGAAATTAAATATCTTTATTAAACATATATGATTCATGAATTCAACTTATATACATTTTCATTGGAAATAATACCTTTGTATTTTGAATAAAATGACCAAACAAATACTCTTTTCCACACTAGCCTTGCCTAGAGGCTTAATAACACTACCTAAACCTTGCAAAGCCGATAAATTTATATGTATACATAATTATGAATTTAAATTTAATATTTGATGAAAAATCATGTTACCCATCATGCATGTCAATAATAATCATCCAACTCTTCCTCTACACCATATCTCTTTCACAAACTGACCTACCAATTAGCCCTCCATTTGTACAAATCCTCAACCATAAAACAAACCATGCACTTATAGATGAATTTAAAGTAATTTTTAACACCCATTTAGACATTTTAATAGATTAGGCATCCTTAGATCTCAAATTTTTTGGGAAGGTCACTAACCCATATGGTACAAAACCTAGGGCATCAAAAATAAATAGGGTCAACTTACCATCTTTAGGTTAATGCCAGCTTCTAGAGAACACCTAGAGAACACTTTTATGAAACCACCTAGAGAACACTTTTATGAGGTCAACACATATTTATATTCCATAAAGTCACCTTAACCATTAACAAATATTTATTTGACATTGGAAAGCTCATGATTATGCCTACAAACCCTGTATATACCCCTGTAACTATGCCAAAACACCTTCAACTAATCATGAAAGACTTATGACATATCCTCAACACCTTTTTCATATGGACACATAAAATCCAACTAGCCTAAACCCTTGTTTAGCTTCATAGATCCCGAATGCCTCAATTTTGTAAGATGAACACACACTAGGCAGTGAAGACTAATCAAAATGGTCAAATTGAACAAATGGTCATGAATGATTCTTTTGACCAGCTGAGCACATGTGAACCCATGGAATATAATTAGAAAAGACCTCTCTATACTCCAAATAAATATTACATTCATACTTCATTATTTGACCTACCAAACCAAGCATCAAAATTTGACTAAAACTTTCCTTTAAGACCAATGTCCCTAAACATATTTCTTGAAGTTTTTCATTACAAATTTCTAGAGCAAGCTCATGAACTTGTTTCTCCTCCTTAACCAATGACCTTATATGATCAACACAAGGCTTGGCAACATAAGATAATCTATACTATACCATAATGACATTAGTCTTAAAGACCAATTAACAACTCCACATATCTTTGTACTAGTTATAGCCTCTTATACATTACCTAGAGAATACATGCTTGATTATACATATGAAAGATGTCTCTTAAGAAGCATAGGTAAAGACACCCACATATCATAGAGAGACTAAATGTCCAAAAACTTAGGATATTCCCACATATCTATGAACTCATTTGACTTACAATCCTACCTCATCATTAAATTGACTTTGAATAAGTTCTTAACTTCATTCTTTCCTATTGACTTAGAATCTTGCTTGATTTTCTTATCTACATGGGTAGATAGGACTTGATCTTGACACTTGAACTTGTACCTTATTCTATCATGACAAAAAAATTCATTTTGAACCTATTTTTAATTAACCTCATTGGGTCTCCATTCATTATGGCTCATTTTCTTCATGTTATAATTGCCATTCTTTGAATTAAAATTCTAACCATTCCTATAGAACCTTGCTATGTGACCTCTCTCTTTAAATTTGAAACAAATGAAGTTTTTATGATTGTGCATACCTTATGTATGGGCTACATTATGACTCCTTGAAGTTTCATTAACCCATTCATGCACCTTATCATTTTATTTCCTAATAAAGGCATTGTAAGACCTTACAATATGACCAATCCCTTAACACTTATAGGACAAGATGTCATGCTTTCCTTATGGACTGGTTGATTGTCTTGAGTGATGCTATTATTCATGATTGTCTTTATCTTGCTTATAATTCCATGAAAATATCTTACTAGGAGATTTTCTTTTGAAATCAATGATCCTATGACCAAACTGATGATAAGAATAATAGTAGCCATTGAAGGAGTGAGCACACCTTATTTCATTAGGTTGCTTGATTTGATTTGAACTATTTTAGCTTTTGAAGTTATCCTTATTATTCATATTGACATTTTTATTTTCTTTACTATCACTTTCCTTAACATGATTAGTCTTGTAATCTATCATCACTATCTTCTCAATCTTATTATTTTTTTGAACATCTTCATGGAACCCTAGGCTTGACTTATCATTTTATACCTTTTGAATTCTCAATAGGGAATTAATATCAATTGTGCTTTTCTCAAATTTTTGATATGTTTCAATATTTTTCATGGCTTGATCTATTTCACTAAAAATTAATCCATCTCTAATTTAAATTTTACACATTATTCATCCTTACTCTTTACCTCTTCAACAAGGGTACAAACCTGAGTTTTAATATTTTGAGTGATCTCATCATGCTCTTTGACTTCATTACTCAACCTTTCTTCAAACAACCAAATTTACTCCTCATAGGTCTTAATCAAGAATGTTTGTTTTCTATTCTTGCCTTGTAGAAGATTCAACTCTTCCAAGGTATTCAAATTATTGTCTTCAAGAGTGACTTGATTATCTTCTTTATCTAGGGTATCTCCAACAAAGAGATCTATACCCAAATAACATTCACCTTTATCATATTCAAGAGCCATGAATAGTGTATCATTATCCTCATCATGAGATGAATCATCACTATCTAATGTGTTTCCTTATTATTCATTAGATGAGTTAATATCTTCTTCATGGTAAAGGCTCTTACTACCTTTGTATGACTCCTTTCCATTTTTTTTGAATATATTTTTTTTTGTACATCATATGACCCTTAGATTTCTTGTGCTTATCCTCATGAGATTATTTATGAGCTTCCTTATGTTTATACTTTCCTATATCTGGGCACTTCGCTACATAATGACCAACTTTACCACATGAAAAACATTTAAAAGGAAGCTTCCCTTCATATTTACCTAATCCTAAATTCAATTTTATTTCAATCATGGCTTCAAGTTGATCTCCATTAAAATCAAAGTCTTCAAGACTTGTTATTTTTGCCTTTTGTCTCCTTGATCACCTTGAATTTTGATTCCTTTTTTGGTGGTTTGTCCTCATTAAATATCATTTCATAATAAGTAAGGATGTCATTCAATTCATCCATCTTCATCTTGGTGAGATCATGACTTTATTATATAGCATAAATTTTTGAATCAAACTTGAAGGTGAGAGACCTTAATACTTTGTGTACTATAGTAGCTTATTCAATATCTTCTCCAAGACCCTTGATCATGTTCACCACCTCATCAACCCTTAGAAAATAGGATTACACAATGTCTTCTTCTTTAATTTTGAGGCATTCAAATTGTATTTGATAAGTCCATAATTTAGCCAACTTAACCTTTGAATCTCCTTCATATATGATCTAAAATTTGTCCCATATTTCCTTGGTATAATTTCAATGGATTAATTTTTTGAAATAAACCTATGATAGGCCATAAATAATACCATTCATATCTTTAAAATTATTCTCACTCAACTTCTTGTCTGTTAAACTACTTGGAGAAGTAGGGGATGTAGAATACCCATCCACAATAGATTGCTAAATGTCAAAACCTAGACACATGATGTATGTCTTCATATTTTCACTCCAAAAAACATATTTAGAACCATTTAACAATGGTTTTTTTTAGTAGAGAAACCACCTTGCATTTTATGACTACCCATTGTACCTTTGATCACCTTCAAGTGGTTAAACTTAAAAAGAATGTGTGTATCTGATACCAATTGTTAGATTTAAAATAACTGAGGTGGGTGAATTATTGATACAATTAATTAAATTGAAAATACAAAACTTCAAAATCTTAGCCACTCAACATAAGCATTCATGAAGCATATAAACTAGCTATTACAAAGAACAAAGGAAACTATTCAAGATCAAAACACATAACAAATAAATTATGTGGTAAACCCTCATGGGGGATAAAACCCACTCTAAATTCTAAAAATAAATGGAGTATATTCCTATTATATATTTATAAACAAGATAATTTAGTAAAGCACCCACTTCACAAGGAGCACCAACCCCTTATACATGAACAAACACCCACTTATCCTAGATGTTGAGTACCCAAACAAAACCTATAATATATATACCTACATAACTATTATTTCCTTCCAATATGATGGACAAATAGTGAATATTAACTCTTTTCAATCCTTCACACTTCTTTAAGCCTTTACACATAAGCAATGCATCCAAAATAACCTTTTGGATCACTCTACACCTCTTTGCTCATC
The DNA here is from genome assembly GCA_037957365.1 of Torreya grandis. Classification (NCBI taxonomy): domain Eukaryota; kingdom Viridiplantae; phylum Streptophyta; class Pinopsida; order Cupressales; family Taxaceae; genus Torreya; species Torreya grandis. The sequence continues at coordinate 939,469 of JARHVA010002853.1, forward strand.
CTTAATATTTAAATCTAACAGAACAATGTTATAACATCATAAATATGGCCATTAGGTCACACACATATTCATCATAATGCTATATTCTTCAATCCATCCACCAATCATAGACACACTTCTCTTTTCTTCACTTGTCAACTCTAGAAAGCTTTATATTTGTTTATGCTCTTTATAGAGCCTTCACGATCACCACCTTCTTGGTCAGCCACAAGTCTTTCCTTCACCATTAATGATTCTATCCCACTTATAAAAATATCAACCTCAACTTCATAATTTTACCATAGATTTTATACATCACCCTTAAGTATCAACACCTTTCAATTTAGGTCTAAGTATCCCTTTTGGGTCCATGGAGATCTATTCATCTCTTTAACAATTCACCAAGCAAAAATAGGAACATAAGACTACTTGAAATAACATAGGTCCTCGCCACATAAACACTAAGACATCCTTAAGTGATTACATTCATTGATACACATGTATACATATGTAAAACATGTCAATCATTTCCCTTGTACATGAAAACACCATGAATTAACCAAAAGTCAACTTCCAAGCAATGGTTCATATTGAAGATAGATTGTTCAAACCTCTAAAATCCATATAGATGATCCTCATGGGGTATAAAAAACTATAAAATATATAATTCACCTTGAAACATATAAACACCATCAATAAAAACTCAAAAAAAACATCTTTTGTAGGTTACTTGTAGAAGAAAGTCAAACCTTTAGTCAACTTTGAACCATAATAAATGCAAGTGTACGACTAGTCAAACCTCCAAATCATTTTTCATGTATTTTCATTAATTTATATACCACTTTGATTTTTACACCACCATAGAGTTTATCCATAATCAAATGTTATAAACAAAATATTTTAGATTAGTTTTCCTTTGTAAATTCAAATATTTGAATTCCAATGGTCACTTTTTAATGCAAATTTGACTACGCAAACTACTGAAATCTGCCTGGGAGATCAACTTTAAACCACCATAAATTTTGATAGACATAATTTCAAGATCTTAAATTTTAAACAAATTCTCTAAGAATAAACCTTAATAAACCCATGTGGCCACTTTTCTTTTGACACTTTCACATATGTGAATGTTGATGTCATCAATCTACTTACTCAAGAAATTCTGCGAAGATGACTAAGATAACCTAGACCTTAACAAGACTTTTTAGATGAATTAATTTCAATTATACAAGTACACCAAAAAAAATTTACTCCTCATATGACCCTAAAACATGGTCAGCATAGATTCAACATCCATCATCTTGCCTAACCAAGAAAATACCTTAAGGTTCATGCATGATCACTAAGGCACACTTTGTCATTGAGAACCATGCATACATATAAATTCATGGAAACTCCTTAAAACCTTAGGTACATCATTTAAAATACCTCAAAATTTTATTTTTGGAATGACTCAAGTGGTATATACATAAATTTATGGTTGAATGAATAGTGTGCTAGCAAAACAAGGGTGAAATCATTAATATGCAAAGTATTCTACAACATTTATCAATTCCTACCCAATGGTTGGAGGAGATATCCATGGATTTCATGAAAATTTTATCTAAGTTATAAGGTAAAAAATTCATCATGGTTATAGTATATAGGATTAAAAAATATTCACATTTTTTAGCCTTATCACAGCCATTTACAACTGGTACATTAACTATTTTTTTCTAGATATAGTTCAAAATCTACATGGTACCCCCCAGATCATAGTGAGTGGTTTTGATATAGTTTTTACAAATCATTTTTGGACTAATTTATTTTCATGTTTAGGTACCAAATTGTATCATATTTCATCATATCATCCCCAATCTAATTGTAAACTAGAGGTGGTAAATAAATGCCAAGAGACTTATCTTTGTTGTTTCTCAATGGATAGATAAGAAAAATGGGTTTAGTGGCTACCAATAGCTAAGTGGTGGTATAAAACTACCTTCCATGTCTCTTCTAATTGTCTCCATTTATGGCACTGTATGGGTATCAACCCCATTCCATCACCTCATCTTTATAAATATAGACAAAGGTCATTTTATGCAAGAACACTTTCAACCCCGATAAGAAGTCCACACTAGTCTCAGAGATAATTTAACCATGGCACATAATCAAATGAATTAAAAATCAGATCAACACCATAGAAAGAGGTGTTTCAAATGGGGTGACTGGGTATTTATATGTCTACATCCATATAATAAATTTTCTTTAAAACAATGAAAAAGGATAACAAACTCTTTCCTAAGTATTATCATCCTTATCTAATCCTATAAAAGATTGGTCATGTCATATCTAAGTTATATCTACCCCCATATAGTTGCATACATTTAGTCTTTCATGTCTATTACTTAAAAAAGGTAACTAGACATATGATCTCTAGACAAGATGAGTTACTTAAATTTTTAGAGGAAGGTTGTGTCATTGTTGAACCTAATAATATCTTTCAGACATGCACTAAAATGTTATAGACTAGATATATTATAGATTATTTGATCAAATGGAAGAATCCTCATAGTGAAGTTGCAACATGGGAGGATACCACATTTCTACAACAACATCCAAAAATTTTCCATGTTGAGGGCAATGTTGTTGTTTTTTTTTGGGGAGGGCGAGGGGATGTTGGGGGGGGAATTTTACACCTTTAACCTATATCATCCATAGGGATATAATGGACTGACCAATGTCACACTCTTCATTTTTAATTGCATTCATTAGTTAGTTATTATTTTAAGCTAACTTACTTAAGGTATAGGGATGGGATGAAAGGGTGTGACTCTACCTATTATTTTTATAAATAGGGATGAGTGTGTCTCATTAATATCATCATATTAATAAATTATATTCTTAATGAAATATTGTAGAGGTTTTCACCTCAAAGTGGATTGTCATATATTCATATATTCTTCTATACTTCAACTATATTTTGATTTATTGCTTTAATTATGAATTAATTTCATTACAACTTTTCTAAATGAATTTAAATTTGAAATTTTAATAATATAATTTTTTTCCACTTAGACTTAATATAGTATAAACATGTGTCCTAGTGTGGCTTAAGTACCTATGTAGTGAAATGAAGTGAATTTTTATTATTGATTAATGATTTAACCTTTTTAGGAATATTGGTATATTATTCCTAATTTGGTTAAAGGTTTGAGATAATTAAATTAGTAAATAATATTGAAATAATTAAGCTACTAATTTGTATAATTTAATTGCAATTTGAACCTTTCTAAAAATAGTAATAAATGAAGAGATTACAACTTAGCTCAAACTAGATTGAGATGACTGAGACAGAAGTTGGTACTAGTTATGAAGGACTAGGACACTATCATAAATTAGGATCTAGATTTCATTTGGAAAAAGGATAAGAGTTACAAAATTAGGATGCTCCAAGGTCTAGCACTATAGTTTAGGTCCTACCACTGTTGTCCAAACTAGTCACATAGATCTGAGTTTTATGGGTTTTATTTGTTGTCCCTGTATTAGTCCATCTATTAAATTTTAAGTCTTGACTATCAATAGAGATCGTTGTAGAGCTGATTTAATCTCCAACCTAGATCTTCAATATGCTTGAATAAAACTTGAGAGAGGGGGGAGGGTTAGTGTTGTAAGATGCATTGAATGTGTATATATACCCCTTATGTGGGTATGTTACCTACATACCAAGAGGGATCAAACCATGTGTAGTTATCCCACTTGATATGATTTGTAAAATAGTGTTATGAGAATTAAAAACTGCTAAATTAGATGTGTTTGAGGTGGTTAGGGACTGGTCTGAGGGTTTGAATGGGCTTGTGGTTGTATTGGTTGGCTATATGCAAAGAGTAGGAAAAATTGTCATAGTGGTATTGATTATATTATTTATTGCTTTTGAAAATAATTACCAACCCTTCCCAATGAATTTTTAATGGGATTTTATAGAGATATATTGGCCATGGAATAAATGCAATCGTGTTAGGCTAACACAATGAATAAGAGGAATTGGGAAAAAATGGTCACCTGGGCTCAAAATGTGATTAAATAGGAATGTTATAAAGGGGATACCATAGGGTCCAGCTCTCCAATCCTATAAGATCAATACCTAGGGGGATGGAATAAACATGGAAAAAGGGTCCTGGCTAAGATGGAATGAGGTCTTGAAAGCCTATGGATGACTTGGAATTAGTGAAAAGATACCTACAAGGGTCATGAGAGAATGCAAGAGGGACATATGGATTGGGTGTCATAATCTACACTCAAGATACCAAATTTAACATTTTATATGACTAAATTTACCCTCCTTTATTATGGTGATGTAGAAAAGTGAAATAATAAGATAAATAAAAAATAGAAAGCATACCTGAACTTACCTACAAGGGTGAAGCCTATGAAGCTATGTGATGTTGGGTGTGTATAGATAAATCACATCATGAAGTGTAAATTTGAAAGGGAAAAATAAAGAGTAGATTAGTTCTTACTAGATATGCTATATCTAAAATAAGAATGTACAAATCTATGTTAAGAAAGAGAGGAAGAGAAAGGAATGAATACACCTCACTAAGTACATGAACTAATATGAAATCTATTGTGATGTTGGATGTGATGGATATGTTATGTTTTGTACCAAAATTAATATTTTGAATGGAGTTGAGTGCTCAATTCCCCTAGAGTGGCTCAAGAATGAAAAGGCTAGCCCATTGGCTCCATCATCACCCACTAAGTGAATCTATATGATCATGTGTGTGCTAATCGATGTTTGGACTATGTGTCCAATCCCTCTAAGCAGGTGGCTCAAGAATAAAAAGGCTAGTTAGTCCTTTAGCTCCATCATTGCCCCATGAAGTAAAGCTATAAAATGATACCAATATAAATGTGTGTCATATGAGATGGCTCCTAAAGCCCAAGAATTTTCCATAATCTAATAATGTAGCATGGATATCTAAATTTATGCTAAAAACTAGGCCACTCTTAGCCACTCTAAAAGGAGGAGATTAGGCTTGTATGAAAGCCACTCTGAAACTAGAAAATAAGCTTATGTGGAAACCACTCAAAAATGTGGAGGTTAGGCTTGTATGAAAGCCACTTCAAAATGATGACAACCACCTATAGATAGAATAAGGCACATAATTTCTGATAATTCCTTGCTAATATGCTAAACTCAAAAAGAAAATAAGACTAATGTGTTGTGCACATTTCCCCCAATCATTGGTGTCTATAACATAGATTTTGATCTAGAAGTTGTACCAACTACCCTATCTTAAACTAAAATCAAGAGCCATAATGTCATGCATAATTCCCCTTATATATGTATTCTTTGAGAAAAGTTATACTAAAACTACTAAATTTGAATTGGTCTATATGTGACAAAACTATAGTTGAACCTACTTTTCTACCTATTTTTGGAAAATCGAGTTTTTTTGTTTGGATAAGAGTACTAAAAATAGAACACCCTGCTATCTAGAACTATTATATTTTTATAAAATTGATGATTATTCTATAATTATAATTATTAGTCTTTTCTACCTATTTTGACCTATGATTATTATTTTGAGTGTTTTAAAAATTGCTTTTTTGATCGATAGGAGCTCTTATCTCTATGATAAAACCTCTGTTTGTTGCCCCCTCTTTTGAAGGTAGAAATGAGGACCCTAAAATGATTTACCTCAAAATAAGTAGCCTTATAAGTGTGTTATACTAAAAAAAAAATCATGATATAATAATGATAATTGACAAGATATCTTAATATATAGCATAGTTTGAATTGGATATTGTTATATTAATAGGGGTATGCCTAGATAGATATAACAATGTAATAGCATGTGCAATGTACTAAACTAGAATTGAGAATGTTAGTTGTTAGTTTTTTCAAGGAGGGGTGGAGCATGATGTCCATGATGGAATCTAAGAAAGCAAGATAATGCATGAAGTGGATCATGGAATTATAAATAATGATAAGCAAATAAGTAATAACCACACAAGGCAAGAAGTAGGATACATAGATGAGTAGCCAAGGGGCTAGTAAAATAAGGTACATGGGCACATGTTACTCAAATTAGAAATTAATCATACAAGGCATGTTTTAATGCCACATACACATAAAATTAGAAACAAGTAAGGTTGACATAAGGGCCACAAGCACATAGAAGAGTACAAGCAAAGGATATTGGCAAACGTCCTAAGGCACATATAAGAATAGAATCAAAGTACATTAGAAAATATCTTAAGTCATATACAAGAGAACAAAAAGTAACTGGGAAATTAAATCACATCTAGCTACGTAAAGCAAGAAAGGAAAGCATGTAACTGCTAGAAATACAATTGCATCTAACTAATCAAAGTAAAACATGAAAGTATGCAAGACATGGAGTACAAGACTAGGTATATGCTAAGAAATATACAACTATTATATACTAGTGAATGTTTATAGAGTAATATGTGTAAACTAATAATTAATGTACATCAACATGATAACTAGAGTGTATGGTTTAGGAATGACATAACCTAGATGGTGTAGTCACATGAAAGATTACCCTAGTGGGTATATATATCGATATGTGTCTTGAATGTAAAATTAAGATGCACAATCAATGGGTAGAGTGAAGCAATCAAGGATCTAGATGTCACTGCACACACTCAAAGAAGATCAAGTGAAGTATGGAAATGTAGATAAATCAACAAAAAATAACATAGAACAACAAAATGTATGTATAGAATGGTAGTATAAATGTACATCATGGATGATACATATAATTAAAATGTTTTTAAATTTTTGAATATTTTGAATGTTTTTAGATATTGATATTTTGAGCTTCGTATAATCAATCAAAAGGAAACTATGTACAAGAAATATTGAGAAACTTTGTACAAGTAAAGCTGAGGAGAGATAACACTAACTGATGAGTCTCATGGGAGACTCCCTATCATGGTGTCCTATATCGATAAGAGGGATCATGTGTGATCATGAATCACGATGGAAGGGTTGAGACTGTGGCTCTAAAAACTATGTACATTTTAAATGCTCTAAAATTTATGTAGTGGAAACCAACTGTGGGTTCCCCCTATAAATCTGAGAAGTGGATGCAATTGTAGGTCTCTTAGGGACCCATATTATAGTATAAGAAACTCTATGAACATGTGCTCTATGTATAGAGGCATGAGACCTCAATGAAACTGCCCTAGGTGTGAACACTATAGTTGAAAGTTATCTAGAATCTTGAATTTGTGAATGATTTAAAAGAGACCTCTATGGAAGTGTATGAACTCTTTGTGCTAGCGAGGAAGGCCTCTATTATGTCTGAATCTAAATTGGAGGTAGGACTGTAACTGGTGGAGAAACTAAAAATGGTGACTATAATGTAGAAGATGGATCTAAAGTGGGGAGTGGTAACTCATATGAAACTCCATAAACTCTAACAACCAGATTAACATGAATGAATTTCATGCATCTATGAACTATAGAAGGTACTTCTCAAAGTTTATGAATCCATGGTCGACCAAATAACATATTGAAAAATCCTACACTAAGAACAATATTAAATGGTGTGCCCACATATGTAGTTCCAACTTGTAGAGGAAGTACAATCTCACCTAATGAAATCTATATGTGCCCACTAAATACACTAATAACTATGTCCATCAGGGTAATATCCTACTCTAATATCCCAAATGCTATAGTAATGTTGTAGTGCACATGTTCACACTAGATAGATCATCTATGAGAACACTATGAATAGGATGATTATGAATGTAATATTTGATAAAGAGTACTTAATAATCCAAATTATCCTCAACTATCTCTCACTCTAAGAAGGAGATGGAAGGTCTAGCTAAAACTCTAGAATTATACACACCAATCATGTTACTCAAAGGATGTGTCTCAATTGAAGGTACCTTATATGTATCTGGTGGGGTAAGTGCATGATATGCATGGTAAACCCTTGATGTATCTCATGTCTCTTATTTTTAATGTTATGAAAAAATATCTGAGAATATTTTCAAAGTTTTATCATATGTTTGATTTGCCTAAGGAGGCTTAACTAGAGTGTCAAGATCAATAACATTGCCATCTATCAAGTCTTGTATCTTATATTTCAAACTGATGCATCTATTTGTTGTATGGCTTGGTGCCTTGTGAAAATTAAAAAATGCATTATAATCATATCCTTGTGGAAGGGGCTTTGTTGGGTCCACTTCCTAAATAGGATGGAAAGATATGATATTATATTCTAGAATCTATTATAAAACTCTGGCTAGAGAAACTGGTAGATTGGTAAAAGTTCATTGAGAAGATGTTGATAAAACCACTTAATGAAGGGGTTCTGAAGCCGCATTGACTATAGGTTAATTTTCACTCTTGCTATCATTGAATTTTAATTTATATGGAACTTTTTTTACTCTTGTTTGTTGTTTTTGATATACTTATGTACTTGAGTTTACCCATTGAGATTAGTTTGACTTCTCTTTCCTTTAGTGTGTGACACAATTCAAAGAAGGAAGAGAACCTTTTGAACATTATTGATTCATGCAAAGCTGGTAGAAGACTCTATTTGAAGAGATCTTGTAAGTCTTGATTGGCCATAGAGATAGTCATCTTAGCCAGGATAGTCTTATATCAAAGAGCATAATATGTGAGATGGTCATTTGACCTTTGTTTCTATTCTACAACTTGGGCATAACAAACCTTATCACCAATGTTAATGTTGAAATGATCTAGGAACATGTTAGCTAAAGGATTGAATGAGTTGATCGACTGATTTAATGGATTATAAAACCGTTATAAAGCATAATCCTTTAGACTTCATGGGAATAGCTTAGTAAGTAGCTAGTCATTTGGCACATAGTCCAAGCATGTTATATGAAAATATCTCAAATGTATCTATAGATCACCCTTTCCATCATATAGAGTGAGCTTGGGTTGAACAAAACTTGGTGGCAAGGGTGTATAAGTAATATGATGTGTCAATGGTGTATGAAGTAGTGTAGACACTAAAAAAGTTACACCCTTGTAGTTGTATGTCTAAATGTCTTAGGCCCACCCTAGGGCCCACCTAACTTCCTTAACCCCTAATATAACCCCTTTTTTCCCTAATCAAGTCACTATTCACATATTATTATTCAAAAATGATATTCAAAAGTACTATTTGAGAACACTATTCCAAGTCACTATTCATTATCACTATTCACTATGGGACCCACCATCACTATTCATGATGACATGGCATGTGACATGGTAAGTGGCATGGAAGGTGACTTGATAAGTGATATGGCAAGTGACATGGCTTAGAAGTGACATGGCTTGAAGTGGGACACCTTACCCCACTTTGGACCCTCATCCAAAGTGCTTAATGACATCATTTAAGCATCACAAGGGTTCCCCCTCCAAATTTGGATAATTTATCCTCATGGGGCCATCATTCCACATCAAATTTTATATCCATTCATGAAAATGGATTTTAAAGTGGTGTTTCCACTTGTTGGGTGCTTTGGGGAAAGATAGAAGTGGGTGGTGGAAAGTATTTTGGACCTATATGGACACATGGGAAGATATCTACTTATTTTGGACACACTTATGAAGTGGGAATCCCACCATATTTTTCCTTCATGACCACTTACCCACCTAATGGGAAAAGACAAGCAAAGGTGGTGGAAAGTCTTTTGGATTCATTTGGGTCCATGGGCATTATCTCCACTCATTTTGGCCTTATGTGCAAGGTGGAAGACATACCCAACCCAAATGGGAGATCTATTAACCAAATGGAATACCACCATTTTTTATTTCATGCCCATTCATGATCCCACTTGGAAAATTTTGAATTTCTTCACTATTCCTCTATTTTGGCATGTTTTCTCACACCATATTTTATAAACATGCCCCTCCCTCTTCACCCAATGGGTTAAGTAAAGTTTTAGTCAAAGCATTCTTGTTTCAAGTTTTTCACTCTTGAATGAGGTCATCATCTTGGAATATTTAAATAATTCAAAGCAATGAATATCTTCCCAAATTACTATAAGAATTCATCTTCAACAACAACATCAACAAAGCTTGGAAGGTAATATTCATTTATTTTGTATTTCCTTTTAGTATTTTCTTGTTATTACCTTGAAATTCACTCACTTTTCCACAATTTTCAAAATTAATCCAATGAAATTATTTTCCACCTTTGACCATTTTAATTCCATTTGCCATCTTTGCCACCTTTACCCTCTTGATTCCTTTACCATTTTCACCCTCTTTATCTCCTTCCTCTTTTGCCTCCCCAATTACTTATCACCTTATCCTTTTCAAAATTTAATCCCTCTCATCTTTACCATATTAATTATTTTCCAACATCAACCAAAATTTTTTTTACCTTTACCAAATTTCCAAACCAAAAACCACCACTTTGCCTTAACCAATTTTTAGCACTAGTTAATTTATCTAGTCGTAGTTTTGGAAAAATATTTAATTTCTTGCTTTCAAATTTAATTATTTTTTGTTATTTAATATTTTTAATTTAAATTTTATATTATTTTATGCAAATTACATCATTTATATCTATCAAATTAATTTTTTAAAGTAGGTGGATTGACAGCCTCCTAGAAAGCTTTTGCTTCTATGATCTAGCTCACGCTAGGCAATCCACCCAACTACTTATCTAACAAAAAAGTTTTGTGGTAGTGTTTTATTATTTTTAGGTATTATTCCCTATCCAAAGAATATTTATCACAAATTATAGACTTAAATGTGTGCACACTTAATAGGTATTCTTCAACGCACCCTTCATCACTAGTTTCTCTCTTTCTTAAGAAAAAACAAAAAAAAATAGATAGAAACATTTTGGCATGTTTGGTAGGACCCTTGAGTTTTCTTGAATTTATTAGATATTTCAAAATATTTTTTTGCATTATTTAAATTTAATTTATATGTAATTGCATTTATGAAAATTAAAATGTTCTTTATTTCTTTTCAAAACATAAATTTTAGTTTTTTTTTAATTTTAGAAAGGCATAAAAAATTAAAAAGTAAAAATTTTCATTTTTTTTGTATTTCTAAAGTATCAAAATAACATTCATCCTAGGATTAGGATTGAATTTTCATGTTGCATTTAGATATATTTTATTTGTTTTATTTTCATCGAAAATAAATTTGAAATTTTCCTTTGGTTTAAAATAAACTGCATACATTGTTTGCTTGCTAGTTAATTAGCTCATCTAGTTTAATTTAGGCAATACAAATTAATCATAAAACCAAAAATGTTACACAGACCAAACCACTTACATAATAAACACATCAAATAAACTTAATACAAGTCCTACTAGGATTTCATCACCTAGAAGATCACCTTACCCTTTTCTGGTATCTTGCTTGGATTTAATCATCGAAGAGAATACCAACTCAGCTCCCTACTTGAGTATAAACTCTAAATTTTGGTATATATTGGCTAACTACCCACATTGTCTGTGGGATCTTGAAGTGAGGGGAGAAAGCCCCCAAAGCACCAATCCATGTTATAAAGTCTAATATAGACTTTTTTTAAGCACTTAAATGTAACCTAAAACTAAACATAGATTGCCTTTCTGGGACCTATTCAAACCAATTTCCTCTTCACACTCTCTAAGGCATAATACAAAAGTGAACTAAAAATAATCCTAGGACTTAATGCACTCTTAGTGTATGCATTATTTGTTTTGAATATATTTTTATTTCTCTCTATTTAAGGTGTGAGTTCAAGTCACTTTTCTACTTATTTCTCACATGGTCTTCACTAGAAAATAATCAAGAAACCAAACAAACCAAGAACCACTTTCTTCCGCTTCTTCCATAGAGCATACATCTGATGTGGAGGGTTCACCTCACACTTCCACTTCATTTACCATTCCTAGGGTGTTTCTCCAAGGTGACATAGACTTTTCCACCTTTCTTGATAACAAACCCATTGACCTTCAATATTACCTCTAAAGTTTGAACTATCACCTTCTCCCTTAGGTTCCTCCTAGTGACCCACCTTTGGGTATGCCTTATCATCTCATGGTTAGTTATACCCCCACCCAACCTCTTATCACCCAATAATACTCTTCCACTAACCCAACCCATGATAAAACATTGTCCACATCATTAAGCAATCTAACTAATAAAAAAATACCTCCAACCAAACATCTCCTATCACACCCCACACTTCGCATATGGGTTCAAATTTTCCTCTAGTTATCAATACTCCATCTACCATGAGGTTATCTTATACCCCAATTTATACCCCTTCCATCATAACCAATCCACTCATTTCCACCCCACTCAAAAATTTAGTTCTTTCCATACCTTCCACCTTATAACCTATAGGTAATTTGGTCACCACCCACTTTCAACCAACTAACCCACTAATAACTTTGACACCATATGCAAACCCACCAACATCAAACCTTCAACACATACCTAGTGCACCTTAATAATACATGGCTAAACCCTAAGGATACATGTCTCCACCCATAACCCATTCATATGTGCCCCTTAACTCATATGGGGCATCTTCCACTCAACCATCAAAAACCACGTACTAATACATGGAGTCATCTCAATCGTCTAATAGTTATTCTCATATTACCCAAACTCAACAAAACATACCATATAAATATGAATCCCAAAAACCTTAAATCTAATTCATGAATAAGATCATGGATAGGATGACTACCCTTGAGTCATCCACCTTCAGAGCCCATAATAATTTATCCTATAATCAAATTTACAATGAACCTATTCACCCTTTGGTCCCTATCAGACCTTATCCGACCCAATGAGAACTTCCAAAAGTTATAAAATTTAATAGTAAATATGACCCTCAACAACACTTGAATGCATTTAGGAATTCATGTTACTTGATTGCCCATGATGACACTCTTCTTCTCCATACCTTTCCTATGTCATTATCCAGATAAATATTGAATTGGTATAGTTTCATACCTAAACATTCCATCTTCTCCTTCAACTAACTAGCCCAAAATTTATTGGATCACTTTTCAATCAATATATCCAAAAAAGTTTCCATTACTGACCTCTACTCCATTCAAAAATTTGAGGATGAGTCCATTGCCAATTTTGTGGCTCATTGGAGGAAACTAATTAGCCAACTTTCCTTTTACTTGACCCAATTCAAACTTATAGATATATTTCATTGGGCATGTACCAAGCATATCTCATCCACATTACGTGTCCAAAGCTTCCAAACCTTTGATGAAGCTTTTACCATGGCTCATAAACTAGAGAACTAAGTCATTGATGAAGGAAGGCTTAAACTCAAAAATAAGAACTCAACTTACAAGCTCAATGACCCCTCTTCTTCCAAGCCAAACCACCAAACCAATCCCAACACCAAAAATAAATCAAATTCCATTGCTATTGTCCTCAAAGCCACACTACCACCATCTACTAACTAGCAAAACCCAAGCAATCAAAACTCTAACTCCTATAATTATTTGAACCAAAACCAAAGGAGCCAAACTTGGAACAATCAAAAGTAATTAACTCCACTTGGGGCACTGTATGCTTCTATTTTGGAAAATTTATTAAAAGCCAATATCATCTAACTTCCACCAATTAAATTACCCCAAAATTTTGATGCTTTCCAACCTGTGTCAGGTTGGTATAATGAGAATGACCATTGTGCCTTTCATCGAGTCATAGGACATTATATCAATAGGTGCAATACCTTCAAATACCTTGTCCAATCCCTCATTGACAAGGGGGAGATCAAAATGGACAATATCAATGCACCACCTATCCAAGCCCTTGACATATTTAGATAACCTTTTCTACACCATCCTATGACCAAAAATGAGAGTAAAAACATCAAGTGCTCTCTTGATTCCCATACTATTAACATGGTTCTTGACACACTTGATGATAAAAAACCCCATTCACCCATCTACCAATCCCCCTCTACTTATTAAAATATTAGTTTCACTTTCTACCCTCTTAGATATCAAAACTAAGGAAGGAACTATATTCACAACTTTGAAAAATATTACCACCCCTACCTCCCCTATTATAGAACCATCCATTCCATCTTTGGAAGCTATCTCACAAGAAGAGATAATTTCATCCACTGAACCTCTAAATTTAGAATGTTCCATAAAAAACTAAAACATAGGTAAGGGAATCAAACTAGAACCTCTAAACCTTTCTTTGGAAGACCAACCTATCCCTTCTAAACCAACCAAGACCTATACTCAACCAACCAAAACCACCTCCAAATTAACTGACCTCCAAACACCTAAACCTACCAAAACAACTAAAGTAACCAAACCCCCTCTAAAACCAACAAAATCAACCAAAGAATTAAAACCACCCAAAGGCCCAAAGCCTCAAATTTTACCTCCCTCAACCTTGCCCTCCATTTTGGGTCCTCATCCCTCTACCTTGAGCATGAGGCCTATTATTTTTACCAAAACCCCACTGCCTCTATTGGTAACACCTTCACACTTGTTTTTCAATATACCTCTTTTTAATGCACCAAAAATACCTAAATTACCTACCTTTACATCCTCTACCTTTATCTCATCAACCATCTTTTTAAAAATAAAGCCATCTGGAAAACATACCAACCCAATACCACCTAAAACACCTATCACCAAACCCACTTCCAACCAACCTTCTAGCTCAACAACCAAAGCAAAGACCACTAAATCTATCCCACCTTTAACTAAATCCTATTCAACAATTTTTTAGAGGTTATTGTAAACCTATTCCCTAAACCTACGACCCATAAAACCCTTTTTACCCTTCACATCCCAAACCATCATGGTTAATGAAAATCTAATTTTCTTATACCATCACACACTGGGACATGATAGGGAGAACTGTAAATCTCTCTAAACTCTTATCCATCAACTTTGTAATAAAGATGACTTATTTAAAGATGAACCTCTTACATCACCCATACAAACCCAAAAAATAACCATACCTACCAAACAATTACCCACTCCTCCACCCACATCTAAAATTGAAGACAAGTCTAACCACCCTACTACTTCAACCTCTCTGATTATCCATATTATCAATGTGGTCACTAGATCACAATATAAGGATAAAGGAAAGGTGAAGGTTTCCATTCCTTGGACTTATCCATCCTTAAATTCCCAATAAAATCCCACCCAACCATTTCCATCTATTTATAAACCCAAGGTGTCCATTTTAAGATCCCCTCAAGCTAAACCTTCACAACCTAACCGATATGTGATATCTATCTGAAAATCTATCTTTAAGTAGCTTCACCAGACCGTATCCAAGATGAGCTTATATGAGTTAGTTTCTACCTCTATCCATCACTACCAAGCACTCTTAGAGGTCTTACAATCAATCAAGGTCCAATTTGATGACCCTCAACCTCTAGCCACCTTTATTGGTGCCCTTCAAACTTCCAATGTTGTCACCTTCAAAAATTAAAAAATACCTTCCATCCACCCCAAAGACCCAGATCACCCACTCTTCATTACCACTTACATTGATCAAACCTACATCAAAAGGGTGATGAATGATGGGAGAACTAGCATTAACATCATTTCCTCTCATGTTTATAACCAATTAAACTTACCTGATAATGTCATATCTAAATCCTCAGTTATCCTTCACTCCTTCAATGATGCCATGGCCAATAGCTTAGGAATTATTGTCCTTCATATTCATTTAGGACCTCACACAATTCCTAAACTTTTATATATTGTGGAATGAGAATTCCAATATAACATCTTAATAGGATGACCTTAGATTCATTCTATGGCATGTGTTCCCTCTACCGTTCACCATTATATTAAATTTGAGTGTGAGGACTAGGTCATCACCATCCAAGCTAACCCTAATCCTTTCTTAATGTGTAATATGACCTATCACCCCAGTGATGCCCTTATACCCCTAATAAGCACACCTTCAGTGGTTACACCCCAACCACAAACCTTCAATGAGGCATCAACTAGTTCATCCATCCCCTCTTCATAGATCCCCATAGAGCAGCCCTTAGAATCTATGTTTCAATGTTTATCATTAGGGGAGTATCACCTTTGAGCTTTGGATGCTTTCCCTATTCCTCAAGAGTATGGGAATATCAAAAATGACCCTTCCTGTGACCCTAACATTAAAACCATCATCCTTTTTGGTCCCCCTAACCATCAAACAAACTTAATTTATGGGGTACCTGATCGACCACTTCTTTCTCCCACCAATACCATTTCCATCTGACCATTTACCTCTAATTTTTCATACCTTAGCAAACTAAAATTTGCTAAGTTATACCTTTACAAGTGTGCCTGAAAGGGATTTGGCCTTGGTCGATATGAATAAGGACCTCATGACTTACCTTCAATCAAAACTCAAAAACTTCTTGAGTCATTTAGCCTTGGATTTTTGCCACCTAAAGATCCCACCAATCCACCCAAACCTATCAACACCATCAAATAATATACCCTTTCTTCATCAAACTAACCTCATTCAACATGTGAGGATGATGATATCATCCCACCCAACTTTTTTTCATCAACATGATCACCTTTGGACCTTGACTTATCAAAATAAGAGGGAAATTATCACCATCCCTTTGGCTCATATTGAAATGGTAGAAAATGATTATCCTACCATCAACATCATCCAACATCAGGACAATGATTCCATTCTTTACATATCTCAATGTAGGGGATTCTTCTATCCATAAATCCCTTCCTCTAGAGATCCAAACCATCTTGAATGGATCCACTAAGGATGTCACCTTGGGTACTCTAAATGATCCCCACATTATCAAATTGGGATAATCATTAAACATTGAGGAACTTCAAGACTTCTCTTCTTTCTTCCAAGATCACAACATAGCATTTGTTTGGTCTTATAGTGATATGCCTAGGATTGACCCCACCATTGCTACCTATAACATAATCACTCATCATGATGCCAATCCTATTAAGTATAAACTTCGATGCATGCATCCTTGAATATCCTGTCTCATCAAAAAAGAGCTTCAATGTCTCTTATCTATAAGATTCATTCAACCCATTTACTACCCCCAATGGGTCTCAAATATTTTACTTATTACCAAATCCACTGAGTGTTTGTGAATTTGTGTGGACTTTTGTGACCTTAACCTCACCTATCTTAAAGATGACTTTCCTCTACCTAGCATTGACCAACTTGTTAATCTTATAGCTAGCCACGAGATGTTATCTCTCATTGATGGGTTTTTGAGTTACATCCAGATCTTGATTGCCCCTCAATATTAGTAAAAGACCACATTTACCACCCCTTAAGGAACCTTCTATTATTGGGTTATGCCATTTGATCTAAAAAATGTTGGCACAACCTACCAATAAGCCATAACCTCATCCACACCATCATATAAGATTATGTTAACAATCATTTAGGAAAATCCAAATCTCACAATGATCATCTGAAAGTTCTCAACATTATCTTCAAACACCTAATCCATTTCCATGTTAGCGTCAACCCCAAGAAATGTGGTTTTTGGGTCCTTTCAAGAATGCTTCTTGGTTTTATTATCTCTCTTCAAGGAATAAAAGTAGACCCTACCAAGGTCAAAGCAATCCTAGAGATGCCTCCTCCTACCAACCTAAAGCAACTACATAACCCATAAGGAAAGATCCAATCCATTTGTCACTTCATCTCCCAGTTATTAGATAGATGCCACCCCTTTCACCATCTCCTTAAGAAGGATACCTATTTTAAGTGGAATAAGGACTACCAAAAATCCTTTGATTCCCTCAAGGAGTACCTCCTCTCTCCACCTATTCTTATCCCTCCTAAAGAGGACTAACCCTTCTACCTTTACATATCTACCATTGAACATTCCTTAGGAGCAATTTTGGCTCACCATGATGAACAACACAAAGAACAAGTTGTTTACTTTATAAGTTGAATAATAATAGAGTATGAGACTCAGTATACCCATACTGAGAAGCTTTTCTTAGCTTTAGTATTTATGGCCACCAAACTCCACCACTACCTCTTCAACCACAAAACCTTCATCATTACTAACACTGATCCACTCAAGTATATGCACTCTAAACCATACCATAACCAGTATATGGCTAAGTGAATCATGATTTTAGCTAATTTTGACCTTGAGTTCCTCCAACAGAAGTCAATAAAAAGGTAAGTCATTACTAACCAATTGGCTGAAGCTCTTTTACCAAACAACCAACCACTTCTTGATTTTTTGACTGATTCTATTATGACTCTTTTTCAGGAGGATGGCATAACCTACCAAATGACTATGTTCTTCAATGTTTCAAAGTGACAACAAGGTGGGGGTGTTGTATTTATTCTCATTCCTCTTGATGGTGAACCTCTCCCTCTTTCTTTCAAGATCAACTTTGACTGCACTAATAATATGGCTGAGTATGAATCCCTAGTCATAGGGCTCCAAACTACTCTAGCCTTGGGAATTAAGACTATCAATGTCTTCGATGATTCCTAGCTTGTGGTCAACCAAGCCCACGGTTCTTATCAATATAAGAATTATGTTTTAAAAAAATATAAACTTTTGGTTGAAAAACTCTTAACATCATTCAAATGTTACCTGATCTAATATGTTCCTCAATCTACTAGAAAAAATTTAGACACAATGGATTTCCTTTCTTCCCAAATCCCTTCTCAACCTTCCAAGTCAAAATATTTTTCACCATTCACCATTTTACTACACCCACTTATGACCAATATAACCTCCCTACTATTTATAGTGTGGAGGAATCTCCATCCTATATTTGGTATGAACAAACTTTTATTTACCTCAACCTCAACATCACTCTTCCCAACCTCTCTAAGAATGCCTGAAGAGCCTTTGTTCAGAGTAACTCTCATTATACCATACTAGGGGGAAGCCTCTACAAACATGGTTTTGGTGGTCTCTTTCTCCATTGCCTACAAAGCCATGAAGCATCCCATGCTATCAAATAAATGCATAATGGGATCTGTGGGGGACACTTTAGCAATATAGCCATCGCTAACCATATCCTTCACCTTGGATGCTATTGGCCCACACTCAACCAAGACTAATGTGATTATGTAAACAAGTGCGATAAATGTCAACAACATGCTAATTTACATCACATGCCAACTAATGGCCTATAAGTATCTAGGGAAATTTTATTATTGGTGAGATCAATCCTCATAGAAGCATAGCTTCATCATCACAACCACTAAATATTTCACCAAGTGGGTGGAATCTATTCATCTTATCTTTACCAAAGTGGAGAAGATTATCGACTTTATCAACCATCATATCATCTACTTCTTCAATTATCCCCATAAGATCATTACTGATAATGGAAAGTCTTTTAAAAATAGGAAAGTCTAAGGCCTTTTTAATGCATTTGGTATCAATTAAAGCTTTTCCTCACCTTACCATCCACAATTAAATAGACAAGTATAAGCCTCTAACAAAATCCTCAACAAAATGCTAACCAAAATGATCAATGAATATAGATGGGATTGGAATTTACACATCCCCTTCACTTTATGGGCCTATCATACTAACTTTTGAACATATACGAGTGATACCCCTTTCTCCCTTATGTTTGGAGTAGAGGATATCTTACCTCTCGAGGTCCAAACACCATCCCTTCACATATATTTTTGAGAGTTCATCTCTGAGGATTATTATCATCAACACCATTTGGCTTAGCTTGAGCTACTTGACAAGTGTCATCTAGCCACCCTTAACCACATTTGTGTCTATCAAAAATGAATCAAGCATGCTTATAAAAATCAAATCAAACTATGAGACTTCAATATCAGAGACCTCATCCTAAAATAAAACCAACATGTGACAAACATGGAGCAAAGCAAAAGAGAAAAGTTTTCTTTCAATTGGCTTGGACCCTACATCATAACCCATAAGTATGGATCATGAGCTTATCATATATCCTCTCTCGATGGAAGACTAGAACCTAAACCTCTCAATGCTTCGCATCTATGTCTATTATTTTGTTAAATAAAGATCAAGCTCACTTCTTTTTCTCACCTAAGCTCATCCCTTGATTATGAGATTTTCACCTTCACCCATATTCCCTCTCTCCTTTTTGAGGAAAATTTATTATAATATAGAACCATGTGATTAATCATCATAGTCATATCTTGATCCTAAATATGGGTACCATAGGTCTATCCATAGCATGGTTCTCATGGATACTTTTCATCTCTAACAAGATGGAATCCCATGGTCATTGTCTCTCAAAACCCCACCTATTCACATCTCCTTAACCTTCTTGTGTTAAAGTTTTTCCCTCCTAAAGGTAAACCATTGAACCTACTTAGACTTGTCCATGTCTAAAAATATCATATCCAAAAACAATTGGGGATCAATATCTATAGAATATTAGACTACTCCCTTGAAGGATAGCTTCCCAAAATAAAAATAAAATTTGCTTATCCTAAAGGTAGACTACTCCCTTGAAGGACAACTATCAAAATCATTAAACAAATTATATAAACTTAGACCACTCCCTTGAAGGATGACTAAGTATACTTTTTAAAAAGTAAAGCAATTTCATGGAAACTTCCCACATCAATCAACATCCCATATATATAAATAAATAAATAAAACCCACTATCATAATCAAAGCAACTTCTAAATAATCTTGAGAGTTGATTGTAACTTTCAAGATTATTTATAAATAGCTTAAGGTAAGGGAAATTAATGTTTCATATTTTCTTGTGGAAATCATGCTCTTGTTGGCTTTCCCTTATTTTCTCCCATTGGGTAAGTGGTCATGAAGGACAAAGATGGTGGGATTCCCACTTCATAATTGTGTAATAATTTTATCCAACATATTAAGGTGGAAGCCACAATCAGCTTTCACATGTAGATTTCTTACATTGATCAGTCTACATCTAGCATATGACATGGACTTGTCTATTTATCATTCTTAGGTTACCTATAGAAAGGGAAAACTAACCCACATAAGGTTACCATACATATTACCCACCTATCACCCATCTTCCCTTTATACTATCTAAAAATCAAGGGATTTAGAGCTTACTTGACATATTGTGATCAAGAAACTTGTTTTATCAACCAATGCATGCTAATATGAAGCATTCAAATAGCTTGTGTTCCTCAAGTCAATCCAACTTTGGGGTTTTGTTTTGTTTTGCACTTTCCAACAAATAGGCATTATACCTCCTTTCTTATTCTCTCATCATTGACTCATGTATTTAATTAGACCATATCTCATGATTTTTCACATCTAATGTGGTCATCTAGCCTACTTATGTGCCTAATCATGACCCAAAACCAGAACAACTTTAATGTCAATCAACCCCCCTTTTGGAGATCCCTTTCTTCACAACTTCAACCTACCTTTAGTATACCCGCTTTCTTTGCCAAATTATGTGGCTCATTGAATTGGGGTAACCAATTTGATCATCACTAAGCAAACCCTTATTGAATTACATTGGCCTAATGCCCATGGACTATGTAGGCATTACTTGACTTCTAAGGGTAGCTCGACCACTAACACATAACTAGCATCCCCTTTTCTTCTCACTAATTTCCATCACTAATATCTCCCTCTTGTTTATGGCATCCTATATCAAGGAATCTTTGGATTTTTCCTAGCATTCTTGTTTTTTAACATCACCTAATGATTCCTCTTTGTTTTTTCCCATTAATGGGAGAACTACATTAGCTTGAGGTCTTTTTGGACTATGTAGCCAGTGCTCAGTTACTGAGGCCAATTTAGTCACATCCTTTATTTTATTTTCCCTTCTCACCTAGTATCTCTTCTTCCACTTCTCTACCTATCTCTTTGCCATCTCCGTCCCTCTAGCTTGTCAATATCTTTTAACCAATTTTCTAGCTTGTCAATCTCTTTTAACATAAGGATTTATATCCTTCCTCATCCACCTCTCTTATCTCCCATAGAGTCTCCATCTCCACCACTTTGTTGGCCTCCCAGTCACCTTTCCTTGCACATGCTTCATGGCTCACTTTTCCACCCACTTTTCATGTTTTTTATCCCTCTCTCCACGTCTTATCAACCTTTCCCTTTATCCCATTTATTTTATTTCTCTGTCCTCATCATCTCCCCCTATGCTCACACTTTTTTCATACCCTCTTTATCACTCTCTTTTCCTCACCACTTACACATCTTGTCTATTTTTTGTTTCTTCTATTTTTTCCTCCCCCTCTTCTTATTTCCATGTACCGCCACTTTTTTTTTTTCCATTCTTCCCACCTTTCCATTCTTCTTTTTTCCTCCACAACTAACTTCTAACTAGGTCTTTATCCTTTGAGAAGCCTTCCATAATTTTTCTTTTCTTCTTATCTATTCTTGCCTTTTTCCTTTTACATTCCCCTTTTCATTTTTCCATCTCGATACTCACTTGTATTTTGTACCTGTGTGACTATCTATGTTTTATATCCCTACTTCAATTCTTCTTTTTTCTTCTTATCATCCCTGACCTTCATCTTGTATCTTCATCTCATTCCCTTTAATTTTTTTCCACCATCTTATCCCTTTTCTCCATTTCATTTCATTTTTCTCATCTTGAGGATGTTATTCATTCTTCATATTCTTCTTTTCTTCCTCCTTATCCATGTTTGGTTTCTTCCATCCTTCTGAACCTTCAAATTTATCTATAACCTCATTATATTTTGGATTCCTACTTCATCCATCTCCTGGTTTTCCTCCACATCTACCTTTGTTGTATCTCCTTTATTTTCTCCCATTCCACCTCAAACTTTACACTCATAGAGTGCAGTCACTAGTTCCTATTGCTTGAACCTACTGCCTCATATCCTTCACTCTCTTGCTTTAATTCAAAAAATCTAGTCAAGTTCACTACTTAAACTGCATCCATTTCTTCCTTAATTATCTATTAAGCATGGATCCTCCTTTTGTCCCTCTCTAACTACCCCCTTTTGCCCTATCCTTAACCTATTTCTCCTTTAAACCCTTTACACATTTTGATCTTACTTGACACAGTATGATCAACATATTTTTTATCCTGCAAAGCATGCTCATGTGACGCATTTGATGGGCTTATGTTCATTCAACCACTCCCACTTCAGGTTTGTTTTCATTCCTTGCCATAGAAGTAGAATCATGCCCTCTTATTTTCCTATTGTGCCTAGTTGATATTTTCATTATGAAATTTGTCTCTTGATTATATTCTTTAGCTTATTATCTAGTGTTGTTTGTTACCTTACCTTATATGCTTTTTAAATGAACATAGAAATTAAAAAACAACCATAATCATGACTCTCCACATAATAATAAACCAAAAACATCCACAACATTTTGTACATGTTTACAAAAAACTATGCAATATTTTATTTAGAATGTGAAGAGTCGCATGTCATATACAAAGTCATTTGATTAACATTATTTCCTAGCTAAACATTGGCTAATTATATGGTGATTCTAGATTTGTGTTGAGACATCCTTCTACTTGATTACTCCCTGAACTAACATCCATACCATTCCTTGTCTCAGTAGCTGCTAAAGGGTGTACTATGTTTTCCTCTTCTAAATTCATCCCCATAAGGAAAGAATAATATTCCACTCTAGGTGTTTCACCTTGATCACCCATCAAAGCTATTGTATCCCTCTACTCTAGTTATTTTACTCACATTGGTACTACTAGTTGTTGCCTTAGCATGCATCCCCTTGGACAATGAGGGTTCCCTCCATAGATAGGCTAAAGGTCATTTTCTCCAACCCTACACCTTTCACAATGAAAGTATCACTTTATTTGTCATTGAGCAGGTAGAATTTTAGGCTCTAACTCAGGTTGTGGGTGCCTTTCCTCTTTATATTAGTTTAATAACACTTACATTATCACCATTACATGTTTTAGTATTTGGTAGATATGCACATTCACTATGTATATTATTTCAAGTTGTGGGGGTTGTTCATTATCTTTTCTATTTCTCCCATTATTTTTCATCTTCAACCTCTGGTAGTTATTCACACCTTGAACAACCTATAAAACCAAATGAATTCATGATAAGTATTCATTCTTGTCATGATTATTTAAATAGACTACCTAACCATTCTTCCTCATCAACATGATTATCCATTCCACTGATGGGGAAAGTCATATGATGTCGTTGATTCACTTGAATAGTCTTCTCACTTGAAACCGTCATGTCTACTTACCTTTTCATGTGGACACATAGCCCTTGATCCAAATAGTCATCTAGATACAGTCATTATACACTATCCTAATGTCCTTTTGTTGCCCATATCATCTAACCCACATTTTATGTCTCTACTTGCTTTGTCATCTTGTGGTCTTTGTGGACTAGGTGGTCATTTATGTTAGTGTCACCTTAACCTGGTTGATGTAAATTAGATTTCAGCCTTGGGCTGTTGTAATGGTCACACCTCTAAAACTATCACTTTTGTTGGTGGTAGTAGCTCCTAAATGTTTTCCACTATGGTAGCTCCCCTATCTTATCCAACTATATAAACAATATCCTAGACCACATAGCTCCCTACTAGCATGGCCTCTTCTAAGTGGAATGCAAAACCATTGGTTTTAAATAATTGGGATAGAGGATACAGACATGGCCACCATTTGTCTTGCCTACTCATACAGCTCTTGGGTTAGGCAAGGTCCATCCTCTATCACTCATCACACTACCAAATTTATTACTTGTAAAATCTACTTATCTATCAAAAAAAACTCTTTGCAAGTCATCACTTCACTAATGCCCTTAAAACTTGGCTAGTAGTGGTGATGAAACTTTACCAAAGAGACTATGCAAATCTTGGTAGACACCCACCTCCTAAAACTTATCTCATAGTGATAAATGCCATCACTATGCTTATACCCTCACATAGTTTTAGAGGGTATAACCTCCTCATGAAGGTGCCTCTTCTTTGCCTTGCTTCATCAGCAAACATTTATGATGCTTAGCCTTTTATTACCCACCTATTTATCCTACCTTACCCATCCATGTCTTTTACTCCTAATACATGTAAGATTTTTATGGTGACTATTCACCAATCTACACCATGACACATCACCTTTACCAAACTATGCACCCATACCTAACCATGTGGTATATCACACTGGGGCAACCCATCTAAACTCCATAATAGAACTACATTTGGCCTAAACTTTTTGTTAGAGATCATATCCATGAAACTATGTAGGCAATGTCCACTTGTCTAGTGCATATGGATTCAACTCAGCCACCCCTTACCAAAAATCTTTGCACACCAACTTCAACCAACCACCCAAACATTCAACTACATCCACTTTGATGTTGGCCATTTTTGTCCCAATCTATTCACATATTTTGTGACATATTTGCTTTGGTCCTTTTGACCACACTAGCTATTTTTGCCATGTTAAACATTTGATTTTGAACCACCCCTTTTTATGACCAAACCATTTGTGTTTTCAATGAAAAACTTCCAAATTCAAATACCTATCAAAACACTACACTTGTATAAGAGGCTAACAAGTGTACCCAACCATAGTTACAATCATGTGGTACATTAGTCACTTATCTCTTAGAATTTGACCCTTATTTTTACCAACTTTGGCAAATTTAGTTTGTGTGTGATCTTGGCTATCACACTTCATCATATTTTGTGCATAAGTTTATGTTTCAAATGCCCAATCATTATTTATCACCACCTAATGACTTGTCATCCATTGCTTATCAAACTTGTACCTAATTATGATTTTCCTCATCAACTCCTAGTTTGAGGGAGAATACCTCCTCCCATAGTCAATGCAACTTGACCTTCGACCAAGTGATCAATTTTTATTTTTTAGCTTGGTAATCAAAGCTACATAACAAAAAGGGTAAACTATAAACATTGCACCCTTATAGTTATAGATGTTTAAATGTCTTGGGCCCACCTAACCTCCTTAACCCCTAATCCAACCCCTCTTAACCCTAACTAAGTTAGTATTCACCCATCACTATTCACATAGTACTATTCAAAAACAATATTTAAAATACTATTTGAGAACACTATTCCAATTCACTATTCACTATCACTACTCACTATGGGACCCACCATCACTATTCATGATGACATGACATGTGATATGGAAACTGACATGGAAGGTTATTTGGAAAGTGATATGGTAAGTGACATGGCTTAAAAGTGACATGGATTCAAATGGGACACCATACCCCACTTGGGACCCTTAATTAAGGTGCTTAATGACCTCAATTAAGCATCATAAGGGTCATCTCTCAAAATGTGGTAAATGTATCTTTATGGGGCCATCATTCCACATCAAATTTTTTCCCCGTGCATGAAAATGGATTTCAAAGTGGTGTTTCCACTTTTTGAGTACTTTGGGAAAAGATAGAAGTGGGTGGTGGAAAGTTTTTTGGACCCATATGGACACATGGGCATGATATCCATTTATTTTGGACACACTTATGAAGTGGGAATCCCACCATATTTTTCCTTCATGACCACTTACCCACCCCTGATGAAAAGACAAGAAAAGGTGGTGGAAAGTCTTTTGGACTCATTTTGGTCTATGGGCATTATCTCCACTCATTTTGGCCTCATGTGCAAGGTGTAAGACACAACCAACCCAAATGGGAGACCCATTAACCAAATAAGCATCCCACTATCTTTTATTTCATGCCCATTTATGAGCCCACTTGTAAAATTTTGAATTACTTCACTATTCCTCTATTTTGGCATGTTTTCTTACATCAAATGCTATAAATATGACCCTCCCTCTTCACCCAATGGGTTAAGTTTTGGTCAAGGCATTATTGTTTCAAGCTTTCCACTATTGAAGGAGGTCATCATCTTGGAGTATTTAAATAATTCAAAGAAATAAAGCTCTACCAAAATTACTATAGGAATTAATCTCCAACAATGTCATCAACATCATTAACTTCATCATCAATAAAGCTTGGAAGGTGATATTCATTTATTTTGTATTTCCTTTTAGTATTTTCATGTTATTACCTTAATATCCACTCCCTTTTCCACCATTTTCCATAGTGTCATTTACAATTGGATTCTCTAAAGGAATGGAAGACTCAACTTTATTACCCTTTTTAATTTCCATGATAGATTTCAAGATAAGAGTCTGATCTCGAGGTTGTTCCCTGAGTCTTTCTCAAAAAATTTGTAGGATCAAATATTTGTTAAGGATAAATTTATCATCAATAATAGGTGGAATTGGATCAAGAGTCTTATGTGGTGGATCATGAACATCGATGTTTGTATCATCATTGTTATTTTCATTCTGTTCATTGTCAAAGTTATCCTCATGGAAATTTGTGTAATCTGGATGTGTAGAATCTATAATAAGAACTTGAGCTGATTGTTTATCCATGGTATATGATTAGGTTTAAGGAATTTGGGTAAATTCAAGAGGGTTTCCACTAAGTCTTGCACTTCATCTCAAAGGAAGAGATGCAAGGAGATTAGGTGGCTTAATAAAAACAACTTGAATAATGGAAGAAAAGATTAAACAAATATAATCTAAATAAGGAACTAGAATATGTATAAAAAGGATACAAAGCTCAAAAATATGTAAGGTGATACCTCAAAAGCAAGAGGACCTAGTATATACAAATAGAGAATTAAAATTTTATATTTGTTAAATTACTATAGAATTTTAAAATTTGAAGTGAATTTTTAATTTAAATATTAAAAAATTGAAAAATTATTAGAAAAATTGTGATTTAAAGGGACCTAGTATATGCAACTCAATTTTGGAATAAAAAATATATATTTTAATTACTATAGAATTTTAAAAATTAAATTGAATTTCTAATTTAAATATGTAGGTAAAAAATCAAAAAATTGTTGGAAAAATCAGCAAGGAATTTACCCTAGGGTTTTTATGCACAAATAAAGTAAGTTAGCTTCACAAATGATTTACCCTTTATATTAATATTGGTGTATTATTCCTAATTTAGTCAAAGGTATGAGCTAATTAA
This sequence comes from Torreya grandis, assembly GCA_037957365.1. Classification (NCBI taxonomy): domain Eukaryota; kingdom Viridiplantae; phylum Streptophyta; class Pinopsida; order Cupressales; family Taxaceae; genus Torreya; species Torreya grandis. The sequence continues at coordinate 967,383 of JARHVA010002853.1, forward strand.
ATCAGTAAATAATATTTTAATAATTAAGCTACTGATTTGTAAAATTTAATTATAATTTGAACCTTTCTAAAAATAGTAATAAATGAAGAGAAATATAGCTTAGGTCAAATTGGACTGAGATGACTAAGATAAAAGCTAGTACTATTTATGCAATATTGGGACACTATCCTAAATCATGATCTAGATTTCATTCAATGAAAAGACAGGAGTGCCAAAATTAGGACACTTGGAGGTCTGGTGATATAGTCTAGGTCCTACCTCTATTATCTAAACTAAACACAAAGATCTAAGTTTTTTGGGTTTTGTCCACTATCCTTGTATTATTGTACCTATGAAATTTCAAGTCTTGAATATCGACCAATCTCTTTATAGATATTATTTAATATCCAACCTAGATCTTTAATATGCTTGAATGAAACTTGAGAGAGAGGGGGAGGGTTAGTGTTTGTAAGATTTACTAGATGCGTATCCACACCCCTTGTATAGGCAAGCTGCCTACATACCAATACTCTAAAGAGGGATCAATCCATATTTAGTTCTCCCACTTGATGTACTTTATGCAATAGTGTTATGCAAATGAAAAAATGTTAAACTAGGTGTGCTTGAGGTGGTTAGGGACTGAGGTGGTTAGGGACTAGTTTGAGGGTTTGAATGAGATTTTGGATGTATTGGCTAGTTTTATGTAGAGAATAGGGAAGGTTTCCTTAGTGTTCTTACTTTTATTCTTGACTACTTTTGAAAATAATTTCCAACCCTTATAAATGAGCTTTGAATGGGCTTTTATAGAGATATAATAGTCATGGGTTAAATGTAATTGTGTTAGGCTAACATAATGAAGAAGAGGAATCAAGGAAAAATTGTCACCTGGGCTCAAAATGTGATTAGATAGGAGTGTTATAAAGGGGATACCCTAGGGTATAATGCTATATTCCACCCCCATCGCTCCTATCTTACAGGATCGAGACCTGGGGGGGATGGAATAAGCATGGAAAAAGGGTCTTGGATAATCTAGAATGAGGTATCAAAAGCCTATGGATGATTGGAAATCAATGAAAAGATGCCTAGAAGGGTCATGAGAGCATGAAAGAGGGACCTATGGATTGGATGTCATAAGCCACACTTAAGCTACCAAATTTAACATTTTATATGATTACAATTAATAGTAAATTGATTTGTATATAATAATTTATATCAATAAATATATGAATTATTTTAAATAATGAAAGCATTCATTAAATAAAATAAAATCTCATAAACTATAATGGTTACAATGTGTAAAAATATATAAAATATATTGAAAACACATTCTAAGATGTGAGAGGAAGAATGTTTTAGTAGACATAAATGGAAAAGTAATTAGAAAACACTTAACTTCATATGCTAATATAGCTTATAGTGAAGGAGAAAACATAAATAAAACATATATGTTTTTTATTATTCTTTGTGGTATTCAATTCATTTTGTTTAAAAAAATATCATAGTTTACAATTACAAAGATTAAATACACTCAAATGACCATCAAATTTAACCCATAAGAGATGGAAATAACATCAATAAGTAGTAAATCTAGTGTGAAAATTTTTTATTAATATTTTATTAAAAATTAAAGAATTGTAAAGTCTCCTTAGGTACTACATTTGATGGTCAAGGTTATTTTTCATGTAAATTTTTGTTGACAATTATCCATTTAACATTTCCTTTTATATGCTAATGTTTTTATAGTAGAAGAAGAAATCATAAAAAGGATAGTTATCCTTTACAATTTATTATAGTGTATATGTTTCACTTATTTTCATATTTAGGTGATCTAAATAACATAAAACAAATGAAATTTAAATTGTGTAAGATAGGGCATAGACTATACAAATATGAACGTAAAAGAGAGATTAATTGCACTTACTAAATATATAAATGACCAATAAAAGTGGGTAGAGAAGGCACCTAGCTATTTTTATTATCTATACTACACATTTCCTATGTTATATTACTCTAAAATGTTATGTATTAGCTTTTTAATTATTCATATTAGAAAATAAACTATCAAAAACTTACATAGACATGTTCCTTGAAGCTCAAACACTTTTAAAAACTAGTATTGCTTAATTTTTTCGAACACTATCTAGGTTGACTTTAACAATTTATCTTATCATAAATCATTGCATCTACCCTTTTAGATGATTTTAATATCCTTTTTTGCCCTTAACCTATGCGTAAATCTTAATTTTTATTTCCTTTGCCTAAATACCCTAGCTTCAATTTCAACACAATATTAACTTGTAAAAAGAGGTTATAAAAATGGTTTGGACAACCCCAACCACTCCATAGTGAGTGATTGAGCATTTATTATGTTCTAATACTCTAAAGTGATTTAAAACCATGCATATTTATTTCACCTAAGTGTGTGTGTTCTCAATCATGATCCATTATAATTAGATGTAATTATTATCTTTCTACACTTTAAAGGTGCACTTGTGACCTTATATTTGTATTAAAAATTATCCTTTGAGATGATTTCATATTTTTAAAATTTTGGATAATTTATCATGGATGTGAAAATATATTTCTGAATGTGTAAGTTTTACTCAATGTAATTTCCTAGTCAATATGAACTTATGATTGATTTGTATTTATAGATGACTCTTTAGTATTTACCCCCTCCCCTTAATTGACATAAGAAATGTAGTCATGATAACCTAAGGGATAATTTTGGATTTAAAAAGTGACCATTAAAGTCTCCTAGATGCTAACAATGAAGGAAATTACCTATAGTAACTATAATTATTTGAATAGTATTGGTAGTGTCTAGAGAGGGATATTAGGGATCTAAAATTTGGTTATAGTTTACTTAAAATTTTAGAGTGTCCTAACACACACTAGGGAGAACCTAAACATGGATGATATAAACCTATATTGGCCAAGTTAATAGATAAATAAACAAAGTGGGGAAAGTGTAGATACAAATAAAATATGTATACAAAAGTTTTGAATGCCAAACATATGTTAAAATTGATGTTGTCAAGTGTATAATACCATATTTATGTCTCTAAAATGCCCCATTTTAGTATAGGATTAAAAATACTATATTAAAATAATAAAATAAATAAATTTAGTAAATGTGTTCAATCATACTTGATGTTACCAAGTACTTCCCCAATATCAATTTTATTCCATGTAAAACCTAAAAGGAAACATGTATAAATAAATATGTACTCTTGAAATCAAATAACCTAGATAATTGAAAGAATTGAAATTTAAAGCTAAAGAATGAATAAAACTAGGGGTAAACAAACCAAGTTTCCCTTTGTTTAACTCAATTTGAGAATGGCATGGGGTGATTATTCACCTAGGAGATGCAACTATTAAAGCCATGGGTTGAGAAGTATTAATGCCTCAATCCTAATTGGAGATAGAGAATTTATAGTTTAGTGACAAAAAACCTCAACTACACTATTCAAAATATCATCATAACTCTTTTGGTGGAACCTTGAAAAATGTTTTTATGTTAATTTGAAACTCTAAATCAACCACTACAGATGAATTTTTTATGCAAATTACTTAAATATTACCATCTATCCTCACTATATAAATAGAAAAATGTTTGCATGAACAACATTCGTGATTCTCATATAGTCTATATGTACCTAAAATTGATATAGGATGCAATTATATATCTTTCAATATAATTAAGTTGATAAAGTATTCTTAATTAGATAAACATGCTCAATATGATAACCTTGCTCAATATAATAAATTTTCTTAATCTAACCCATATAATACATCTTTGAATATCATATAATATCCCAATTGTCCCTCAAAATGTATAATTATCCACATATGTCTCAATATATCAAATCTAATCATATGAATCACACAATCTAACTCAAAATATGAATAATTTGTGTGTCATAGGCTAAATATCTAAGACAATCCCACTATATTCCTTAACTTTTAGGTGAGGGATGAATCCTAAAAATCACTCATCTCAAAATAAATATTTTATGTATCATGTTATATATAAAAATTTAATCATGTAAAGTATGTATAAAAACAAGATAAGACATGTCATCATATAAATATTCAATAATTCAAGCATGTATGAAACCTATAATCCAAGGTAAAAGGCAAACAAGTTTCATGCCAAGTAGATAAATAAATTAAGTATTTAGTAAATAAACATCATATAATATGCATGATATAAATCATACCATCACACATAATATAATAAAGAGTCATAGATGTATTCACACAGAAAACCACATAATATCATGACATTGAAACACAAGCACTCAAAACATGAATCAAATCTAACTTGACATGGAAAACATGGTTGTGACATGGACTAGAGAATCCTTGACATGAAAAACACATGATGTGATAAAACATAACCAATGAAATTATAGAAGACACAATAAAACACAAAATGTAACAAATGTCAATGCTCACACAATATAGTAATGAATAAAATCAAACATGCAAGGAGAAAGAAATTTTAGTCCACATAATTAATTAATGTCACCATCGAATATATAAAATAATAATATCCATATGGAAAATAACTCTAAAGATTATATGTAAGATAAATCCATGTACAATATAATATGATCAATGGATGAATATATAAATATACAACCTGATAAGTGTGCAAATATTACCTCAATGTAGGCATGTCCCTAATGTACCAAGGTAACCCCTAGATGTAAGTAATTTCCCACATCTCAATATTCATGTATCATATGTAACATGTATTATGTGATTCCATTCATGTATACCATGAAAAATATGTGTGTATAAAATAGATATGCAATTTATAATTTATTTGATAAAATCAATCAACCACATAACTAGCAAAGTATATCATGCATAGTTCTTGATTTTTAGTTTTTGAATATTTTTATTTATTAAATGAAATATAAAATTATGCTCCTACTAACCAATGATCTCATCAATGGGATACCCACATGTAAGTCATGTTAAGTGTGAATTCACTATTCACAAACACTATTCACTATCACTATTCATGATATACTATTCAAAATCACTATTCATGTGATGAAGTGGTAGTGGTGAGTTGGTAATGACTATGAGGTGGCATGGCCCATGGAGAAATTTTTAAATGGTAAAGGTGATGAGAAATAAGGTGGGATGAATTTATTGAGTGGCCTCATGATTTTATATCTGATAGAAATCAAAAAGGTGATGTGGAACCCTTGGACTCTTGTGTGTGCACATAGGATAGTGGAGACATTATTACTATTCCTAATTGAAGTGGGATATATATATATATATATATATATATATATATGTATATGTATGTATGTATGTATGTATGTATGTATGTATGTATGTATGCATGCATGCATGCATGCATGTATGTATGTATATATGTATGTATGTATGTATGTGTATATGTGTGTGTGTGTGTGTGTGTGTGTGTGTGTGTGTGTGTGTGTGTGTGTGTGTGTGTGTGTGTGTGTGTGTGTGTGATATCCCACTCACTTTAGCCTCATGTGAAGTTGGGCATATTATTTTGGAAGCACATAGAGAAAGTCAAGGGAATCATGAATATTCTATCCACTTTTAACCCTTGCACATGGAGTCACACATGCCAAATAGTGATCATTTTAGCCCACATGGATATGGGGTGAAAGTTCTTCTCTCTCCATATTTTCTCTATTCTCTTTTTCCTTCTTTGTATTTATATAAGAAAGGATGCCATTTCTTTGTATTAAAAAAAGTCAAGAAGAGTATTAAGAATTTTCAATCTTTGTTTAAGCTTATAAGCTTTGTGTGAAGCTATGATTTCATTTTCTATAAGATTTTTTAAAGCTTGTATTCATTGAAGATAAGATATTGTGAGAGATAGGAGAGGAGTAAGTGATAAGTTGTTGTCACGGGTAAATTTTATAAGTGTTTATATATTTAATAGCCAAACTATTTCTCTGTGGATGTAGCCAAATTGATGAACAATGTAAAATATTTGTCTTATGGTTTGCATGTTTTTAATTTAATTTGTGCAAGTTTATTTTTTGTTTTATATAGCTTCTTTCTCTACAATTTTGGGGATAATTTCTGCATGTATTTATCCTAACAAATCATGGTTATGTCATTGTTCATGTCACATGTCTTAGGAAAGGATAAACATTTATATCAATGTATATGTCATATAGCTCATCATGTATTATAAAATATCCAACATCATCATCATAGTCATCATGATCAAGATAGGTTTCATGTATTTGAGGTTTTGAAAATGATTCAAAAAGTGTTTGATACTCTAAAATATGTGTAACCAAATCATTAATATGTATTGGATAATCATTGGGTTGAATAATGTCATCAATTAAATATTATATATTATGTCTCAAACCATAAAATCTATTAGTAGTATGTTACATGTATCTTTGCCAAATATAAAATACATTAATATCAAACCCACTATGTTGTGTCTTTGTCATTTACATATATAATGGTGAAGGGAGAGATATGATATTATGACCAAGTAAAATCAATAATATAATTTTTGGAGACTTTGATAACCATGTAAATATTTAAAGGAACAAAAAATAAAACATTCCAAGCCACAAAGATCTTAGGTGTTAACAAAAAAAAACATTGCAATGAGAATTTGACAGCAACACTTGTAAGTTGATATGCAGAAATGAAAAATAATATCATATAATATCTCCACAGTTTCATACAAATACAATTAAAGTTACTTTTTGATATAGTAAAATAATACCCACTATATCTAAAATAGAAAAAAAAAATAATATCCACACCTAAGTGGGTGGGAAAACCTAATAATGCTTAAAACAAAAAAACACCTAGAAAACATGAGATTAAATAAATAACCTACTCTAATACCCTCCCCCCTTAAGTGAAGTTAAGGGATACAAATTAAAAAAATAAAGTGGCATATCTACAATATGTGTCCTAAAAATAAGGCCTAATTAGGTACTCATGTACAATATATCTATGAATAAATGAAGAAAGAATATGTCCTCACAAACACCCCATAAAGATAACATCCACAACCAAAAGTATGCCATGAAACTCAAGGTAACAATGTGATGCAAAAGTCTTCATAAATATGCCATTAAACTACTACTAAGTCATAATGTACTCCAAGCTAAAACCCACATCTTGAATGTGTTGATGAATGAAGTACATGTGAATCTCAATATTCTTGGTTCATTGGTGTTCAATAGGGTTGACGGAAATGTTAATTTCACTTTAGTTATCATACCAAAGTATAGTAGGTGAATCCTTTATGAATCCAAACTCTATCAACAACTTACAAAGCCAAAGAACCTATTGACTCGATGTGATGGTTTCCATGTAATCTAACTCTCTGGATAAAAGTGTAGTATCTGATTGATTCTTGTAAGCCCAAGTAATTGGAGAATAATCAAGAAAAAAGGTAGGCAAAAGTAGAATGATTATTATCAATATAATCTACCAATTTTAATTAGTATATCCAACCAACTAAGTAGTACATCTAATTTATTCTAATCGAAAGTGGAAAGTTCCCATCAAATATCACAAAAGCCTTTTGATAGCTTACCAGTGACTATCATGATGAGCATGTGAAAACCAAGATGTGAGCCCAATTATAAATTAAGTATTGGGTCAAGTATGGGTCAAGTTCATGGGACTTCAAACCATCTTCCTATACAATGTACGATAACAAAGAGGATTATTGCATGTGGAAGTAAGAGTGACCCTAGACTAGAAATGAAATGGACTTAGATTACAATCAATCATGCTAAAATGTTTAATAAGATCAAGGATGTACATTTGTTAACTCAACTGAATCCATGACTCTGATTAAGAAATCTAAATGCCAAGGAAAAAGTAAAAAATACCAAGATCTATCACATAAAACTTCATTAAAAGACCTTATTAAATAGTCTGAATCTAAGAAGAAGAGTTGTTTGTAATAAGTAGATCATTAATATACAAAACTAGTATAATAATATCCTCTCCAACATGCTAGATATATATAGTAGGATCTAAGTGGCAAAAAATAAAGTAAGTAGATAGAAAAAAAGAATCCATATTCTCATACTAGGTCTGATGAGTCTTTTTGAGACCATAAAGAGACCTTTAAAGTCTACAAATAAGAGAATAATCATGAATAAACTTAGCAGATTGCTCCATGTATATTTCCTCCTACAAATTTACATCGATCTAGTATATTGGAAAACCTTATAATACAACATGAGAAAGTAAAAGGCACAAAAAAATTATCTTGGAAATAGGGGGAAATATTAGAGTAATCAATATCTTAGACTTGTGAGAAACCCTTTGTTACAATATGTTCCTTGTACTTGTCAATAGACCCATGAGGTGCAGTATATGCACTTAAACCTAACTAGTTTAATTCTCTTAGGAAGAGAGACCAAATCCCAAGTATGATTCTTCAACAAAGAAAAATACTCAATTGTAATCATCTTATCCCACTCTTGTATTCCATGATCACGTAAAATACACTATGAATGCCCAAAAAATGCTTAACATAAAATTCCATAACTTGTAGAATGTACATGGTGATGTCTAGTAGGTGGAAGATCATGTATGAAAGGTGCTTCCTAAAAAATTATAGTATGATCCCACTTAGGCATAGTGGGAACATGATCTGTATCTAAGTTTACATACATAACCTCCTCAATGGCCTCATGAATTTGATCTTAAAATAATGGATCCTCAAGCTAAAATGAAAAATCATTAATGGATGGAATTAAAGAAGATGAAGTCATGAAAAAAAGATGAAGACTCATGAGAAGATAAATGCTCATCAAATTGAGCATGTGTTCAAAAAATAACATCCTAAAAATTAGGATCTAAATTTTGATAAGCTCTCATGTTCTCACAATACCCTACAAAGATCAATGGTTTACTCTTATTATCTAAGGCTTTATGTTTCTTCTTTGGTAAAAAATCCCAAGCATGGATCCCTAAAACTTGAAAAAATGAGACGTCAAGAATAGATCTAGACCAAGCCTCTTTTATAGTCAAATTCTCAATTTTTCTATGTGGTGTTTGATTATAAATATAGTTTTCATAGCTAAATACTTCTACCTAGTATACAAGAGGTAAATCCTAAGAATGTATTATGTAGTTAACCATCTCCTTCAAGGTTTGGTTCTTCCTTTTTGCTAAGCCATTTTATTATGGTGTATAAGAAACAATATGTTGGTGATCAATGCCATGAGATGCCAAAAATTTAGAAAATTATTTATTGAAGTACTCCCCCCATTATCAATGGAAGTTTATTTATGCAACCAGAAGCTTTATTCTTAACCATAGCCTTGAAAACTTTTAAGTGTAAAAAAACTTCACTCTTGTACTTGAAAAAATAAACACAAGTATGTCTCAAGAAATTATCAATAATTGTAAGTGCATACTTAGATCCATTGAAAGGAGTATAAAAACCATCAAGTCATTATGAACAAGCTCAAGTGGTGAAGAGGATTTACTGGACATACCCTTAGAAAATAAAACTTGGTGTTGTTTCCCTAATGCACAACTAGGGAAAACTCCATCAAGATAACAAACTCTAGGACTACCATCAACCATACCATGAGTGCTTAACTCCTTAAAATATTTATAATTCATATTTCCAAACCTCTCATGAAAAATCCTACTCTTAGAATTTGAATGAGAAACCAAGCATGTCCCCATAGAATAATTGTCATCAAATCTATCAAAGTGATATAGTCGAGATCTATGATCAACAACACCTTGTGCAACAAGTGAATGAGACTCTAACAAGGTTTAAATTTTATCCCATTATGGTGTGAAACTCATTGTCTTGCCATAATCATAATGACAAATCTAATAAACAAAAAGCAGATTGATAGTGATGTTAAGAACATATATTACATCATTGATGCACCCACCATGAAGTTATATGTCACCTTTTCCCTTAATATAAATAAAGGAAGAATATCCAACCTCAATTCTAGAATTATAACTCAAACTTAGAGATATGAAATACTCCTTAGAATAATTCATGTGGTGAGAAGCACCATAATCTATTTTTCAACTATTTAAAGTAGGTGACTGAGATCTCCCAACAACATTAAGTGTTTTTACATGCTCATTGAAATTAGGTAGAGTGGAGATAGAGATATTATGTTTTTTTAATTGCATATTTTAAGTATTTCATTCTCTTCCAACACCTAGTTTATACATGATAGTCCCCCATAAAAGGAGCATGAAAGTCTAGACTTATTATTGGATTTAGAAGACTCCTTGGGTTTAGAGTTATTATATTTGGTTTTAGTGGCACTTTGAGATGGAGGAGTGGTTTTGGGTTTTTTTTTTTTTTTTCCTTGCCATTAAGATTAGATCATACTAATGCCTTTTGAGAAGGGAATATTCAAGGTTAGACAATTTAGATTCTTCCCTAGTAATTATTTCACAAAATAATTCTAAATCAATAATTTTAAATATGGCACCCAAGGCATCCATGCTAGAGAAAAAGATAGAAGTAAATATTTAGAATGAACCTCTAAACTTGGATAGAATTAAGTAAACACAATATTCATCTTTCTTATCTCTTCCACTCCCCTTAAATTATGTCAACATGTGCTTTAACTTATTAAGATAGTATATAATGGATGGAAAATCTTCAAGATTGAGAGAAGTGATCTATACTTCAAGATGCATGGATCTAAAACGATCCACTATATCAAATAAACCCTTCAGTTTTGCCCATATTTTGAAAGGAGAGTCACATCCTTCCAAATAAAATAAAACTCTATCACTTAAATAAGTTCCTATCAAACCCATATACTCATCAAATTTGCATTAATGTTTAAATTCATCATATTCTTTAGTGACCATTGGTTGTGTTTCAATCATTAAGGCCCATATTCCTATGCATTTAATGATTATTTCCATTGTTAGTCTCCATATGTAGTAATTATTTGGTGTTAATGGTTGAAACTGATTTAATGTAAAATAATAAGCCATTCTAAAAAATCACCAAAGAGCAAGATAATGCAAAAAATGTGCACAAATCAGAACTGAGGGAACCCCCAAAAGACTTTGTATTGAGCCGCTCTTCCCAAATTTGGCACTTTATATTTTAGATATTTTACAAAATAAATGACACCAATAGATCAAGCATTAAAAACATGCACTTTTGAAAACAAAACAATCAATTTTCAGTTACCAATTAAAATATATAGTTTTTACAAGTTTTCCCATCATAAAAGGGTCAAAAATAAAAAAATACATAAAAATATTAAATGCTTGGAAAAAAATTAAATTCTTGGAGAGAAAAAAACTTTGAAGGGATAGGAGTTAAGCCCCCACTATTAGAAATAAAAATTTAAGCTCCCTCCCCCATGTGACCAAGGGGCTTAGGGAGAGAATGAGACCCTGATGATATGTTACATGCATCATATCTAAAAAATATAATGCTCTAAATGATACTAAAAAGAAAACATCGAGCAAGAAAAACACCCCCAACTAAAATAAAAGTGGCCCAAGGAAAAACCACAGTAGAACCTCTTCCTCTCGCATTAAAAAACCCTTTTGTGTAGCAAGTAAAAAATTTAAAAGTACAAAACCTATTCCTTTCTCACTGAAAAATGTTTTGTAGATCCCATAGATCTAATGGTACACTCCAAAAAATAAGAAGAAAGTATGGATTGAATTTTTTTTGCAACAATATCAATGAACTCCCAAATGGATGGTTGTAACACCTACTACTTTGATTACCATGAAAAGAAAGAAAAAATAAGCATTCTAAGCCACAAAGATCTTATATGTTAACTGTTGTCCCCCAAAAATATCACTCATTTTTAGGACAACATTTGAACTATTTTGGTCCTACAGACCAAAATTGTCTCTTCCCTTTTCAAAATTTGTCTTGGGCATTCAAATTCCTCATTTTTCAAGCTTCTCAGAAATCTACAGACTCTGTAGGCTTGAATCTACGGACTCTGCAGTAAGAGAAATCTACAGACTCTGTAGGAAAATAAAATCTACGGACTCTGTAGGCCAAGTTCAATGGGCTTCACTGGTTGATTTCTACGGATTTTGTAGGAAATAAGCAAGATTTCAACACTTGGGCGATCTCAAAGTTGGTTCAATGATTAGGTTCAACCAAAAGAGTTCATCAGCAAGCTTCTAAGCAAGGATTGAACTATTGAACCTTGAACCATTTTGGTTCAACGGGCTCAACAGGTTTAAATGTTCAACATCAGTAGCAAGATTTCAACCACTTCAAGGTTCAAAGGCTTCTACAGTCAAGTTCAAACACTTATACAAGCAGGTTCAATTAAAAGAACAAGTTTCTAAGGCTTGAACCATTGAACCGTTGAACCATTGAACCACTCGAGTTCAAGGTTCAATAGGGTCAATGCATTTAGTTCAACAAGGATTAAAAGGACTTAGCCAAACCAAAGTTGGTTCAATGCTTTGGTACACTTAGTTGGTTCAATGCTTCGGTTCACTTAGTCAGTTTATCAAATGGTTCAATGGTTGGTTCAAAGCTTAGTTCAATAGTTGGTTCAAAGCTTGGTTCAAAGGAGAAGTTCAATGTAAAAGTTCAAGAGAGCCTCCCGAAGGACAAGTGCCCTTATAGAGGGCACTTGGTCAACAAAAACACCCTTCGAAAGGGTCATTTTCAAGGAAGCCACAAAGGTAACTTCTTTCAGAATTTTATTTAAGGCAGTCAAAAGACAAAGGCATAATTCCTTCACACTTTTTGTTCGAAGGAATTCCTTCAGACAAAAAGTCGGAAGGAATTTGGAAAGGTTGCAAATAAAACTCTCACAAAGGCCAAAGATAAAGCAATAATTCTTTCAGACTTTTTGTCTTCAAGAAAATGTCTGTAGACTTTTTGTCTATGGGAAAATGTCTGTAGAAAAATTCCATGGGAAAATGTTCATGGAAAAAGTTTCGAAGGACTCTGAAGATAAAAAGGCCACTGAAGGACCCCAAAGGGCAGGTGCCTTTATAGGGGACTCTTGGCTGCCAAATTAAAGGACACTTCCCCAAAGCTGAAGGGTCACCTTCCCTTTGGGAGGATATAAAACAAGAAATCTAAAGGAAGCAAGTAGCAGAGAAAGCCGAAGAAAGTCCAAGGGGTGATGCACCTGAAGACGTCAAAATCAAGAACAATGAATTAGCCATTGGAAATTCAAACATAGTGATGGGTGCATGAACCTCAATTTCAAGGTTTGTAAAATAGTTGTTGATTTTGAAAAAGCCTTAAAGAAGAGCCAAAGAATTTAGCGACTTGCCAAAAGAAAGAAGCCCAAAGGCCATTCGAAGACCACCCAAAGGTTAGATACCCTTTTGTGGGGCTCTTCCTGACCCAAAGTAGATCATTTCTTGAGGCCCGAAGGGTAGGTCTCCTCCAGGAAAACTCAAATGACAAAGCCAAATGAATTGCCAAGGAAAGTGACGTGCTCGCGAACGTCAAAATTGTGACAATGAAATAGCCGTTGATCCTTGTAAGTTTAAATCTACAGACATGAATGCATTCAAAGACTTTAAGGCCAAGATCAGCAAGAAGTGACTAAGGAATAAAGCTTCAAATTGAATTAAGGCCTGATTTAATTAACCAAAAAAGGAGGAATGATGAAGAAGGATCAGATCACCAAGTGGACATTGAAAGATGTAAACTTTCAATAGCATGACTCATTTCTCTGCATTGAGAAAAGCAAATGGGTAAATGCCCCTGAATTCTAGCCTGTCTTCTTAACAAAATTCAATGCAACATGATGTGTTACTATTACCAAGTCTGTCTTGAAGAGGCTATATAAGAGACTCTCTTATTAGTGTAAAAGGATCTCTCTCTGACAATTAGAAACAAAACTCTACCCAAATTGAAAGGCATTATTGAGACTTTGAGCTCAGATTGTTGATCATATTTTGTTATTGGAATAAGAAAGTAAGTGACTTTTCAGACTTTGTGCTGTGATATCTTTGTTGTTGGGGAAACTATTCTTATGTCTTTTTCCTTGATATATTTTCTATTCCTTTAATTCAATAAGTAGAATTAGTGAAAGTAGTCAGGAAGGTGTCTTGAAGTCAAATGTGGAGAGACTTTGTGCCCCCATAATTGCCTTTAGTGTGTTTTCTATTTATTTTTGTGTAAAGGACATTGAGATGAATTTATGCCCTTATTGTCCTTCATATCTCACTCTTGGGCAAATTTAGGTAGAGACTTTGTGCTACATCTCAATTTGTTGGTTACTATGTCCTTGGTTAATTTTTGTAATTACTACCAGGAGTATTCTTGTGGTTTACTAAATAGTACTTCTGAAAGAAGAGGAGTGCTTTCTATATTTCCCTTGATTTGTTTCCTTTGATTTGTATGCATCATCTCTAAAAAAAAGAGAGATGGATGGTTTATCCTACCCTTGAGTATTATTTTCTATATATATATATATATATATATATATATATATATATATATATATATATATAGCATATCTATAGGGAACCTCCCCTTGATGAGAAGAGAGATTAGTGCCCTTTTGATGTGGTAAACCTACACATTTGGATGACTAATCTTCCTACTTTGGCTGATCAAACCTATTTTGTTTATCAGTACGTTGATCGACAAAATAATCAACCAACAGTTTTTGGTGACTCCATTGGGGACATTACCCATTATCATTATAACCCTTATCCATTATAGACTCTGGTGACTCTATTTCATGTCTTACCCATTATTCATTATAGCCTTACCATTTTCCTCCACCTTTGTTATTTTATCTGGTTTGCAAAACCAGAGCTGTTGGGAAAGAGTGCACAGTTTGAAGCCTCAAGCCTTAAGCTGAAGCTGAGCCAGTCCTTTTCTATTTTTGTTTTGTAATCTAGCCACTCCATCCAGATTTTTTATCTCTATTTTTCTTAATTAAATCATGGTAGTTCGAAGCCCCTAGGGTAACTCTTTTGGCCCACTCAACTTGACTCCACCTCTACATGAACTCCCACATAGTTCAAGAAAGAATTTCCCCAAATTTTTTGGTGATGGGATAGTTCACCCTGATGAACACATTGCAGCCTTTATCATAGCCTATGGTGTTATAGGGGTGAAATTTGAAGACGTGGTAGTCAAGCTTTTTATGGAGACACTATAAGGTGCTGCTACAGACTGGTTCTATAATTTGCAAGCTAGATCAGTGACTGACTGGGATACACTCAAAGCCAAGTTTGAAGCAAGGTTCAAGCCCACAGAAGATGCACATGCCTTGCTGGCCCAGCTCACTTAGATGAAGAAAAAGCCTCATGAGCTTATGAGGGATTTTATTGCCAAGTTTGATAAGCTGAGGCACAAGATTCCCATGGTTGCTCAGCCGAAACCTTATAACCTCAAATGCTCTTCATCAATTCATAACTTCCTAAAGTGAGTCTTCTGCTGAGACAAGCTGGCCACATAGACCTTGCTACTAGTCAGGACTTGGCTACTGAGGTAGAAGATAACCTTATCTTGGTAGGAAATATAAGGAGAGACCCAAACAAAGGCAAACCCTCTTCATCTTCTGAATACTCACCCATAGTCACCATTGATCCAATGGTACAAAAACTGGAAAATAAATTGCTAGCCTTGAAAAGGCAAATGGAAAAAGGTATGTCTTATGTTCCTCTAGATAAAGATATACCAAAGAGGACATTCCCTAATCAACCATATCAAGGAAATGCTACCAAAAGTCAAGGGCAACAAAATTGTCTTCCTCCCCCATAGAGGAACCTTGCCCTTAAAGCACCTCCAACCAACTCAGTAGTTGGATATCTAGAAACAGAGCATGTTTCCTATTTCCCACCTGAGTTTGAGCAAGAAAATTGCACTGATCTCTTTAGGGAGGATCTAGAAGAATCAGTTGGAAACTCCCACATTGGTTTCTTGAATTTCCAAGATGAACCCAAAAGTGAAGGTGAAGCAGTCAAAGGATCATATGTAGTGTTTACCAGGTCCAAAAACCAATCAACCTAGTAGGCTGACAAAAAGAAGACTGAGGAGTGACTCCAAGCAATAATTTCAATTGTTGAGCAGAGAACCCCTCTTCTTTTTCAGTCAAAGGACCCGGTGATTGCCAAAGAAGTAAGTACATTGAACATCTCTACACCTTTTACTTCAAAATCATAGATCAGTCGTCCCCCTCCCAAAAACCAAAAGGATGAACTCCCATCCTCTCTTCCAAGTCCATCTCAGTCATTTTCCATGATTGATCATGTCAAAAAATCCAAAATTTAGATGACTGAGTTTGAATCCCTACAAGCCAATCTTGAGTAATTAAACATTGGTGGAGAACCAAGTGTGGACCTGTCTGAGGCAAAATTGTGGTTACCCAAACATTAGCCCCTGTAGCTCAAATTTTATTTGAGCCTTTAAGTAGGGGTGATTACTTCTTGACCATAGAGGATGCTCATGTCTTAGCTGATGAAATTCCCATAGCTGGCAATCTAGGATTTCATCCAAACAAGGCATTAGAAAAATTGGTAGGGCACAGTACAAATCAAGAAGGATCTTCCATCTCTGATGAAGAGAAATATGATAGAAGATCAACTTTTGATGATGCTTGGATCTTGAAATCTGATGGCAGCAATTCTTTCACAGTTGAATACGGATCTCTATTGCTCAGATTGAAGATTGCTCAAGATGAAGAGATCAAACTCCTTCACATCAAAGGAGATGCTAAGCTGATAGTTTGTTAGGAGTTTGATGTGGACAATCCAATCATATGCTGGATTGAACTAGAAGAATAATCAATTATGATAATGGACTATGCTGTTGCAGATCAAAATTATGAAGAGGAACCCTTCACTAAGAGATCAAAGAGTTATGGCTTTCAAACTGAAGACCACATCCTACCATGAGGCAAGAAGAAGAAAAGACCAAGAGGAAGACACAAAAAATTGGTTTCCTAGTGGAGAGCTCCATTCACCTGTCACTATTTTTAGGGACAAAATGTCTTCTTGTTGGTTTATCAAGATGGCACACTCTTTTCACTACCTCTCAGGAAGCAACATCTGAAACACTTCAACTCTTGAAGCATTAGATTATTGCATCTGTAAATATGTATATTTGTATAGTTTTTAATTCCATTTTGTTTTGTTTATTTCCATTTTTGATGCCTTTCATTTTTGGGTAACATGACTCTATAGCCTAATGGTACACATGAAGACACTAGAGATTCTGGATTCTACTCCCTTCAATTCTTTTTATAATTGATAGAAGTTCCCCAACTGGAGCCAGTTGTTGTCCCCCAAAAATATCACTCATTTTTGGGACAACATTTGAACTATTTTGGTCCTACAGACCAAAATTATCTCTTCCCTTTTTGAAATTTGTCTTGGGCATTCAAATTCCTCATTTTTCAAACTTTTTAGAAATCTATGGACTCTGCAGGCTTGAATATATGGACTCTACAAGAAGAGAAATCTATGGACTTTACAGGAAAAGAAAATCTATGAACTCTGTAGGCCAAGTTTAATGGGCTTCACTGGTTGATTTCTACAGACTCTGCAGGAAAGAAGCAAGCTTTCAAGACTTGGGTGATCTCAAAGTCGGTTCAATGATCAGGTTCAACCAAAAGAGTTCATCAGCAAGCTTTTAAGCAAGGATTGAACCATTTAATCTTGAACCATTTTGATTCAATAGGCTCAATAGGTTCAAAGGTTCAACATCAGCAGGCAAGAGTTTAACTACTTCCAGGTTCAAAGGCTTCTATAGTCAAGTTCAAAGGCTTTTACAAGTAGGTTCAATCAAAAGAACAAGTTTTTGAGGCTTGAACCATTGAACCATTAAACCACTCGAGTTCAAGGTTCAATAGGTTCAACACATTTGGTTCAATGAGGATTAAAAGGACTTAGCCAAACCAAATTTGGTGCAATGCTTCAGTACACTCAGTTAGTTCAATGCTTCAGTTCACTCAGTCAGTTTATCAAATGGTTCAACGGTTGGTTCAAATCTTGGTTTAACGGTTGGTTCAAAGCTTTGTCCAAAGCTTGGTTCAAAGTTTAGTTCAGTGGTTGGTTTAAAGGAGTGGTTCAATGCAAAAGTTCTAGAGAGCCTCCCGAAGGACAAGTGCCCTTGCGGAGGGCACTTGGTCAACAAAAACACCCTTTGAAAGGGTCATTTTCAAGGAAGTTGCAAAGGTAAGTTCTTTTAGAATTTTGTTTAAGGTAGTTGAAAAACAAAGGCATAATTCCTTCAGACTTTTTGTCCAAAAGAATTCCTTTAGAAAAAAAGTCTAAAGGAATTCAAAAAGGCTGCAAATGAAACTCCCGCAAAGGCCAAAGACAAAGCAATAATTCTTACAGACTTTTTATCCACAAGAAAATGTCTACAGACTATTTATCCATGGGAAAATGTCCACAAAAAAATTCCATGGGAAAATGTTTTTGGAAAAAGTTTTGAAGGATTATGAAGATAAAAGGCCACCGAAGGACCCCGAATCGCAGGTGCCTTTACGGGGGACTCTCAACTGCCAAATTAAAGGACACTTCCCCAAAGCTGAAGGGTCACCTTCCCTTCAGGAGGATGTAAAACAAGAAATCTGAAGGAAGCAAGTAAAAGATAAAGTTGAAGAAAGTCCAAGGGGTGATGCACCTGAAGACATCAAAATCAAGAACGGTGAACTAGCCGTTGGAAATTCAAACGTAGTGACGAGTGCACAAATGTCAATTTCAAGGTTCATAAAATAGTTGTTGATTTTGAAAAAGCCTTAAAGAAGAGCCAAAGATTTTAGTGAATCACTAAAATAAAGAAGCCTGAAGGCCATCTGAAGATCGCTCAAAGGGTAGATACCCTTGTGGGGGCTCTTCCTGACCCAAAGCATATCATTTCTTGAGGCCCAAAGGGTAGGTCCCCTTCGAGAAAACTCAAATGACAAAGCTGAAGGAATTGTTGAGGAAAGTGACATGCTCACAGACATCAAAGTTGTGACAATGAAATAGCCGTTGATCTTTGTAATTTTAAATCTATGGACCCGAATGCATTTAAAGACTTTAAGGCCAAGATCAGCAGGAAGCGACTAAGGAATAGAGCATCAAATTGAATCAATGACTTGATTCAATTAACTACAAAAGGAGGAATGATGAAGAAGGAACAGATTGCCAGGTGGACATTGAAAGATGTAAACTTTTAATCGCATGACTCATTTCTCTGCATTGAGAAAAGCAAATGGGTAAATGCCCCTAAATTCTAGCCTATCTTCTTAACAAAATTCAATGCAACATGATGTGTTACTATTCCCAAGTCCATCTTGAAGAGGCTATATAAGGGACTCTCTTGTTAGTGTAAAAATATCTCTCTCTAATAATTAGAAACAAAACTCTGACCAAATTGAAAGGCATTAATGAGACTTTGAGCTCAGATTGTTGATCATATTTTGTTATTGGAATAAGAAAGCAAGTGACTTTTTAGACTTTGTGTTGTGATATCTTTTTTGTTGGGGAAATTGTTCCAATGTCTTTTTCCTTAATATATTTTCTATTCCTTTAATTCAACAAGCAGAATTAGTGAAAGTAGTCAGGAAGGTGTCCTGAAGTCAACTATGGAGAGACTTTGTGCCCCCATAATTGCCTTTAGTGTGTTTTCTTTTTATTTATGTGTAAAGGACCTTGGGATGAATTTGTGCCCTCATTGTCCTTCGTATCTCACTCTTGGGCAAATTTAGGTGGAGACTTTGTGCTACATATCAATTTGCTGGTTACTACATCCTTGGTTACATTTTGCAATTACTACCAGGAGTATTCTTGTGGTTTGCTAAATAGTATTTCTGAAAGAAGAGGAGTGCTTTCTGTCATTTCCCTTGAGTTTTTTCATTTGATTTGCATGCATCATCTCTAAAAAAAGAGAGATGGATGGTTTATCCTACCCTTGAGTATTATTTTCTATATATACATATATATATATAGGGAACCTCCCCTTGATGAGAGGAGAGATTAGTCCCATTTTGATGTGGTAAACCTACACATTTGGATGACCAATCTTCCTACTTTGGCTGATCAGACCTATTTTGTTTATCAGTATGCTGATCGACAAAATAATCAACCAACATTAACAACAAAAACATCATAAGTTAAATTTGATAGCATAAACTTACAAATTGATATGCATAAATGAAAATCAATATCATATAATATCTTTAAAACTTCATGAAAATATAATGAAAGTGTTTTGCTTATATGGGCAAGGAAGATAAATCATAGCCATAAGATCATGCTAAGAAATAGCCTAGGGATATAAACCCACTATACCTAAAATAGAAAAATAATTAATATCTACATCTAAGTGGGTGGAAAAACCTAATAATGCTTAAAATAAATAAATCACCTAGGAAACATGAGCTTAGATAAATAACCTACTCTAACAAATATCCTTCTTTGAAGATTGGAGAGTGAAAATCTAGATATTAAACTTGTATTAACCTCATTATTAATAGGGTTAGTCTATACTTATTAAACTATAATTATTCCTCCATATTTAAAATTTTGAATCATTTGTTGTAACACCTCACAATTATATTTTCCATGTCTAGTTATTTTATTATAACAATAATATGATTTCCCTTTTTGATGCGATAGATGAGCCATATGCCAGTATTGAATGAAAGGAAAAATGATGAAATTATTTTTAGGTAGCATCTATAAGATAACAATTGGTTTATCTTGTACACTAGTTACAAGTAGCTATGCCTTTTGATATGTGGAAAATTCTATGTCCATGAATTCTATGTTGTTGACTTAAATTTTCATAAACTTAGGACATCCACCTTTGATACATCATGCAATTTTTAATGCCTCTTGTGCTCGAGTCATACTAGATTTCAAAAAATATTGTCTTAATGGATAACTTAACATGAAATACTCCTATCATTAAATTATATTTCAACAAGAAATTTAATGTATATCCTCATGATTGTCTTGAAGGGATGCCTTCTCATTTTATAACTTTGGTTTCACATGAATGAGGCATTTTAAATTATTAATGCTCACCATGTTTGAATTGTATTGTTAATCTCATGGGCACATGTGTGTAAAATTTACAGGAGAAAAATAATCATCTATGTTTTCTAGAATTTCATTATCACCATTGTCACTGTTGGCTTAATCTATAAATATGTGTTTGGGATCTTCTGAATTAACAAAAAAATGAATATTTGGCATTTTATCCTTTTATGGGTGAGAAATATTATGTAATTATATTAACATATATTGATTTAATCATAAATTTGTAATTTTATTTATTTCATTAGCTTTAATTAACTCTCCAACATCATAATTATATATTAATTATGTTGATATGAATTGTAATGGAGTAATGAACCCAAAAACTATCAAGACAAGAAAATACCATGGGCAAAGCTTCTAAAACAATAAAATGTATTGATTCATATTGAATGATTTGAATAATTAAAAACCATGCATAAATAATACTCAATGAAAAATTGGAGTTGACATGTAAAAAATTCAAAACTCTAAAAATAATAAAATGTGACCTGCTATTTTTAGTATGTTTCACATGCAAGTACATGCAACTCTAAAAATATTAAAAAAAATAAAAAGTAAAATTAACTTATCATATGAATATAAATTTAAGTTCAAGTTTGGTTACAAAAATAAACAATTTATAAATTTATAAAAATACCAAAAATAATATCAAATTACAATTTTGGACCCTCAGATGGTCACATATGGCCTCCAAAAAATATCAAAATGTTTGTAACTAGATAGGCCAGTTTATAGATGCATTAATTTTTTTTAATATGATAATTTTGGTATGAATATGGGCTCAAATAGAGCTAAGGATCAAAAGTTATGGCCTTTGGAAGTTTGGCATCTTTTTCTACATCATTCTCCTCTGGTTGAAAACAACTCAACTCTTATGAGTTGCTTTGATTGTACTACGGCCATTTATTCTTATCAATATTTTTTATCTCCCATTATGTAATACAAGTGTTTTATTATTATTTTTATCTTTCCTACTATATCAAATACCTATCATAACTTCTTTACCTTGTGTTTACTATCTTCTTATCCAAAACTTGCATTATATTTTCTTTCTTCTTCTTTGGCACCTATTGTTGCCTATCTACTTCTTCATTTTCTTCCCCTTCATCATATTATCCATGGAAATAATATAAATATGAAACATTAAATAATAGATAAATATAAAAAATTTATGGTAAATTCACCTCATAACCATTATCATTGATTTTATTCACAATTTTGCATGGTATAATTTTTTTGTACTTCAACTTGTTATATGTGCCTATCAAAAATATCTCTTTCCTCAAGTAAACCATCAAAATATCTGTATTAAAATATTTTTGGTCTTATTTTTACATCTATTTCTATTTTATACTTCTCATTACTTTCCTACATCTTTCTTTTTTACTTCTTATAACTATTGTATATGTTCTACAAATGTTTCTACATCATCACTAACTCGTTATGCAATTGGAAACTATACAAAATATAAAAAAATCATGGAATTTATCCCATAAACAATCTAAAATACTAATTTTTATATTTATATGTTCACTAAACTATTACGTATAAACTCATCTTGTGGTAAAGACAAGTCCCATTACTTGGTCTTCTCTCTAACTATGCATCTCAATAAATTTTCCAAACTCATGTTTACAAATTTTGTTTTTCCATTTGTTTTTGGGTGGTATGCACTAATGAATTATAGCTTATTCCCCATCCTCATCTATAAATTCCTCCAAAAATGACTTAGAATTTTCATGTCCCTATGTGATGTAATTCTTTTAGAACACAATGCAATCGTACAATATTCTTAAAAAATAGTTTTGAAACTCTAGTGGCATCATTGGTTTTCTTACATGAAATAAAATAAACCATCTTGTCATAGGAATTTTGAGCTTATTACTAAATATGAAATTTAGACTCAAAACATCAAACAATCAAATTAAAATAGATGAATGAATAATTCAAATCAACACTCTAATCTTAAATCTAATTAATCTAAATCATGATTAAATGAATATGAAAACAAGAATATTGGACTGAGATTGCCTTAGACTCATAATTTTAATATTATGTTGGCATGATCAAGGATGTTGATGATGTATTCAAGGATTAGACTGGCATGGAGATTGTATGGATTCATGAGTTGGTTTCTAGTTAGTTTAGCCATGGATAAATGGCTTGTTTATATATAAAATGGAGGGAAGAATCAATAGACAAAATTCAATCTTGCCCCATTGGGATCAATGATTGAGGATTTTCCAAGGAATTTTAAATTCCTTGGAAGCCTATAGAATAGAGGCTTATATAGGGGGAGCAATAAGTTAGAGAGGATTCTATAATTGGAGGATTCTATAATAATCTTAGGGATTTATTAGGATTAGGTAGGGGATTAGATAGGGATTAGGTGGGTGATTAGGGACTAAGGGTGTAGGAGAGCCTAGGAATATGCTAGTGTAGGTGGGTGGGTGGGTCATGGAAATTTAAAATTCCCAAATAATGAATAAGATAGATTTAGGATAAGATAATACATGATTATAGAGATTAATAGATTGATGGGGTGAAGTAAAAGTTAGTAAATGAATAAATATGAAGAAGGATATTAGATAAATGATTAAAAAGGATATATATGAGATAATTAGAATTAGTGTCGACTAATAACAATATTAGTGACATTAAATGAAGTGAATGGATTTAGGTTTATACATTTTCCCCCTCTTTTAAATGGTATTGTGAGTGAAGTGAAGTGTAAGGAGTAATGGTATTTCAAATAAAAACCATGTCATCATGGATGATTTTTAATAGATTATGTTAGTGGATATAATGCCACATCGAGGGGACATGTGAGGAAGAATGAGATAGATGGCCACTCTAAAGAAGAAATGATGGGTGGGATGAGATGGATAGACAAGGGGATAGGATGCCAAATATGAAATAGAATATGAAAAAGATGAATTAAACTTTGAGAAAGGAGCTATAGATTGATGATTCCCCTGGTAAAGACACATGCACAGGGAGTAGAGATGAATTTTTCATGATTGCCAACACATCAAAAGGGGAATCAAATATAACATGATGATGATAGGATTAAAAGGCCACAAGATTCTGATGTACCCAAGCAAGGATGCATGTATGGGAGAGATATAGGCCAGGATAGATAATGATGTGATAAGATCAATGATGAGTGTAGCTCAAATTTAAAGACAAGTGATATGATAAAGTAAATGAAATAGAAGAAATGATAGGATAAAGTGACCAAAAAATAAAGGAGAAGAATGAAACTACAATTCAAATAAATGAGCCACAATGTGATTAATAGTAATGATGCCCTTAGAAAGGACACATGAAAGGGAGAAATAGATGAAGTTATGGTCCTATTTATACCCCAATCAAGGTAGGAACCATAAAATATAAATGATGAGTTGAAATAGAAGAGCTGTATGTTACAATTTTTTGGGTCCAATCGGCAAGTGTGGGTAATTGACAAAAAGGTTAAGGAGATTATTATGAAGATGGTGATTGATCAATAGATTGATCATTTAATGATCAATATTATAACTCAAATATTTGACTATTATAGGACTTGAGGATGATGAAAGAGAAGATAGATGTGATGATGAATGATGGGGATAGAGGAGATAGTGGTTGAGCTATATTTAGGCACTAAAAAATGACCAAGTGTTGCCTACATAGTTTGAAAAGACCTCAATATGATGTAGTTCTAACTTAGGGATAAATGAAAAAATATGGATAAGAGTATGATGATGATGACAATGACTAGTGACTAGAAAATGATGTTAGTGATTAGAAGATATGACTCAAATGATGAGATGAGGATAAAATATTGGATGTTACTTGAATGGGTTGAGAGAATGATATCAATGATGAGAAATAAAGGTTATTAGACAATTAGAGAAATAATGAGGATGTAGATGATCAATCCATCATAGTTGTTATAAGGCTCATCATAGTATAAGTAATCTATTGGATATGAAACTTGGTAGTTTGCCTCATGATACAAGTACAAACAAGAGGACATCATGCCAAAGTGCATGGGCAAATAGTGAACCCTACATACTCAAGGGAAATTATAAGCATTATTATAACTTTGGTGACCTCATAAAATCCTTATTCATTTCAAAATAGATAAAAAGAGTCATGATGAAAACACAAACATAAAATACAAAGATAATCATATATTTACATGATAAAATAATGCAAACAAGCCAAACAGAACATACAAGTAACACACAAGTATCTACATGCAATGTCACAATGTATTGTCTAATGATGGGAGGAGTCATTATGCGATGGGTTGGAATAGAATGATCATGATGTGATTGTGTACTTAGGATATACTTGTATTTATAATAGACTAATGATAATGATTAGAATTAGGACATAGGTAAGGATATGGACTTGGAATAGATGAATGGTTTGGATAAGGATATGGATGTGGATATGGATTATGTGTCAGGCACCCTGGAACAACAAACATGCTCTGATACCACTTGTCAGGATCTTGCTCTACCAATTAGAGCACATATGATTACTACTCGTATTAGTAACTAATCACGGAATTTAACCAAAAATATAAAGTAACTAGAAATATGAAACAACACAGGAATTGAGAGACAATACACAATTGTATTAATAATCACTCAGAAGAATATACAATAAGGAAGATGCCACTTCTTCCTCCACCTCAAAGGTTCGCCACTCCTCAAGACCTTCTTCCCTCTCTCTCTTGGTCACAACAATCAATTCCAGTATAGAATTGATGTTCACCTCACCAACCAGTCAGTAACACGCTGCCAGTTCACCAAGTACACAACCGTACTCCAAGTAGATCTCCCATGAACCTTCAACTTGTAATTCAATAGACCATACTCACAATTGTAGATCTCTCTACACCCTTGAAGAACCGTTCTTCAACCAGTACCCCTGTGGATTAGCTCCTTGACCTTGCAGACCTTGCAACTCTCTCTGATCAAACACTCTCAGCACTCCTTTGGAACTAGGAGGAGCTACACTAGCTCTCTCTAAAAGCTCTATGGCTTTCTAGCACGCACTTACAATATAGCCCATGAGTCCATATATAGATCTCATGCTTACAATAATTAGACTCGCAACTCAAGACTACGACTAGCCTTCAACATGCAAACTAGCAGTCCAAAAATAGACTCTCCCAGATTCGCCATGCAAACTGCCTATTCTCACACAGGCTGCCGACGTCGATGCCTCCATGACCGATGTTGGCCGACTGGTAATCGACGCCGGTTGCTTCCTCTTGCAATCTGACCGACGTCGGCTGATCAGACCGATGCCATTTTTCCTGCAACTGAATCAACAACTCCCCACAACTCTGGATCCTCCTTAACTTCTCCTGTGTGCATCCTGGTGAAGCTTTTAGCTCCACAACATAACAATCTCCCACTTGGAGATAAATAGCTGCACCTATACACCATCTAAATTATTCCTGGCTTGTATTCCTCTTCAAGATCAACCCTGAAGACCAACCACCACGCAACCTGTGATGCTATACCTGTCATTCAAGTAACCTGCCACATCCGAACCTACATATCCATGTAGTGAAGAACTTGACCCTGCATAACAAGAAACCCTGCTGCTAGTCCCACTGAATTGCCCTCCAGTACTCCTTCCCCGAATTGGCTCCATACTTTTTGACAACCCCCACTGCTTGGGAAAACAACTTAGGTCTACACTAGACCTCATGTGATTTCAAACTCTATTTCAAGCTAAGCTTGAACTGTCCAGCCCTTGGTGTGCTTTAAGATTCTGCATCCTGCATCATGAACCCCGCCAACACCGTCTTCACATCAGCTCCCACTGGAGATCAAATCTCCATGTCTCATATGCCAAAGAATTTCGCTGCTCCAAATTCTTCATGACACACCTCTGAACTAACCTTACCCTTAGCTCAGTAAATCCCTGTATGTACAAACCTACTAGTAAATCACCCACATACAGTAACAAGATGATGTTGCAACCATCATCCACCTGGTAAGATAAGACCACAATAGTTACACTGACATTGACTGAAGCCATGCTTAGTCATCCACCTGTCAAACCTGTACCACTGTCCTGCAGCTTCTTCAAGACCATATGCCTTGGCCTTCTGTCTCTCGTATCCATCCACTCTCTTCTTTATCTCGGGAATCCATTTCGTCTCTCAGTGCTTAATTCCAACCGACAACTTTACCAACAAATCCTGTTTGGTTCTTCTCCAAGGACTCACACTCCTCATCCATGCCAAGCTCCCACTGTATCTGGACTCTACCTACATTGCTTCATCCATCTTCCAAGTTCTTGATTATCAAAAAAAGCAATATAAAGAAGGTGAACAATGAATATGAGGTTCACTTACTCTTTCTGACCTCAACATGAGCATTTGAGACTTGCTATCCGCCCACTATCCGTACCAGTGACCGATCTCGGCCACCTCCCAGTCTGTTTCTGATCGATGTCGGCTCCCTGTACTGAACCTGACTGCCGACATCATTTCCCTGGCTGACGCTGGCATCCCTACTGCCAACGTCGATTCCTTCATGACCGACGTCGGTCTTTCTGTTGCTGACGTCGGTTACTGTATAACTGATGCCGGTACCTGTGTTCATCTGTGAGTGACAACTTTTTACCCACGAGCTCTCCATGGATCAAAATCCTAATCAAATCAATCCTGCTCTGCTCAGAATAATTCAGTTTCCTCCCCTGATCTCTGTCCATCATCTCCTCCATGAACACCAAGGCTTTCCAGTTCTTTAGCTTGTCAAAGACATTTGACCTCCGCTTTAAAACCTGCATTCCCCTCCTACATATGTGGCCAAGCCTATAAAGCCACATCTCTGCAACAGAAGGTGAATCAGCAATATAAGTAGATAGATAAAGGATACCTACTTTCTTACCACCATCTAATTCAAGTGTATCTGTTGTGAGAGTTACAGTGCATCTCTCATCACCCAAATTTCTTGAAGAAATTAGACTCATCTCCAAGACTGGTACCTGCATGACTTCCTTCAACCACTGTGAGTCATCTGTCTGCACTTTCAGCTTCACTTCCCCTTCGTCAATCATCTGACAAGGCTCTCCAACCCCTAAATAAATCTCTCCAAAGTCTCTGAAGACATACCCATGAAAAGATGCTCTATTTCGGGCTGCATGGAAAGAGGCAAAAGAATCTGTAAACAAAGATTCCACTTTATCCAGAACACCCTGTACAATATTACCTGCAACATGTGCTTCCACCAGCTGATCTTCTACCGACCAATGATCTCTTTTAACCTGCTCTTTCTTTCCATCAATCAGACCATTCATGCTATTTAGTTTCTCCATTCGTAGCTTACTTTCTTCTGCCATTGCTATACTCCCACTCAATCTGAAACTCCTATGAGTGACCTGTAATCAACAAACACTACCAGATCTGAAACCACCTGTTAGTCAACCCAACCGAAAGCTCTGATACCAATTGTCAGGCACCCTAGAACAACAAACATGCTCTGATACCACTTGTCAGGATCTTGCTCTACCAATTAGAGCACATATGATTACTACTCGTATTAGTAACTAATCACGGAATTTAACCAAAAATATAAAGTAACTAGAAATATGAAACAACACAGGAATTGAGAGACAATACACAATTGTATTAATAATCACTCAGAAGAATATACAATAAGGAAGATGCCACTTCTTCCTCCACCTCAAAGGTTCACCACTCCTCAAGACCTTCTTCCCTCTCTCTCTTGGTCACAACAATCAATTCCAGTATAGAATTGATGTTCACCTCACCAACCAGTCAGTAACACGCTGCCAGTTCACCAAGTACACAACTGTACTCCAAGTAGATCTCCCATGAACCTTCAACCTGCAATTCAATAGACCATACTCACAATTGTAGATCTCTCTACACCCCTGAAGAACCCTTCTTCAACCAGTACCCCTGTGGATCAGCTCCTTGACCTTGCAGACCTTGCAACTCTCCCTGATCAAACATTCTCAGCACTCCTTTGGAACTAGGAGGAGCTACACTAGCTCTCTCTAAAAGCTCTATGGATTTCTAGCATGCACTTACAATACAACCCATGAGTCCATATATAGATCTCATGCTTACAATAATTAGACTCGCAACTCAAGACTACGACTAGCCTTCAACATGCAAACTAGCAGTCCAAAAATAGACTCTCCCAGATTCGCCATGCAAACTGCCTATTCTCACACAGGCTGCCGACGTCGACGCCTCCATGACCAATGTCGGCCGACTGGTAACCGACGCCAGTTGCTTCCTCTTGCAATCTGACTGACGTCGGCTGATCAGACCGATGCCATTTTTCCTGCAACTGAATCAGCAACTCCCCGCAACTCTGGATCCTCCTTAACTTCTCCTGTTTGCATCCTGGTGAAGCTTTTAGCTCCACAACATAACATTATGAGGATTTTAGATAATCATGATTAAGATTAGGACCTAGGTTAGGATATGTAAGTGGATATGGATTTTGAATTAGGGGAGGGATTCAGATGAGGATTTGGACATGAGGACTTGGATTGGGGATTAGGCTAAGGATTTGGAGATTTAGGTGAAAGTGAGATTGGGTTAATTATAGCATGATATAGACTAAATTTTTCCCTATTTTAGAATAGGAGGATGGATGATGTGGTTATTAAATATGTAAGGCTTGGAGATGAATGTGGTGGGATAAAAAGGCATAAGATAAGACATCATGGATTATTTTTGGATTTTTCAAATTTTATGATTTTTAGGGTTTTTAGAATACGTATGTAGACTATATAAATAGGGTTAATAGCAAAGGGAATACCAAGCCTAGTAGCCAAGATAAGGATAGATGGATGAGATAATGGATGGGATGATAAAAGGATGAGGATTATGTTGAAAATGGGTGGATGACATCATCATGTAGGAACTAGATATATATTGACCTGAGTGTTCATTAGAGGATATGCCAAGA
The DNA here is from genome assembly GCA_037957365.1 of Torreya grandis. Lineage (NCBI taxonomy): Eukaryota > Viridiplantae > Streptophyta > Pinopsida > Cupressales > Taxaceae > Torreya > Torreya grandis. Next base: position 997,340 of record JARHVA010002853.1, read on the forward strand.
TGATTTTAGAACATTTTTCAAGACATCTTCCACTCCCTTATGAAGGTCAAGATTTGAATAAAGGAGGTACACAATAGGATACATGAGAGGGATAAAATATGAATGGTATTTATAAGGGATGGGTTTAATGGATGAAAATGATGGATTTTTCCCCCAAGTTTTGAGTTATAATGTGAACAAAAAATTACTATACCATGATGCTAGAGACCAGTTTTCATCATGGTACTTACCCAAGGTGCCAAAAGACTAGTTTTCACCATTACATGAATGATTTTTATTTCACTTTTTAAATTTTTTTTTGAATTTTTTAGGCATCTCAATTTATTAGATAAGGGTGAGATGTAGAATTTCTAATATTATATAGATCTTCAATTGACACCTATTTTAGGATATGTGACACTAGGACCATGTGGTGGATGTTAGATTCCTAAATGTCCCAGTGGCCTTTATTGACTCTTGATTTAATGTCCTTTAGATGGATTAACGAGGTGTCTTTATAACCCCTATGAGGGATAATGTTGCCTAAGGATTTGAGATATGGTATGGATAGGAACATTTGGTGATTATGATGATGGGATATGGGATGTGAATGAGGGATATGATCATGACGGACAATATGATGGGATGGGGAGAAAAAATGGGTTTCAATAGTTTCATACACCATTGTATATGGTGGAGGGGATTATTTAGAGTGGTGTCATGAGATTATACCTTTTGATTTGTTGATTCTTTGATCCAAACATTAAGAGGATAGTCGGTTATACTATTATTACTTTTGACATTATTTTGATATGCTGATTTTTTATTTTTATTTTGACTTTGGTTGCCTCTTGGTGCCTGATTATGGGCTTTACTAGAGGGAAGTGACTTTTAACTAGATAAATGATTTTGATTTAGAGATACCCCTAGCACTTCAAGGATATCTATACTAGGGGATGATTCTTTATGACTTGGCTGATTATAAGACTCATCTTGATTTTGATTAATTGGATTTGGATCAGAAAAGTCTTGATTAAATGATAAGAGTAAGTGATTATGGGCTTGGATCTTTGTATATTTAGCACATAATGTTGCATATAGAAAGGAATCCAATGATGCATGTTTTTGTTCATCCCATTCATGGACAGGATGTAGGGATTATGGAGGGGAGGTGGATGATTAAGGATATGTGGTGGATTAAGGGAATAATGGGTAGCATAATATTCATAAAGGTCATTAAGATCCCTAGCCTTAACATTGGTGAAAGTGTATTCAATAATTTCAAAAGGATCACTAAGAATCATGGAAAAATTAGCATTTAAAGTTGATTCATATTCATCTTTATGATCTTTGAATGATAGAGAATCTAAGGATTGTAATATAATTTCATCTTCCTATGATGGATAACAATCAACACCATTTGACTTGTCGATAGTAAAGACATCTTCAAAGAGATAGGTGTCAACATGACCTTCATAGTCTATAAGGGATGATGTTTCTAATGTAGAATTTTATAGAGATGTTGATGAGGTGATGTATCCAATATATGATTTTATAGTAAGAACCATATGATTGTTTACAAGTGCCTCTTTTACCTTACATTTTTGAAGGGATGACTTAGGCTTAATGGATTCATGAATATGGGGGATATGATGTAAATAGTTCATAGGGATGGATTAATCAGGGATGCGTGTAGGATGAATGGGATTAAATTCATGACCTTAGTTAGGGAGGGGAGAAATTTGATTATGCTTAGGAAGCAATTATTGGCATACACCCTTTTGCACACTCCTAGGCATGGATGGATTGGATTCACCTTTAATTTAAATGTCACCATTATCAATTAATTTCTAGATAGAATCTCTAAAATTATGACATCTATTAATATAATTCCTAGGGAATCTATGTTATACACAAAATCATTCAAGTTGATACCATGAGGGCACACATTTGGACAAATCTAGAGGTCATGTTTGAGGGTGGATAATCATACCTATGGACCTTAATTTACAAAATAGTGCTTTCATAGAGATGGGGAGAGGGGTATACATCTTGTCAATAAGGATGGATGTGGGAGTGTTGGATTTAGTAGTGGAGGAATGTGGTGGTGATGCCATGATGTAAAGAGATGATGAAGGATAGGGGATTTGTGATAGAATATGATTGGTAGATGTAAGATTTGATTGTGGATAGGTATGAACTAGGGGTAAGGTGAGTTGGATGGAGTAAAAACCTTTAAAATTTTGGACACCCATTTTAAAGAGATATGAAAGGACTTCCCCCTCGTCTTCAGTAATATACTTATTAAATAGGGTGATCCTTAGACTAGCAAGGTCATGACCGGGACTAAGACTAATAGATGGACGGTGAAATGGAATGGGATGGGGATGAGGGTTGATGATGGCCTTACTTGGGAGTTAACCTTAGGCTTAGGGGTTCAAAATCATTGGGAAGGAAAGTACCCATCTCTAATAGCCATAAGAGGACTGCATCTTAGTTGGCCAATATGTTTTCATTAAAGAGGGAAACTTTAGCACTTATATAATGAGGAATATGATGATGACTGGATGATGGGTTAACCATGATGAGTTAGGGGACTATGGATGGGGAAGGATATGGAATATTGATTTGGTTTTGATGGGATTGAGGTTTGAAGGTAGGTGGGTACCCATTTCTAGGACCCACAAAATTATATCATCCTTGGTTGAAAATAGGTAATATTATATGAGAACAAGATCCAAATCCATGGGGGTAGATGATAAAAGGGGAATAGATGATGTGAAGGTAGATTTAGGAATTGGATAGGTCCCTTGAATAAATTAGGTCTGAATTACTAAGCTAAGATGATAGATGAGGATGAGGATGAGATAGATGAAATGTGATTTAGATGATGTTGAACTAGGATAATATTTTAGATCGATAGTACAATAAGTGCTAATGATCTATCGATAATGTCTAGTTTTCAAGATAGTAAGAGGATTGGGGATTTGATGCATGCCTAAATTTAAACTATTAAGACAATGATTGGATCGATGATACTTATGAAAAGGCAAGATGATTGGATGATATAGACTATATTGATGATGATTAGATGCTAGATTGAAACTTAAAAAGTGACAAGATGCTATCAAGATACCAATTATGTGTGAGATATGATGATCAATAGTGGAATATAATGATAGGATGATATGAATGGATAAAAGGACTAACTCAAACCTTAGACTAATTTTATCAAGGTGGGATGGGATAGGATTATGTGATGAAGGATATATGAAGGGATCAAGAATGATGGGATTTAATATTGGGACAAGGGTGATGTAATGGTGGTGAGTAGGATGTGGACAAGTGTGTGACCTAAAGATCCAACTAGGTGTGCTTGGGATAAGATAGGATGAGGTTAAACTTAGATGGGGGATGACAAGGTTTGATTAGCTGATAAAGAAGTCAAAATATATAAAAGATTAAGGATGTACAAGATATGATGAATGATGAATGTACAAGTTGACTAAGACTATATAAAATGGAGATAAGGATATACAAGATGCTTAGATAATTGTGTATGGTTTTAGGTGAAAGGATAAATTGGGTCAAAAACAACATGATTTTAGCATGACACGCTCAATAAAATAATCCATAGTCTTAATAATAATAAATTGATGGGTGTGTAACCCAATAACCATGTCATCTAACAGCTTCGTAGGTAAGGCTATAGGCTAATGACCCATTATAAAACCAACTAAACCCTTTCAAACCCATCTGTATTTGAATACTACTTAAGATTTGATATTAAATTTAGAATTGGATCACCTATTATGGTTGAAATGTCTTAATCTAGGTTGAATGGGCTCTTTATGGGCATCCTTGATATACACTACGTATGGTGGGGCCTAAAGTTGTGTAGGGTGTTGTCTAACTCTTAATTTAGAGAATGAACTCTTTCCCTTCATGGATGACCTGTATAGGGTCAAACACTTAGCCTAATGATATTTGCCCATGATATTTAGATTCCATCAAAACACAAAGTTTGGATTAGTGCATTGGTGAAATCTATCATCACTATCCCTCTAAGACTATGGAAAGTGTGTGGGTGTCAGTTCCATGTCACATTTACCCTATAAGAAGAAAGTTGGGAGTGTTTTTTAGTGGTTTTTGATCCTCTAGGAATAATTTCATGGATTCAAGGAAGAGAGCATACACCATCGTAGCCCTTAGATGACAAATAAGCAAGCCAAGAAAAAATTAATTAATTAATATATATAAGATGCAAGAATATACAAGAAAAAATGATTAAAATGATTAAAGAGATATATACAATATTTAAGACAAAATTACTAAAGTGATTCAAAAATGACTTTTAGAATTCTATAAGGATTCTTTGATAATCATTTTGCAATAAAATGATTAGTAGTTTGATTGATACTTTTAAAGAGGCAACCTGTAAGACAAATTATTAGTAATTTGATTGATAATCTTGAGGGGAAACCTAAAAGACACAATGTTAGAAAAAAATATGACCTACAAAAGAAGATGTTAGATAAAAAAATATCCACTAGGTTCACCTAAATAAGAAACAAAATTTTAGTGGAATAGGCCTTAATAAAAACACTGTAAAAAATCATGATTTGGCTCTAAAATTTATTTGGGTGATTGGGCCATAATGCAGGGTTCTAGGGGTGAAAATCCTTACTGGGGTCAAAGGGCATTTCCCCTTATGGGGTATGGGTGTATCACCCTAAGCACGCTCCCTATTTTAGTATAGGGAAGGGTCAAGGGGTGGATCCCCTGATGCCAAAGGTAATTTGGGCCTTGTAGTAGGCTTGAAGTGACTCAAAATTCACTAAAAATGACTCTAAAAATGCACTTAATAAAGATAAAATTGAAGGCAAAATTAGTTCAAAATCATAACCTCAAACTATAATATCACAACTACCAGTGTAATATCATAATTCACAAGTTGCAATTTTGCCACAAGCAGTTAAGCATGATGGTCAACCAAACAATTAAGGAAAAACCATGACTGTTAGAATAATATCATGACTCTTAGAGCGATGTCATGATTTTGAGACTAGTGATTTTAAGACAAATCATAAAACTTTAAAATTTAGATTTTTGATCAAAGTAAATGCTTAGATAGATTATGACAAGTTACCCAAATACCTAAAAATGCTTATTCATAGACAATCTTAGTAGATTTAAAAACTTATTATGATATATCCAAAGGATTATATATATATATATATATCAAAATGGATAAAATCATGAGCAATTAAGGAACAAAAAGAGTATTTCACTTTAGATTTTATCCTAAGTCTACCTTATAGATCTAGAGATATTAACTAGTGAACAAAATTAATTCCAAAATGATTAAATCACAATATCATGACTATCGATGTAATATTGCTATTTTCATAACAATATTGTGACTACATGATGAGTAGTTTTATGAAGATCAATAAAATGGTTAAGACTGATGTTTTGATGTTTATATGATATCCTTGCCTTTGCCCTTTCTTGTTAACCCTTTCAATTAGCACACAGTAGGTATGCAGAGATAAAAATCTCCTTAAAAAATATGGTTAGTAAGGATATATGCTTGAAGATTTAAAACCATTTGGATAAGATGCAGAAACAAAAGGGTGTTTATATGATCAGATTATGTGATTATTAGTCCCTCTAAAAAAGCAATTAGAATGAAAAGATTAAACCTACAGGTAAGGTGTCAAAAGATAAATTTATCAAATTTTGGAAGAAATTACAATGTCAAGATTGTAGTTGTAATACTGTGACTTGAAAGTCAATACTATGAGTCTCAAAATTATGGTTTTGTAGATGGTCAAGAACCTAATAGGGTCAAGCAAACACTGTTAGTATAAAATCACTGATTATAATGCATAATTTTTACTTTTGATGCAAAATAGAAACTTTCAAATTGTGATATTACAAAAGGGTAAAAAGCCTGTAAGAAAAAAATTGTTAGAGGCTAATTTGGATGGTTAATGCAAAACCAATTAAATTATTACAATATTTTGATTATAATATTATGTGTACTAGTGCAATATCATAATTCTTTTATACATTAATAATTTATCAAATTGAGCCTTTTATTCTCATCCAATTGCACCTACAATCTATTAAATCATTTTCACCAATCTTAATAGGTTAGAATTATGGAGTATATCCCACCTTGGTCTCTAAAATGTAGTATAAATTTTGATTTTATTACCTAAATATGTAATTTAGACTCAAAACATCAAACTACCTAGTCAAGATTTAGATCCATTAGAATCCAATGTAAATAGATGAATGGAAAATTAAAATCAACACTCTAATCCTAAAGTTAATTTCTCTAAACCATGATTAAATGGATATGAAAACAAGAATATTGGATTGAGATTACTTTAGACTCAAAATTTTGACATTATGTTGGCATGATCAAGGATGTTGATGATGAATTCAAGGATTGGATTGGCATGGATATTTTATGGATTCATGAGTTGGTTTCTAGATAGTTTATCCATGGAGAAATGACTTGTTTATATAGAAAATGGAATGAAGAATCCATGGATAGAATTCAATCTTGGGCCATTACGATCAATGCTTGGAGATTTTTTTAAAGAATTTTAAATTCCTTGGAAGCCTTTAGAATAGAGGCTTCTAGAGGGGGAAGGATAAGTTAGATAGAATTCTAGAATTTGAGGATTATAGAATCCTCTTAGGGATTTATTAGGATTAGGTAGATAATTAGATAGGGATTAGGTGGGTGATTAGGGACTAGGGGTGTAGGAGAGCCTAGGAATAGGCTAGTGTAGGTGGGTAGGTAGGTCATGGAAATTTAAAATTCCAAAATAATGAATAAGATAGATTTAGGATAAGATAAGGCATTATTAGGGAGATTAGATTTATGGGGTCAAATAAAGGTTATTAAATGAATAATTATGAAGAGGGAGATTAGATAAATGATTAGAAAGGGGATATATGAGATAAGCAAAATTAGTGTCAAATAATAAGAATATTAGAGACATTAAATTAAATGAGTGGATATATGGGCATACAAATCTTAGAAAACCTATCTATAAAAACAAAAATTGAATCCTTACCTCTCTATGTGTTTGGTAATCCCAACACAAAATCCATACTCAAATTTGTCCATAGTCTTATTGGAACTAGTAATTACATGTACAACCCCATATTTTGTGTATGTCTTTTCACCACCTAACATATCCTACACCTTGAAACATATCTTGTCACATATCTCTTCATCTTTATCCAAAAATACTTCTTCACCAAATCTATTATTTTTTTCTTACCAAATGATAACCAAACCACACTATGCAATTCTATTATAATATTGCCTCTTAGAGAAATAATTGGAATATATAATTATTTCCCTTCAAAGAGAAAACCATCTTTCATAAGATACCAAACATAAACATTAATTGTATCACCTATCAATGGATTCCTCCATTGTTCAATTGCTTTCCAAAATTTAGATCAATATCATAGACTTCCTTAATAAATTCATATCCAACTACTTCATTAACCATAGTAGTTATCAACCCTACTCACCTGCTCAAAACATCAGCTACCTAACTATTTTTTCCTGATTTATACTTCAACACAAAGTATAACCCTACAAGAAAGGCACCCACTTTTCATGCCTATTATTTAACATCTATTGAGTGTTCACATACTTCAAATCCGCATGATCAGTAAATAAGATAAACTTCATAGGCACTAGGTAATGCCTCCAATGTCTTAATGTTTATACAATGGCATAAAATTCAACATCATACATAAAATTATTTGTTCTTATCCCATTCAATTTCTCACTAAAATATGTTATTGGCTTCCCATATTGACTCAACATAGTACTAATTCCCACAAACAAAGCATCACAATCAACCTCAAACACTTTTATAAAATTTAGTAATGCTAAAATAGGATTTTTTGAAATTTTATTCTTGAAAAACTCAAAGCTTTCTATTATTGCCCTTGTCTATGCAAATTATTTTCCTCTCATACAATTTGTTATTTGTACAACAAAACTACTAAAATTCTTAATGAACTTTTTGTAAAAAATTGCCAAACCATGGAAACTTCTTACCTTTATGATGCTCTTTGGTATAGGCCACTCAACAATTAATTTTACTTTTTCTTCATTTATTTTTTCATCATCTCTGGAAAATAAAATCCTAAAAATACTAAATTATTCTACATAAACCTACACTTCTTCAAATTCGCATAGAGCTTCTCTTTTCTTAAAAATTCTAATACCATTCTTAAATGATGTAAGTTTTCTTCTTTAGTCTTACTAAATATTATAATATAATAAATATATATTATATCAAACTTACCATTATATTATCATAACATTGTGTTCATCACCCTCCTAAATGTGTTGGGTGCATTATATAATCCAAATGGCATCAACATCCACTCATATAAACTATATATATTCTTGAATGTTGTTTTTCATTCATCTACTTAATGATTTTGAATCTGATAATATCCACTCCTTAGATCAATCTTGGTAAAATATTTTACTCTTTAAAGAAAATCCATCATATCATCTAAATTAGCTATAGGAAATTTATATTTGATTGTACTTTCATTGATTTCTATACTATCCACACACATATTCCACCCTCCATATTTATTTAGAGTTAACAACACTTGTGTTGCACATGGACTCATGCTCTCCTTTACTACACCCTTCCTCACCAATTCAATAACCTACTTATTCAATTTTACATGTTCTATTATAATCATCCTATAAGCTTCTTGATTGGGTAGATATGCTCCTAGAATCAAATCAATATGATGTTGAATATCTCTCTTTAATGGCAAACCATCTAGTAATTCATCAGGGATAACATATGCATATTCTTTCAATACTAGTGATATTTCTACTAGTACTTCCACCACTTTTGTGTCTTCTTTATTCACTACTAATGCATAACAAAAACTTGTTATCTTCTTATATTTGATAAATTTTTTAACAAAAAACATGCTTTCAGCATGCCCTTCTTCTTTAAGAGGTAACGAAACTACCTTCATACCACCTTTCCAAAATTATATGTGTTATTTGATCCATCATGAATTGATTTTCTATCAAAATACCATGACCTTCCTAATAATACATAACAAACATCCATTAGTATAACATCACACCATATTTCATCCTTGTCAGTTTTATCTATTAAAAACTTTATTAAGCACCTTTTATCTATTGTAACTTGATTCCCTTTCTTAGACCATGAAATCTGATAAAGATTAGGATGCTTTTCATAGTAAAAATATAGTTTCTCAATCATGTCCTTAGAAACCATATTTTTACAACTACCACCATCTATAATTACTTTACATATCTTACCTCTTGAAGTACACCTTATTTTAAATATATTAGTTTGTATTCATGCATCACCACCTTCTTTATTCTACACATATTCCTTCCTTTGATCAATCTTTATTATTCTCATCATGAGATTTTCTCCAATATTTGTTGTTGCAACTTCAGTATTTTGCTCTTCTATTTCAATTTCAACTAAATTCACTTTTGGGTGATCCCTTTGCCTCCTTTCTTGATATTATTAACATGGAAACTCAAACAATCTATGGCCTTCTTATCCACAACTGTAACAAACATAATACTTGCATTGATTTGGAAACCATCCTTTACCACCACCATAGCTTCATCCTCTCTGAAATCCTCTTCTTCTTTGCCAGTATTAAAAACCTTATCTATTATCTTCTTGTCTTTTTGCACCATGTGATGATTCTCTTCTAGTGGTGTTAAACCTACCTCTATTTGTATTAAATCCACTTCATCTCCTTGTTGGATGGGATTGTCCTCTTCTTGGCCTAATAGATGTTCTTATAAAATTTTGTCTCTTTTGTTTTTCTTCTACCTTCAAAGATAATTGATAAGCTTCCTCCATGAAAAATATTATATACATGCTTAATTCGTCTTGAATAGAAAAAATCAAACCATTTACATACCGTGCATCCATTTGATCTTCTATTTCATCATGATCCACTCATATGAAAAGCTTATAAAATGCATCTATATACTCTTGTATATTATGATCCTTCTGCCTCAAATTTTGAAATCTTTTGTATAGTATTTGTGCATAATCCATAGGAAGAAATTTCCCCCTCAACTTCTTTTCCATATTTTTCCATGATTCAATCTTCTCTTTAGCTTTTTTCTATCTTTCTTTCTATATGTGATCCCACCAAATCATTATATGACCCTTAAATTTTTTGCATGTAAACTTTACCTTATTATCTTATTTCCTAGTTATCCACTCAAAAAACTTTTCCATGTTGCTCATCCAATCTATTAACTCCTCTCATTTTAAACTTCCTCCATAATCTAGAACATCAAGCTTGATTACTTCATTCTTTCTCTCTAAATATCTAACCATCCTTTCTTACATTGATGGTGGTTGTTCATATTGATTCTCTTGCAAAATTTATTCTTCATGATCTACGTCATCTTTGACATCATATTCTACTCACATTTGTCTTTGATTCACATTGATCTCAGTTAATTGTTCTACTTGCCTCTATATCTCTTGCATAATTTGGTTCATCTGAGTGATTCCTCCTTGTCTTCTCACCATTTCTTAAACCTATAAGATTTAAACTTGCTTTGATGCCAAATAATGAACTCAAATACTATCAAGATAAGAAAATATCAATAGACAAAGATTATAAAACAATAATCTGTATTGATTTGTATTAAATGATTCAAATAATTAAAAACCATGCATAAATAAGCCTCAACTCAAAATTGGAGTTAACATGCAAAAATTCAAAACTCTAAAAATAATAATACTCGACCTGCTATTTTTAGTAGCTACTATTTTTAATAAGTTTCACATGTAAACATGTGAAGCTCTAAAAATATTCAAAAATAAACTAAACACTAAAATTAACCTATCTGATGAATATCAACTAAAGTTCAAGTCTAGTTACCAAATAGATAATTTATGAATTTAGAAAAATATCAAAAATAATAATAAACTATAATTTTGAATCCTCATATGGTCATGTATGGCCTCCAAAAAATATCAAAAACATCCATATCTAGATATGCCAGGTTATGGTTGTAGGGAAATTTTTAAAATGATTTTTTTGGCATGAATATGGGCTTAAACAGAGCTGCAAATCAAAATTTATGGCCTCTGAAAGTTCATCCTTTTATGCATCAAAAGCTATTATGGAGTGAAAATTACCAATTGTGAACAAATCCATCACTAGGTCCCACTACATTGTAATACTTGAAAGGGTGATTATTCATAAAACATGTATGCAAACATCCCTCATAAAAATTTAAAACATTGATGTAATATAGATAGCATAACTTTCATACTATGAATCCAGAATCTACCTAAAAGTAGGTTATAATACAAATTATTATGTATTAATTGAAACACAGTAGGGGATGTCTTAGGGTCCATTATCACATCCAAAGTAATTATTCCTAGCACTTGTTGAAGATTATTGTATAAACCTATTATATTATTGTTTGATTTATGATTAAAATCCATGTTATTACCTAGTGATTGTAGTAACGTGATATACAAAATATTCAATCTCGATCCATTATCTACCAAAACATGCTTAACCCATTTATTTTAAATATACATTTGAATGAACAATACATGAAAAATAGTTAGGTTACACATCATTTGGTAAGGGTATATAAAAAAAATGTTATATACATAATATATCTATAGATAGTGGACCATTTGAAGTGGTTGTAGTCATAGGAGTTGGAGGGGGATTAAGTGATATATTTTGACTACATCTATTTTTTTGAATATGATGGTGTATCCTTCCTCTTAGTGTTGTGATAACATAGACCATTTAATTAAATACAAGCTTAGGGAAAATAATGGGGATATAATGGTGGCTATCACTACCTTGAATTATAGGGATGAGGAGAAATGGAATGAGTCATACATGTAACAACCTCGCTAGGTTAGACATAGAAAAATGTGAAATTGTTTTATAAACATATATACCAAAAATAGATAAAAGCACAAGAATATATAAAGACCATAATAAATACACAAAGTAATAATAGTAATAATAATAATACATCACATACCATTAATCTATAAAATCTTGAGAGTACATGTCATAATGCAAAAATAGGAAGTAATCACATTAACTCAGCTATAACTAAAACAAGTCTATAGCCACTACTATCAAAGTACAATAATAATTAATTAAAACTCTTCATAAAAATATTCAATGATAATTATAATATAATATAATGTATATATGGATACATGGCTTCACTGAAGCATAGTTCTCGAACTCATATATATGTGGCAATCTCAAGTGTCATCTTGATAAGTAGTATTATTGTGGGTAGGGAGAGCATCATTTGAGTGATTTTTCACACTAACCATAGACCAATGATTTCCCACATTAATCCCATTATTAAATTTCTCTCCCTTTATGTATGAGTATATAGTGATGCTGCGGGAATCCAAAGAGACAAACTAGTACCTGTGTGCTATATGATTTCTAAACTAAACATGTAGTGTATCATAGAAAACCATTCTATTGTAAGATATCACACAAACATGTAATCCATACTCATGAAATGATAATGTCTCACTAAACATACTTTATCCAAAATTTTTACAAATAATAAATAATAGTGATCTAGATAAATCAAATTCATAACACCACTTGATCAGACTTCCTTCATCTAGCATTGTAATGCTAGTAAGCCAGTGAAGTCCATCTCACTTCTTACTCTGCATTAACAATGCAGATCATTCAAATACAATTTAATCATAATATTTATTTAATTCACATCCTAATAGTAAACACATCATATAATATGTCAAACATAGGAGCAATCGAAGCATACATTTATTTCATCAAATGTATGAATGAATCTTACATTATTTTCTATCCCTTACTAGAAATAATGACTACAGTTTATACCATCTAGGTAAATACACATTTAAATATAAATTTTTACTATCATAATTATTTTCCAAACATAATACATCCTATGACAACCCATATTACCATACTCTAGTATTTAAAGACATAACTACTAGTTTTTCCACAAACAGTCATATAAAGTAGTATTTAATACATGGAAACATTAGATTTTATTTAAGAAAATAAATATAATAGTGCAAGTCATAGTTCTCATAGAACACAATAATATTCCATCTTAGCATATGCTACACTCCTAAATATTGTATGCATGCATATGCAAATTCTTACCAATTGTTATAAAACACACTATTCATAGCAATAACTAATATGCAAATAGTAAATCAATCAAACATAGATGTAAATCTAGACTTAATAATTATAGCATATACCATCTAGGTATAAAATAAATTTTTACAGTAGTACTCTACGATATCCCATACTATCATAGTTTCACATTTAAATAAAAACACATAATCCAACTTATGATTTCAAGAATCAAAGGATCCATATAGATAACAAAAAATAAGCAAGTACAAGATTATACCACCTTGGTATAACCTAAGATTAAATTTCATACTAGTATCCTAGAGAAACATAACATATAAGCACGTATCATCATGTACCATTATATACTAGATATAACCAAACACTCTCATAATCATGTACTGCATGAAAGTACTCAATATATAAAAAGCAGTCAATCAATCATTTGCAAAGAAATAGAAAATTTATAAACCCATTATAACATTCATTTAAACATCTCACTTTAAAAGACTATTTTTAAATGATTATAGTTTTGGATCCCTAAGATATTTTATGACTTAATTTAACCACCCCTTTGCTATAGGTATCTATGAGTACCTATATTCCATAACATATAAGTACTCATATGATATAAAATCACCATACCATTATTCATTTATATCTTTTATTAATAACTCCCTAAGTTTATAACAATACTTAGAACTTTCTTGTTCACATAGTATTTTGAAATCTTTAAAAGATAAGGGATTCATTAATGTAATATTCTTTCACAATTTTTTATCCATAGCATATAAAAATCTTTAATCTAGTTCTTTTGATAACTTAACATTTCATACTATGGTTTGCATAAGAGTATTCAACAATATACTAATTGATCTTATAAGACACACATTAGTCCATATGATATACTCTGTCATGATAACAAACTAGTCAAAACCATGCAGTAGACTTGCATCCTATATATACCCACTATATATGTGTATGCATGTGTACATATTATGAATAATCTCACTAAATATAATTAAATAATACCCTAACCAATAGTTCACAAAAGGCATAAAAGGAACTATGTCACCATATAATCATCATTAACAATTAATATGGTCTATAAACATAGAACCAATAATGGTTAATGAGTAATGACTGGTCAACATCTTCGGTGTAAATTACACACACACACACACACACACACACACACACACACACACACACACACACACACACATCAAGGAGACATCTCTAAAAAGTATTTCATATCTATATGCACAACCAATCATGTATTAAAAATGCTAGTCATTTACTAAGATCATATTTATAAATATAGTGAAATATATAAATGATAGTACATCATATATAATATAGGTTGCTTAATATTTGGTTTATTAATTAAACCTACTAATCTTCCTTTTACTACCATTGAATAATAGTTTAAGTAATATTGAGGTAGATGTGGGTTATTAACTGAGGGTTCAATGTGGAGTGATGCCTTAAGGGGATATAATTCCTTAATATTACTCTCTCAATAAAAACACAACATTTCTATAATTCTAGATCCAATATCATGCTCAAGGCAGATCACTGCATATTAATTAGAACCTCTACTATCTATCCAAGATGTGTAGTAAAAAGATAAGTCTCTATAATTTAAAGGATAACAACTACAGTTAACAAACATATTAGCAGATAATATCATTACAACATAAGAATTAAACATAAACCTAAAAAAGAATAATAGTGATTTGGTTTCTATAGTTAATATAATCATTGTGATTACTATAGGTTAATTATAAGAATGGATTGACTATTGGTTACTATCCTATATTAACCTATATTATAAACACTTGAATTAGATTGACATGTGTATAATGCATATATATTATATGTTCAGATAATAATTGTAATTAATAAACCACATGTAATGATATATATTGACTCTCATTTCATCAACTAAGAGAATAATGATGCCATTGCTACATTATGTATGCTAGAAACTATGCAACATAGACCAAGTTTAGCAAGTCAATAAGTTGGTTATTTCTTTTAATGGGTTAGTGTAGGAAGCATAAAGGACACTTAATTACAATGTTCATGTATATTAGCACCAATTAGATTATGCTCTAGGATAATTACATTTACAACCAAATTTATATGGACATCCTTGAAGTAATGAAATCATCCATCTTTTGAAATACATAGTTGTTAATTGTTATTGACTTCCATTAATATCTAGTGTTTGTTGGCATAAACTTCCATGAATCTGTTATGTTATTTTGCTTCTTATATTTGGGCATCACCTTTAATTTTCTACCAGTTTCAAAGTTTTTTTTTGTTAATTCTTTGTTTCTCTAAGCTAATAGGTGAAATCTAATCTGATTTTCCAAGTCTTAAGTTGAGCGCTTCAATTCCATAGATATAAAGGGAATATTAACAATAGCCAACAAGTCTACCTATGGAAAAGAACATATGTAAATATGTAATTATATAAAGTAAGAAGATATTTTACAATGGGATAGATGAGTATAAATATTATAAAAAATTAAACTAATTGTGTGAATCTAAAAGAAAATAAATTAGCAATGATAAATGATAAGAAAGGTGACATGTGACAAGATTCATGTCAAATGGAATGATGCATTCATCATAGCTAGTATTATCTTTGTCATCGGTCTCAACAGGCAGATAAGTAGTATGGTCGCTATAGCGGAAGGAGAGAACATCTCATAGATGTGCACCTTCTAGCAACACTGTCAAGGCTCTCCTGATGTTGGATCTTGTGGGTTCATTGAGGCTATCATCTGTGTCTATCAACACTTTAATGTTTTCTTCTTCAATTCCAAAATGATGGACCAGGCATCATTCACACATCCCTTCAACTCCACCTTTGTTCCTAGGTAGTTGCATTCAACCAGAATGGCCTTATTTTGCTTCCATTTTTTGTTAAAACTCATATCATATCCATCTCTTAATTTTTCCTTTATAACAATAGGCATAGGCCCCTTTTTATTTTGAAGAATTATTTTTGTTTTAATCATTTTTTATTGTAAATATTTTTTTATTTAATTATTTTAAATATATTTTATTTTATAAACTTAGTTTTTATTTTTCTTTTTATTTTCATAAATGTGGCACTTTTCCAAAGCTACCCATTTTTTGTGAATTATTATTTTTATTTTTAAATAACTAATAATACCTAAATAATCATGGTGACTTACCTAGAAAAAAGTCAACAATATAATAAATCAATATCTCAAATTTATTTGAACTATGAAAATCACACAAATTGCATTTTTAAGAAAACAATATTGGTCATAAATATAATTACACAAGATAAAATCATCCAAGCCTAAACCTAGTCTACCACACAATTCATGCAAGGCCATTCCATAAAATAATTAAACTGTGCTTAAAAAACCATGAATAAATGGCTATCCAATGCAAATGGCATTAAAATAAATTTTGTTAGCCATATTACCATGCATCTAACATATTCTATCTATTTGTGGTGTGTGCAGGGTATTGGTTATTTTCTTTGTCATCCTTTGACATCTCAATCTACATCACCCTCTCTGATGATCTTCTCCCTCTGTCACACTCTGAGGGTTGAGTTCTCCTACATCAACCTCAAAATAAAATAGGTAGTTAGACCATAATAGTCATGATATATATATATCATAAAATATAGATAAAATGATAAATCAACATGATCATAAAGTAAACATTTTCTTACAACTAACTCATAATAGAGTGATCATGTAACCTAAGTAATATCTTATGACCCCATAATAGCATATATCTCACAACTTAGTTAAAAATAGCCAAATATAATGGATATCCTAGCAAGTTTGCCTAGTGAGGAATCAAGATATAACATCCTTCCCCCTAAAGCTAGTCATCATCCCCGATGACTCTTATTCAAACATAAATTTTGAATTAAAAACATTATTTCACAAAGCAATAACATTATATACAATACAAAATGAGGCAAGTAGATAGAAATTACCTGTAGAACTCACCATAGTTCCTTCAAGTTATATTATTCCCATAGTATTGGTCATATAAGACCCTGCTCTATGACATCTCATTATTATGCAAACAAGGTTTATGATTGTCACTTATTCTGAATGTTTCTATCATGACCACCCTGGGTCTAGAACCATTAAGACAAGCCTTATACTTTAGGTCTGGCCACTTATGTTACCTTGAAGGGTCCAACATATCATATTGAAAGTTTCACTGACTTCCCAAGAGAACATAAAATCATCATATAAGTGAAAACAAATGACCAAAGAGAGTTCCACAAAAATCTGCCTTTCCCTCTAATTATCTCTCTAACCTAGAGAGTGTTTTTTCTCATTTTGAAGAAAAGTGTTTAGGGATCTTGGCAAGAATGATGTGCATAATTTAATACTATTACCACTCCGCATATCTCCTAATAAGTATAACATTTCAATATTATCACTACTCCATGAAGCTCCTAAAAAGTATGATAATGAATAGGAATTGGAAATACTGCATTTTCAATTTATACAAAATTATGGAATAATCATTCCACTGTATACATGTGTATAGCCATAAAATTGAATTTTACAAGTTCTACCTATCAAATATTGGATTTAATAAGTTCATCTATCAGATTCAACTCATTAATAATCGAGTCAATATGAGGCTAAGTGGAATAATGTCATATCCCTTAAAACTCACGTTCTTAGTTCATCACTCTTCCCTTGGGTCTTTGCGACCTAATGATCTCCAAAATGTGTACAAGATTTAATGAATCACAATTCTATACTAATAGATCATAAAAATCAATATGATATACTAAATAATTCTAGATGTATCAACATGCATACAAAAGAAATCATATAATTAGTTTGTAATTGTATTAAGTTGCCACTAGCTAAAAATAACTAGTATCATATTTTCCAACTTAACCTATCATGTTATATTCATAGTTAAGAGGAAATAATGTTTAAATCAACATAACATATAAATTTAAAGGATCAAACCATCCTTACAACCTTATAAAGGAATAGGTGAGATAATATTTCTCTACTTGTTTGGCTAGACTACAACAATTAAAATTTTATCTCAACCCTTAGATTGAAAAGATGTTTAGCACATTCTATACCTTACTTGCTTCTGGTAAAAGGTAAAAATAACTCTTCAAAATAACATGTTGAAATCCAAAAGATAACAATATCAATCTAATCAAGGGTAAATAATAACATATTAATTATAATCAACTTATAATTCTTAATCTAGAATTATATATAGATATAAAGGTTTGCCACTCCTTGTGGTATAAAATCAAAAATTAGATAAAGTAATGACTCTAAAGAGTCATAAATGAAAATTATAGAACTATCATTTCAAAATAAAACTCCTACATACCTTCACTGGGTAAAGGAAAACACAACAACTCAATGTTTCTAAACACTTCCTACTTACCAAATTTGTAAGTATGGTATCTCATTCCATTTCCACAACTGAGAGAAATAAAATACTAACCACAAGATGTATCAAATTCATCAAATCTTACAACTTCTTTCTCAACAAGAATTAAAATAAATTTATCCCTGAATCCAAGGAATATGGTCAAAACAACATTTCATAAACAAGTTCTCATTTAAGAGAACAATAAATCAACATCATGAAAATGTGAATCCTCTCAATAGCTTACAAATATGTCAAAGGAGAATTAGCTATTAACAACTCACCTCTAAGATAAATAAGAGAGTTGACACTCCTTATTTGGCCACATAACATAAAGGTGGAAATCCTTAACCAAACTTTTAACACATAGGAATTTCAAACCAAAACAACACTCTTACTACAAGAAATTTCTCACCACACTAGGTGGTACCAACTAAAAATGGTCTTATAATATTTTCCATTTATAGGATTAGTGAACATAAGACACAAAAAATAAAGAACATAAATTTAATTGAGAATCATCCCATGCTTATTAAACACTTACAACATAAAATGCAACTAGTGAAGGTGACTTGATTACCAAGAAGAATGTAATCATACTCGAGGTGATCGATCTAAGCGATCAACAATGGTAGCGATATTTTGTTCATCACTCAAGAACTATGATATATACTCACCTACCCAAAACTTGATTAAAAACATCACCAATGGGATACTCAATAAATCAAGACCCTATTCAACTCACAAGGTTATGAATGCTCCTAAGGATAAACACTCAATGTTTCCCCACACACATTCATGAATGTCTCAAAACTCCAATTATGGTGTAACATGATTCTGCATTGAGGCACCACAAATCCAAAATAATAGTGCAATACTTCATGTCACTATGTTCACACTAGTGAATAGAAAGACACCAAAATGCTAATGGACTCATTAAGTCCTAGAGTTTGAGCCACAACTCTAATACCACATGTAACAACTCCACTAGGTTAGACATAGAAAAACATGATTTTTTTTTCTAAACATATATACCAAAAATAGATTACACCACAAGAATCTACAGAGACCATGAAAAATAATCATGGTAATAATAGTAACAAGCATAATACATCACATATCACTTATCTTTAAAATCATGAGAGTATACGTCATAATGCAAAAATAGGAAGTAATCACATTAACTCAGCTACAACTGAAGCAAATCTATAGCCATTAATGTCAAAGTGTAATAATAAGTAATTAAAAATATTTATGATAATATTTAATGATAGGCAAAATAAAATACAATATACATATGGATACATGACTTCCTCAGAGTATAGTTCCCAAAGTCATTTATATGTGGCAATCTCAAGTTTCATCTCGATAAGTAGTACTACTATGGGGAGGGAGAGCATCATCCAAGCATTTTTCCATGCCAACCACAAACCAATTATCCCCCACACTAATTCCATTATAAAATATACTTTCCTTCATGGATGATTATATAGTGATGATATGGGAATCCAAAGAGACAAGTAAGTACCCATCTATTGTATGATTTCTAAATTAAACATGCAGTGTATCATAGACAACCATTCTATTTCAAGATATCACATAAACATTTAAAATATACTAATTAAATGATAATTTCTCACTAAACATACTTTGACTCAAATTTTTACAAATAATAAATAATAATGATCGAGATCAATAAAATTCATACACACCATTTGATCGGATTGCCTTCATCTAGCATTGTAATGCTATTAAGCCAATGAATTCTATCTCACTCCTTACTTTGCATTATCAATGTAGATCAATCAAATACAACTCAACCAAAAGATTAATTTAATTTACATCATACTATAAAACACATCATAGAACATGCTAAACATAGGAGTAACTAAAGAATATATTTATTCTATCAAACATATGAATGAATCTTACATTATTTTCTATCCCATACTAGAAATAATGACTACAGTTTATACCACCCAAGTAAATATAAATTTGACTGTATATTTTCACTATTATAACTAGTTTCTAAACATATTACATCTTATGATAACCCATATTAGAATAATCTAATATTCAAAGACATAACTACAAGTTTTTCCACAAACATTCATATAAAGTAGTTTTAAATACATTGAAGCATTAGCTTCTATTTAAGCAACTAAACATAATAACACAAGTCACAATTCCCATAGAACACAATAATATTCTATCTTCGCATACGCTACACATCTAAAGATTTTATGCACACATATGCAAATTTTTACTAACTATTACAAAACATGATATTCATAACAATAACTTACATGCAAATAGTAAATCAGTCAAATGTAGATGTAAGTCTAGACTTAACAATTATATTATGTACCATCTAGATAAAACATAAATTTTTACTGTAATACTTTATGATATCCCTTACTATTGATTTAAGGAATCAAATGATCCACATAGATAACAATAAGCAAGAAAGTATGGGTTTATACCACCCAAGTATACCCAAAGATTAAACTACATACTAGTATCCTAAAGCAACATAACATATAAGCATGCATCACAATGCACCTTTATATATTGGATATAACCAAATGCTCCCATAATCATGTACTGTACGTAAGTACTAAATATATAACCAACAATAAATCAATCATTTGTAGAGAAATAGAGAATTCATAAACTCATTATAACATTCATTTTCTAAAAGACTATTTTAAAATGATTATAGTTTCAGATCTATGAGATATTTTATGACTTAATTTAACCACCCCTTTCGATAGGTATCTATGAGTACCTATATTACATAACATATAAGTACTCATATGATATAAAATCACCATAACATTGTTCATTTATATCTTTTATTAAGAACTCCCTAAGTTTAAAATAATACTTAGAACGTTCATGTTCACATAGTATTTTGACAATATTTAAAATGCAAGGGATTTATTAATATAATATTCTTTCATAGTTATTTATCCTTAGCATATAAAACTCTATACTCTAGTTCTCCCAATAACTTAACATTTCATACTATGGTTTGCATAAGAGTATTTGGAAATATACTAATTGCTCTTATAAAATGCACATTAGTCCATATGATATACTCTAGCCATGATAATAAACTATTCAAAACCATGCAGTAGACTTGCATCCCAAAGTATTATATATATATATATATATATATATATATATATATATACTTATCTATGTCTACACCCATGTGCATGGTATGCATAAGCTCACTATAGATCATTAAATGATACCCTAAACAATAGTTCACAAAAGGCATAAAATGAACTATGTCACCATATACTCATCTTTAACAATTCATATAGTCTATAAATATAGAACCAATAATGGTTAATAAGTAATGATTGGTCAACATCTTGGGTATAAATTACACACACAGATATATATATATATATATATATATATATATATATATATATATATATATATATATATATATAAGGAGACATCTCTAAAAAGTATTTTATATCTCTATGCACAACCAATCATGTATTAAACATGCTAGTCATTTACGAAGACCATTTTAAGAAATGTATAAAAATATGTAAATGATATGTATATCATATATAATATAACTTGCTTAACATTTGGTTTAGTAATTAAACCTATTAATCCTCCTTTTACTACCATTGAAGAATAGTTTAACTAATATTGAGGCAGATGTAGGTTATTAATTGGGGGTTCAATGTTGAGTGATGCGTTAAGATAATTTTCACCTACTAAAATAAAATGATGCCTATTGTATACAATTCCTTAATATTACTCTCTCAATAAAAAAATAGTGGTGTTATAATTCTAGATCCAATATCATGCTCAAGGTAGATCACTGCATATTAATTAGAACCTTTGTTGTCTATCTAAGACGTGCAATCAAAAGATAAGTCACTATAATTTAGAGGGTAATAGCTAAAGTTAAAAAACATACTAGAGGATAATATCATTACAAAATAAGAATTAAACATAAACCTCAATAAGGATAATAGTGATTTGGTTACTATAGTTAATATAATCATTGTTAAGATTCATGTCAAAGGGAATATGCATTTATCATAGCCAATATCATCTTGGTCACTAGTCTCATCAGGCAGATGAGTACCATGGCCACTGTAGTGGAAGGAGAGAACATATTAGGGATGTGGACCTTCAAGAAATGCCTTCAAGGCTCTCTTGATGTTGGCTCCTATGGGTTCAGTGAAGTTGTCATCCGTGTCTATCAACACTTTAATGTTTTCTTCTTCAAATCCAAAATGATGGATTAGGCATCATTCACACGTCCCTTTAGCTCTACCTTCATTCTTGGGTAGTTACATCCAACCAACACAACCTTATTTTACTTCCATTTTTTGTTAAAACTCATATCATATCCCTCTCTTCCTTAATTATTCCTTTATAACAATAGGCGTAGCCCCTTTTTTGTTTTAATCTTTTTTTAAGATTATTTTATTTATTTATTTATTTTTGTTTTTTTAATTATTTTTAAAATATTTGATTTTTTAAACTTAGTTTTTATTTTCATAAATGTGGTGTTTTTTCAAAGCTACCCATTTTTTTTTGTGTTTTATTACTTTTATTTTTAAATAACTAATAACACCTAAATAATCATAATGACTTGCCCAAAATAAAGTCATTAATATAATAAATCAATAGCCAAAATTTATTTAAACCATATAAATCACATAAATTGTATTTCCAAGAAAACATTATTGGTCATAAACTTAATTACACAAGATAAAATCACCCAATCTTAAACATGGACTACTATGTTAGTCATGCAAGGAAATTCCATAAAACCATTAAACTGTGTTAAACAAATGATGAATAAACACCTATCTAATGCAAATGACATTACAATACATTATGTTAATTGTTTTACCATGTAGCTAACATGTACTAGATATATATGGCGTGTGTATGGTATTAGTCATTTCCTCTATCATCCTATGACATCTTGATCTATGTCACGCTCTTCGATGATTCTCTCCCTCTATCACACTCTGAGGACTGAATTTTCTTGCATCAACCTCATAATAAAATAGGTAGTTAGGCCATATTGTATATATATATATATATATATATATATATATATATATATATATATATATATATATATATATATATATATGTATATGTATATGTATATGTATATGTATATGTATATGTATATGTATATGTATATGTATATGTATATGTATATGTATATTTATATATATATATATATATATACATATATATATACATATATATATGTATATATATGTGTATATATATATATATGTGTGTATATATATATATACATATATATATATATATATATGTATATATATGTGTATATATATATACACATATATATACATATATATATGTATATATGTGTGTATATATATATATATGTATATATATATATATATATATATATATATATATATATAGTTAAAATGATAAATCAACATGATCATAAAGTAAACATTTACTTACAGCTAACTCATAGTAGGGTGATCATGTAACCTAAACAATATCTTACTATCCCATAATAGCATATATCTCACAATTTACTTAAAAATAGCCAAATATAAATTTGTCAATGATATATATCCATGGATATTCTATTAAGTTTGCATAGCGAAGAATCAAGATGTAATAATACATGTCATTTCATGACAACTAGTAACTAGAAACATCTCATATTTGATATTTAGACAATATGTGTTACTAAGGAGATCTAAAAACTCATCAATATTAATGTCATCCTTAGTTTTATTGTAGATAAATTTAACCCATTTGATTTGATGACTTTGAAACATATTACATATTTAAGAAAATAAGTTTGCAATCATAACGATCAGATCTTGAATCACAAAATATACACTATCGAAATCCATTATGGATATGATCAAATTTTTCATAAAATAAGGGGAATCAAAAATTAGAGATGAAACCCTAAGAGGAATGAAATCTAAAACCCTAAGAATGTGATATGAAACCTAGAGGGAGAAGATCCCAGGGTTTTCCATACCCAAGACAAAGATTATATTCATAAACAAATATATATTTTTATATTTATGCGATCTAAATAACATAAAACTATTGAAATTAATATTGTCTAAGATAGCACATAAAGTATAAAAATGTTAAAATCATAGAGAGATTGATATCACTTCTAACATATAAAAAGGACTAAGTAAAGAGGAAACATAAGAAACTTAGCTGATTTTTTGATCTACACTACTCACTCCTTGTGTTATGGTCCTCTAAAATTATTTGTATTAGTTTTTTATTTATTCAGATTAAAAAACAAATTCTACAAAACTTGTGCAAATATTTCTAGTGAAGATCACACACTTACAACAACCTATATTTTCCACTATTTACTAAAACTACCCAAGCTGGTTTTTCCAATTTGTTCTATCACATATCATTGCATCTTCCCTTCTAGATTATTTTGGTATGCTTTCTTGACCTCCATCCTATACACAAATTATGATTGTGATTCCCTTTGCCTTCAAACACAAGCTTCACTATTGAAACTAGATTTAATTGTAAAAATGAGTTATGAATATGGGTTACATAACCCCAAATGATCCCTACTGAGTGATTGAGTGTTACCTACATTCTAATACACCTAAGAGGTCTCAAACTACACATTGTTCTCCCACCTAGGCATGCCTATGCCCAATCATGATCCAATAGAATGCATTGGGATTCTTTGGATTCTAAATTTAACAACATGTAACTTTGACCTTACATTCTCAATCAGACTTAGTCTTATTAATGATCTTTTGAGGTATTTTCAAATGTGTTTGGTTTTGGATATTGTATTAAGGATGTGCAAATATATTTTTCAATGTGCAAGTGGTTCTCAATGTAATTTCCAAGTGAGTATGACCTTAGGCTTAATTTATAATTATATTGAATATTTGGTATTTCCCCCCATAATAGACATAGGAAAGTGCTTATGCCAAACTAAGGGAGGCATTTGGATTTGAGAAGTGACTCTTATGGAATCTTAGACATTGTCGACAAAGGTAGACACTTATGGTAATCACAATGATCTAACTATTAATAGAAATTTCTAGAGAGGAAAAATAAAATATTTGGAATATAGTGACAATCTATTTAAGATAATAGAGTGTTCTTATACAAACCAGGGAGATCCTAAACATGGATTATAGTAAATTGGTGTGCCCAAGTTAATAGATAAATAAACACACAAGGGAAAGTGTGTCCATGAGCTTCAAATGTGTATGAACAAGTCATGTATGTCAAGTATATATCAAAACTATTTTTTTCAAGTATCTAATACCAAATACATGTCTCTATTGTATTAGATACAATTTCCTAAAAAAAAAAATGTTATTTTATTGTTATAAATCATAACTATTGTTATATGGACATCAAATTTAGTCCTTGACTTTATGTTGCCTAAAATAAGTTGTGTAGGTTTACTGTAAACTTTTTTGACCCAAATTATAATAATGTCAATTTTTTTACATTTATGTTGGTCTACTATCATGTGCCTTAATAAAATTAGGAAATTGTTACATTAAAAAAAAATTGGTTAATGGAAATTTATGTATTTATATTTATTGAAAATAAGAAATATCAACCAAATAAATTCTTGTTTTAAGAATACAACCAATAATTTGTCAAATAAATGATATAAAAAGTATTTTGAAGTTATATTTGTTATGAAATTTACTAGTTTATGACATCTTTATTCCCACCTAGAGGCCTAATAAATCAGCAAAACCATATTTAACACATTCCCATTAACCCACTTTTTTTGTACCTTAACATTATAGGTCTTAATCAAATTGTCTATAGTAGGTACACACAAGAGTTACGATGTAATATTTGAGGATAGGGAAATGAAGAGTAAAATTGGGTGAATAAATTCTACTAGTCAAATTTCAATTTGAGTTCCTTCATCTAGATTGTAAAGGTTGTTCAAAACATTATTTATAATGGAGTGTATGGTTCCAGTAGTTGTGTCTAATTAATTCCAAATTTCCACACCAAGTTACATCCATATTCACTCCAAATACATGTTTCCATGCTAATTATTCTCCAATGGGGATTTTACAATGTTATGCATGAAAATATGTAATTCTTATCCTTTGTACTTAAATATTTACAATTCTATTTATTGATTAAACATTATTTTTTATTGTAAATGTATTATAATAATTAGTTAAATTAGAGAATCATTATTTTGAATAAACCTTCTAAGAATACTAATGAGATGTATATGGTTTGGTTAAGTGATATGGTTATTCCCAATCCCACCTATGTTCATCACCTATTGGGAATTTGAGGTTGGCTATGTTGGTTTTACAGCTAGTTGTGTCCATTTACATTGTTTGATACCTGTTGTCTATAGATTTGGTATTTTATGGGCATCCACACCCCATATGTGTCACAGACCAGTTTAAAGCTCTAGTAAAAGGCATTGCCCTATAAAAACCCCCAGGAATGGTATTTAGGATTTATATTCTCTTTTCAATGTTAATTTTTTTAAGTCATGTTTTAATATATTTATCATGAACAAAAAATAATATTATTAACTAAATACATTATGAAAGTCACCAATCATAACTAATTACATCGATAGGCATACTACAATAAAAAAAAGGGAGTGTGATGGAGTGAATTATTCATAATTATTTTTATCTCAAATTTGACGTCTATTTGACTATAATAGGGGAATTTTAATCTTCAATTTGACATTTATTTAACTATCATTATATTTTACTTTTACTTTTTCTTGGAGAATTAAATAAAAAATGAGTGTAATATTTTGTCTATACAGTTGTGTTTGGAACTCCCCATTTGTTCCCAAAAATATTTTTTGATCTTGGCACAATGATGTAGCTATATTTATGTCATTTATCACCAAATAGTAAGAAACTAGTAGAGAAATTAATGGGATTATTAATCAATATGATATGTGAAAAATATAAGAAAAAAAGCTTGAGATTGATATCTTTTCTATATTTCAAATATATTTATTTTATATATTTATACAAGTATTAATATGTTCCTCATAGAATGTGTGTTAAATAATTTTGTAATCTATTTACACTTGTATAAAAAAAATTGTGATGTGTGATATGTATCTTTTGCACTGAATTTATTGATTGAAAATATTTTAAGTTTCCTCTATTTTTTTAGGTGTTACTTAACCTTATCAAATTTCCTCATAAAACTATATTCATAAATTGAATATGATACAAATAATAGTAAATAATTTTTAATGTCTCTGAGATCAATTTCATAGGCAAAGGGGAAAAAATGGATGTGAAAAAAATAAAAAGTCTTCTATTTTTTAATGATTTTGTTGAAGGATAACCATCTTATTTTTAGCAATAATTAATTCTTAATAAACTTTTTATAATTCAAGCAATTTTTTATTACAAATGTATCACCATATCTATTAATAAAAAATATATAGAGATAAAGTATAAGTTGGTTGGTTGGAAATCGCTACCTAAAATAAATGACAGTCATAAAAAATCAAGGCTAAGCATCAAGAGTTATAAAAATTAACTAAAAAACATATATTAGATAATATGAAATACTATTCACATACAATGATGCCAGAAGGGCACTCATCATTATGAACCCTTGAGTCTCACAAGACATCATGGAATATCTAGCACTTATCACCATTGTTTCAAAATTACATAATGGGATACTAGTATATGCACATGGGATTAGAACTAGACCCACATTACCTCTTCCTTTCTTTTTCAACCTATTAGACATGCAAGTTTAAGTAATATGAGAAAAAAATTATCTTACATAATAGGTAGCTCCATTATGCATGGTACCATTACCAATTTCACCATAGTCGACACCATTTCAAGAAACACCCTTGGGATTATATAAGCCAAATTTAATGATAAATAAACACCCCTCACAACTTATGAATCCTTTACATAAGATAACCAAGAATTCATCAACACAACCATTTGGTCCCAACATGTCTATCATCACCGATGATGTTAACTACAACACCCTATACATCTCACTAGAAAACATGTGAAATATTTTTTAAAAAGACATGGGGAAAATACCATACAAAGAATAATTAAAGGAGTGATTCTTATAGAAGGTTGTGCAAACCATGTAACTATAAAATGGGATCCACCATGTGCTCCTCATGTATGTTTTAAACATGTTAATGTGCATTCACTTTGACATAAAATAAGAGGAATGATAATGCAAGTCAATGACAAAAGTTATCTTATTTTCACCTTCTATAATCAAATACAAGTGACCATGGGACAATGGGATGTTACGAACAAAGAATGAACAAGTCCAACAAAACCTCTAATAAGGAAATGTAGAACAAATACTGCAAGGAAAATTAACCTATGTAGTGATGATATGGAGGAATAATCTAAGGAAATATTATTTAAGTTGATGTAGGTTTAGAAATAAATGTGGTTAAAAATACCACACACACACATGGAGAAGAAAAAAAGCACACTTCTATAGCAGGTTGGAAATAAGGCCTCAATGCAAACTTCATAGCCTTACAAGAGGATGAGAAGGATCACTCAACATAAAAAAACAAGGCTTAAGATGTGAGAAATAAAGAATCAAGTTATAAATCCTCTATTCTAAAAAATAATTCATTTTTTTCCTAAATGATAAATGTTGTCCTTTCAAATTTTAACTTCATCACATTCACCCAATTCCCCACCCCAAGTCCTTGACAAATCACTCCCACCTCCATTTAAATTTTTGGTAATTTATTCAAATGACCCTCCTCATGATCATCATTCCCACTAAAATTTAAAACCCCTCCATATATCCTAGGATCACCTTGGACTCCTTCCAAGGAATCTTTCATACCATCAATGTTTCTTATGCAATAAACTAGAGGTCCAATTGTGAGCCAATTCATGGACACAATTCTAACACAGTCTAAGAATCCAACTTATCAAAATCATTCAAATCAACCTAATAAAAAAACATGATTTAGGATTATCCCTTAAGATTTGTTTTGAATTCCAATATTAAAGTGATGAAGGAGGTAAAAGATGCAATTGTGAAATAGAAGGAAGAAACAGAGAAAGAAGAAAAGTAAAACTAACCAATGGCAAGGTTAAGGAGGATGAAACTATGAGGAAGGATGAATACAATTTTCAACAATAAAAGTGTAGAATAAGGATGAAGAGGAGAAATTTTCAAATGAGATAGTAGAAAATGAGAAAGAACTCAAATAATGAGAAGATAAGGAGAAATCACAAAGGAAGAGGTGGAGTGATAAAAAGTAGAGTAGGAAAAGAAAGAAAGTGAAAGTTATGCTAAGAATAAAAAATAGAGATGTAAATATAATATAACTAAGGTTGGGATATTAATTCACATCAGGTTCACTATGACATATGCACATTATACTAGGATGACCTATAAGTATCCTCTCTCTTTCTCTCTCAATACACTAGAACTCAAATAAAGTCATAACAACAAATCTTTCATATACTTGTATTATTGGGTAAGAATTTATAATAACTATAGACCTATAATAATATAGTATACACTCAAATATTAAGAGGAAAGGGTTATACATCCTAAACATGTGACATTGGGTATAAATCTCACTAGGGGTCAATGTAGATAAGTGGTTGTAACAATGATTGTAAATTGGTGTATCAATGGTATAATAAGGATATAATATGAAAGCAACTAATTAAAAAGGGTAACTTAATCAAAGATAACTAAAATTACTAAACTAATAAGAAGTTGAGGGTTAAAACTATCAACAAATGGGTGTGCTATGTAATCTAAGGTGGTAATGGTGATCTTAAGAAACCCTATAGATATACCAAATTATTCAATATAAGGAGGAACATAAGAAAGGATAAAAAACACATCTACTATAAAAATAATCAAACAATATCTAATATATTAATTAAATAAAGTTAAAAGAGGAGGGATATATATATATATATATATATATATATATATATATATATATATATATATATATATATATATATAACTTTGGGTATATATATACCCAAAGTTAAGTGTGTGTGTGTGTATATATATATATATATATATATATACTTAACTTTGGGTGGATTTGATGATGCTTCAATCTCACCTTTTGTCTCAAGTGGCACTTTGTAAGTGATGTTGTGGGTTGAAAACCTTAAATGGGAAGATGAATACCTAGGTAACCTTAGTTGTGGACTCTAAAGACTAGGTGTACCTCCTTGGTTAAACTTATCCTATTGATCTTTAAAGACCATAAGCAAGACTAGACCTCCAAGATAAGACTCTAACCGTTAACTCTTCCAAATATTATTTAGAAGCAGAAATGTGAGGTACGAATAATATACGAGTTTGTTATATCTATTGGAATATGATCCCTCTATACATGGCTCTAATACCATAAAATTTGATCTAATTTTATCACTCAGGCTAATACATTTATAATGTGTTGGCTGACATTGTACTGTATCAGCCAGGCTAATATAGTATAGGGAAGACAAGTATGAAATATATTGTATTAACCTAGATGATATAATAGAATATATGGAAACTATAAAATCTGAACAAAAATTAGATAAAGATGGAAGGAGACTCAAATTAAGTCATACTAATAGTAATTAAGGCATGATAGAATAGTATGTAAACAATTCTCACAAAGAACTCCTATCCAATCCCACCCCTTTCCCGAAACACCCTTTAATGAGTGCCACCAAAGATATTGATGCACTAAAAATATCCTAAAATAGAAATTTTCAATAAAGTGATAAATTGAAAAATATCAATTGTATACACAAATATCTACTTGGACCTTCAATGTTTTACACACTTATACAAAATAACCTTAACTTTTAAGGTTTTAAACACCTTTATTTTGACTTATTTTGAATGGTGTGCCACAAATGAGAGGTATTTATTAACTTTTATAAACTCCAAACATTCTCTATTATAATACCTTAATTTTTAAACCTATTGTTTATTTTTAGAGTAAATCCTGTAGCCTTCACACCTCCTCTTCCCAATCCAAAAAAACATCTTTTTATTTCTTCCTTTTATTGGTTTTTTCACTTCGAATGAGTAATCAAGATCATATTTGTTAAGTATTTTTTGTTCTATTAAATATATTATCCTTATTTATTTTACTCTCATATATTTCCATGTTTTTATCTTTGTCATGTCTTACACAAACAAATTTAATATTAAAACCTTTTTTTTCTTCATACTACCTAATTTTATCATGCATTTTTTCATATTTGATAAAGTTTTTGATTTCTTAATAGACCTTTATACTATAATTTATCCTTCGTAAGTTCCTCTAAGCATATAATATAATCCCAACATGTATATAGATTAAAAAAAAAAAATTAATAATAATGAATTCATTTATATAACATATAATGTTTTTTTATTATACAAGATAACCAAACTTAACCAAAAATGATCTTACATTTTCTCTCATCCCTAAATAATATTGCCTAGATTTATATTTAATTATTTAAATATAATGGTGCCATGTTTTATGTTTTAGGCATGGCTATGAGTATTAAAAGGATTTCACACTTATCTTTAAATTATAGTAGGTGCATTAATTGACTCCAACATATCAATTCCATGATTTTGGGTATAGAAGTTTATGATGTTAAATATGTTAACATCGTTGGAGAGAGTTTGATTGTTTCTATGTGTACAAATACTTATTTTAACTTTTGGAATCATAATTTTGTAATTGTGATTAGCATCTAGTGTGGATGACTTTTATGTTACTATTATTATTATTATATATATATGAAAATTTTGTGTTATAAAAATAATTAGTGAGAATTATAAATGGAAAATATGATTGGTTAAATGTATTCAAATTGTTCTAATGAAAAAGGTGTTATATATTTATTTATTTTTAAATTAAATATTTTTATTATGATGAATCACAATATGATTGAAAACTTACACAATTTTTTTTTTTAAATATTTTATATATTTATACTATATTCATTGTATTTAAACTATTCTCATTTATGATATAATATTGAACTAACAAATTTGGAATTTTTAGCTCAAGTTTTTTTAATAATTAGACTTTAAAAGGTTATATTATATTTATTCACTTCTATATATGTGGTGTAATATTATATTTATTTATGTTTTATATTTTATTTTATTTTATATAATGGTATTGTATACATAAAATATGACCACATTCATTTAAGTTCATTATAAAATATATAAAATTAATTATAGTAAACAATATTTAATTAATTATATATTTGAATAGAGGAAGAGGGGAATTTTAGCTTGTTATAATGTTGTTGTTGAATAAGTTGTTTATTTGAATGTATAAGATGAATTTGAAAATGGATGACTTATCGAAATTGATTCTTTATCTGAGTAGAGGAAAATGTTATGATCATTCATGCAGATGGTATTGATCAACTATCAAGACCAAACAGTTGATCTTGTTTAAAAACTACAAATTGTAAAATGAACCTCAAAATTTGTTTACTTGCCTTTGATCATTCACCTTCTACCTTAATTTTTCATGCTTTGATTTTTGACTATCTAAAATTAGTTAATCCTACAAAAAATAAATTAGGTTTGGTTTTTTGGGAGGTATCTATAAATAATGTTAATTAAAATCCTTTTGGCTTGTCATATCCCTCAAAATGTACAAATAATATTTCTAAGCAATAATCAAGAATAAAAAAATAGAACACACATGAGTCCAATATGTTCTCAATGTGTTACGTATGTTATAAATGTTAGAATTAAATAAATCACTTATCTATTCATAGATGAACAAATTCAAACTTTAAAAAAAGATGTTAATGGTAAAATTCTAATGACTATGACTAAAAAAGTTAGAAGGAAAAGATGAATACACCCAAATTAAAATTTAACAGAAGAAAAATATGACATAACCATACATATGATCATGACACTTTTATCAATATTGTATGAACAATCCTAATCGTGGGGCATGATTCTTGCAAGATGAATGCAAAGGTTACACAAAAATATCCAAAACAAGATTCAAGCTTTGAAAGTTTCCATTAAAATTTAATAAACCCTACTTTAAAACATTAAAAGTCCAAGTGACCATTTTTTAGAGTATACAAGTAAAAGTCGATGCTTTTCTAAGTGCATTTACATTTAAAATTTTAATAGTATTTTTTTTTTCACTTATACTTAATATGGTATAAACATGTGTTATGGTGTGGCTTAAATATATTTATATTGAAATGAAATGAATTGAATATTTATTATTGATTAATAGTAAAATGGTCTATATGTAAGAAATTTTTATTAAAAAATATGCAAATAATTTTAAATAATACAATCATTTATTGAATCAAATAAAGTTTTATAAAGTACATCTATTACAATATGTAGGAATTTATTTTAAAAGAGCACAAATTTCTAATATTTTATAGGAAGAATATTGCAATAGACATAAATGGAAAACTAATTAGGAAGCATTCCCCTTCATATGCTAATATCGATGATTTAGTCAAGGAGGAAACATAAATAACAACATATATGTTTTTTATAATAATTTATTGTGTTCAATATAGTTTGATTTCAAAAATATCATATTTTATAGTTATAAAGAATAAATACACTCATACAACCATAAAATTTAACCTATGAGATATAAAGATAACATATGTAAGCAGTAAATCTAGTGAAAAATATTTTTATTAATATTTAATTAGAAAGTAAAGCATATCACATTCACCCTAGGGACTAAATTTGATGGTCGAGGTTATTTCTAATGTAAATTTTTATTGATGATTATCCCTTTAACATTGACTATCATATGTTAATATTTTTTATAATAGAATAAGAAAACATAAAATAATATAGATATAGATATATCCTTTACAATTTTTTGTGGTGTATATGTTTTACTATTTTTTTAGATTTACATTATCTAAATAACATAATATTGTTTAAATTTAGTATGTGCAAGATATAATATAAACCATATAAATATGAATGTAGAATGGAGATCGATTGCACTTACTAAATGTAGAAATGACTAAGAAAAGAGGGGAGAGAACTCACTTAGCTAATTTTCTAATTTGTATTACACATTGCCTACGTTATAGATCTTTAAAATAATTTGTATTAGATTTATAACTACTCAAAAATTAGAAAATAAACTATCCAAAACTTACATGGACATTATCTTTGAAGCTAAAACACCTATGACAAGTGGTACTAGATATTTTCTACTAGCACTATCTAGGTCGGCGGTACCATTTTTTCTACCACATATCATTGTGTCTACCATTATAGATGATTTTAATATTCTTTCTTGACCTCAGTCCGATATGAAAATCCTAAATTTGATTCCATTTTTATTAAATCCATAGCTTCCCTTTAGATACAAGATTGATTTTAAAAAAGGGGTTAGAAAGATTGTTTTTATAACCCTAACCACACCCCACTAAGTGATTAAGCATTTCCTATGTTCTAATACTATAAAGAGGGATACAACCACACATAGTTCATCCACCTAAGTATAGGTGTGCTAAATAGTGATCCATTATCATTCAATACAATGATTTGGATTTCAACACTTGATAACATGTAACTTTGACCTTACTTTTGTATGTAAAATTGGCCTTAAGGATACTCCTTTGGGGAGATTTATAATTTTTATACTTTTAAATAATTTTTCAAGGATGTGCAAATATATTTCTCAATGTGGAAGTGGTTCTCAATGTAATATCCCAATGAGTATGCACTTAGGATTTATTTGTATCTATAGATGACTCTTTAGTATTCCCTACCATAATTGGCATAGGAGACTTGCTTAAGCTAACCCAAGGGAGATACTTAGAGTTGAAAATTGACTATTCATGGATCTAGAATGCCACTAGTGAATGAAAACACCTACAATAATCATAATTGTTTGACTATTTTTGACATTGTATAGAGAGGGAAAATTAAGAATCTCAATTAAGGATAGAATATGCTTAAGATTATAGATTGTTAAGGCACAAACTAGGGAGAACATGAATCTTGGTGATATAAAATTAGTTGTCCAAGTCATTACATAAATAAATGGAGTGGGAAAATTTCAAAACAAATTAAAATGTGAATGCACAGTAATGTATGTCAAATATATGTCAAAACTAATGGTTTCAAGTGTCTAATGCCAAATTTATGTCTAAAAATTACCCCATTTTAGTTTGGTATGTAAAATACTATAATAAAAGAATAAAAGAAATAAATTTGGTACATGTGTCTAGTCACACTTCATGTTACTACGTATTCCCTTAATATCTAGCTTGATCCATGTAAAACCTACAAAGTAACATGTATTAATCAATATCTACTCATGAAATTAAATTTGAAATAATCTAGACCATTGAATTACTTGAAATTCAAAAGCTAATAAAAGAATACAACTGTGGATACATGAACTAAGTTGCACTTTATTTAACTTAGTTGGAGAATGATTAAGGTCTAATTATACCCCTAGGAGATGCAACTATTAAGACCATGGGTTGAGAAGAATTAATGCCTCAACCCTCATAGGAGACAGAGAAGTGTTAGTTAAGAAAAAAATTAAATCAATTACATTACCATAAATATCATCATAACTCTTTTGGTGGAACCTAAAAATAGGTTCGTATGTGAAGATGGAACCTCAAAACATATTTTTATGTCAATTTGAAACTCTAAATCAATCGTTACAGATGTATTTTTTACCCAAATTACTTGTGTAGTACCATTTATCCTTGTCATAGAAATATAAAAATGTTTGCATGAAAAACATTCATGCCTCTCATTGATCCATATGTACCTAAAAGTGATATAGGATGTCATAATATGTTTTATAATCTACTCTTTGTGATATATATGATAAAATATAATTAATATGATAAACTTATTTAGTTTGATAAAAAAAATTAAATCTAACCCATATAATCTATCTAAGAATGTCATATATTATCCCAATTATCCCTCAGTCTCATTAATAAAATGCAGGATGCATTTATAGCACATTACAACTTGTTGGAGGTTGTAAATGGTGGTTGAGTTGGCATTAGAGATGGTGACCAGAACAATTTCATTGAGATAAAAATTTATACTCAAATATTAAAATAGACTCATCTAAACACATGTGATATGGACACCATCAATACTATGTTTAGAATAATAGTAGATGAAACCACCAATATAAAATATCATATTTATAAGTGGTTTTGCCTTTAAAACAATAATGTAAGTTTTCCCAATCAATGCCAAAGATAATCAGAGGAAGAAAGGGAGGTCCAATGATTCTCTATATGAAATTATATTCTTTTTATCTTTCCCAAATCACTAATAATGTCATATTTGTTATCTATAAGGGCTTGACTTCTCATGTTTTGTTTTTAATAAACTTTGTGTATTAGTTGTAATATTTCATATTTATAATATAAAATTTTCACTTATCAGAAAAAGACTTTCTATCTAACTTAGATTTCTATAACTTATTTTACATCATTTAAATAATTTTATCTATTCAATATTCACATAAAAATAGTTATATCACTTTATTTATTATTAAATAAGATTTTAAATTTATTACATAACATAATTTATGAATTTATTATATTTTTTATGGAAAATAAATATTGAAAAATGTTCATCATTTTAAAAATAATTATAGCCTTTACTAATGAGTCATCATCTCATTGAAGTCCTAATCAAACCACTTTATAATACCAATCAATTCTTGTAAAAGATATTTATGTCATCTCCATCCTTGCATTTCATTGCTACATTATGTAGATTATTCTATATTTATGTATCCAATATTATCACTAACCACCTATTTATCCTTTCCTAGATCAAATATGCAATAATGGTTATCTTATCAAAACTGCATAAAACATAAAGTGTTTGAGTCCAAACCAATATGTTTGCCTAGGCAGTGCCACGTAAACATGAGTAAAGTGCATGAATTAAATATGTTGGTAAAATAAAATTTGAAGCATGTTAGTGGGTTATGTTTAGTAGGGAATTTAATGAATGGTTTGAAATTTTAAATGGTGAAAATTATAAATGGTTCTCATAAATTAGAGTTTGAACTTAACAGACTAAGAAAGTAAAAGGCAACAATCTAAAGTCTTTTGATTAATCTAAATAGTTACATTGATCATCAATACCTTTACATTAATTTAGATATATAGATTATGTTATATATTTATATAATTAGATTAATTATGAATACATTCACACACATTTAAATTATAATTATTTAACCCAAAAAAAATTTAAAATGTTATACAAGCATAAGGATCTTAATTTGTTAGTGATCAATAAAAAATTAAATAAATTATTTTAATAGTTTTTACAATACATAGAATATTAAATTAGATTCCAAACATCAAAAGTTTTTTTTTTGTTATTGGGTAAAAGACACTTGTGACTAGAGCTATGAACTTGAAAAGAGGGTTTTGACAAGAGCATAAAACATGTTACAAGATCTTAAGGAAAAATCATAAAATCCTAATAAGAAGCAAATCATCAAACATGTCTACTCATTAGTAGACCACTTTGAAATAAAGGTAATTGTTAATAAATTATTAGCTACCCAACACTCAACCTACAACAAACCAATAGAAAATATAACTTGTAACTCTTGAATTAAGATAACCTAAAGATCTAAGCTACCCCAAGAATAGGGGCTGATCAAACCTCTAAATATTTGAGTTTACTTATGATGGAATGGTAAATAGAAATCAAATTACTAAACTTTAAGGTCCTTTGTCTTCCATCAGCCACCTCTTTTATTATTTTTATTTCCCTTATATATTTTTTATTTGGTCTTCCCATTTTTATGTCATTACTTTTATCTACCATTTTCTTATAATTTATAGTGATTCTAAGTCTTGACTATTCTCTAACGTGTTTAATTTATTTTGGGGACTTGAATAAATGTCTAGTTGAAGGCATAGATGAACCAAGGACAATTTCCTCTAACTTGATCTTTTTGAAAATATCTTTAGATCTCACTCTTCGTTCCTCTAATATGGAGGCTCTTATGTCCTTATTTCCTTCCAATCTATTTCCTTATTTAGATTCATTATAATCTTTTGGAGCTAATTGAATTTTATTTTGATCTTCTTCAGCTAAGGTTATTTCCTTATCTAGTCCTATAATATTATCCTTTTTGTTTTGAGTATTTTTCTTGATATCGTTGGCTTATAACGAGACTGGTCTCTCTTCTTCTCATTTTAATGAAATTCCTCCATATTTATCTTTAAACTGGCTTTCCTCATTTTGGATCTCATTGGTGTTGTTCAGGGCCTTATTCCTCCATATGAACATTACAAACATTATTATTATCAAGTAATTTATCTTTCTGATTATTTGAAAAATTATTTCTAACTAAAAAAACTAAAATCTATAGTTATCCTCTAATAAGAAAAACTTGTAACAAAATTTAGAATGAACTACTAACACAAACTATTAAAATAGGTTAAGTTTAGCCTTAAAAGTAACTTTGTGGGGTACTATTCTAAGGCCAAAGGAATATGAGATGATAAGGATGTCAAAGATAATTTGGATTAAATTCATGAAATGTAGGAGAATATTGGTAAAATACAAAATGAAGTTTTGTTGGTTAAGTCCAACTCCTTTGATGATTGTAAAACCAAAGATAAGGTGATAAATAATCTTAAGAATTATTTAAACATGGTAGGTAATATTTATTATAAATTATTTACATATATAGACCCCCATAATTTTTGTTTTCTCATTTTGAAAGAAACGTGGTTAAATTTTATGTTCTTGAGAGACATTTAAAACACCTCCCAAATGTAACATACCCAAATCTTGTATGTGAATCCTTATGGTCTTCTTTAGATCAAAATAATAATTTGATGTCTAAATATTATTTTCATAGTTTGGTCCTTTCATCCTTATCTTCTTGGAATCCTAACCTTGTGTGGGAAATCTCCAAATTCTTAACCTCATAGTTGGGTATGCCTAAATTAGGCACTTAATGTCTTATATTTAGAATATAAATTTGTGTGCTCATGAGGGGAAGGTGTATTGTGAATATAAAATGGATATACTTTTATGATTACAAGATAAAATCCCAAACCACTAGATATTGATTATATATTAGAATATAATATGCATAATGGGTCCTTTAGATCATTGACAATGTTTGTTGGGAAGATGGTGTTTGAACAATATGTAGAAATGGGTAAGGACTTTTTGTTTAAAGTTCATATAATAAAATTATAAGAGATGGTATCTTCCTCTTGTCATGTTTAAGACAAATAACCTCTCTCCTTTCAAACTATAATTTATGATTTGGAAAAAATGATTTTTGTTTAGTCTACACTAAATTATGGTGAGGAAGGGATAGGATTGAAATTCCAACTCCCATAATTGTGGTTACCTATTACAGGTTGGAGGATGTTTTATCCTCTAAATGAATATATGGAATCTAAAAAGTGGAAGGTGCTTGATGAATTTAGAGGTTTTCTTTCCCCTTTTTATGCCTTTATAATTTACTCTTATGACTGTAAAAGGATGTCTGAGGAAGACTTTATTAAAATTATTAAGCCTAATATTTCTAAACTTTAGTGATAGAATAATTGGAATTACAATATAGATCATAATTATAGTTTAACCTTTATAAGTATGTTTTTGGTTATATAAAATTTTGTGAAGGTGTATTTTTTAGGTTATTAGGCTTTTTTTTTCCTATGAAATATCCTTCATTGTTCACTATAGAAGGTTGTGGGGAGAATTCAGTCTAAGACATCCTTCAAAAATTATTTTTAATTTTTTTAAGATAATGGGTTTTCTAGTTTAATTTTGGGGATTATGGTCCATTGGCTATGTTTTTTTTTTGTTTAAACCTTGATATGGATTGGATGTTCCTTTGATGGAAGGTTTTCAAACTTTAAAAGATTGATTATTCTATTTCAACCAAAATGTTTTATTTCAAGGAGCCTTCTATAAATTTTATATTATTAATGAAAGGGTGAGGTACCATCCAACCCTTTTTTACTGATTTAGAAAACACAATATATTACCCCTATTCATGACTATTCCTATAAGCCTTGGTTTCATCTAATAAAAAATTAATATCCATACAACTTACATTTAGAGGAATATATTGTCTTGAATGAGGAAAATAACATTATTCTCATAACTTATGGTGTCATTGTTGTTATTTTTTATGCTTTGATTCAAATATGAATACTTGAAGATTCTAATTATTTATAGATGATTGGGTTTTCACATAGATTACAATTGATAAATGTACATAATGCTAACTATCACTCATAGTGGTATAAATACATTTGGAACAACATGAAAACATTTTAGAATATTAACATTTTTTATATGTTTTTCTAATCTATCTCAATTATATCTAGATGGATTTTACAATGCAATTAAAAAAATTGATAATAATCTAGTGAAGAAGTAGTATTAGTTAGTCTCATTTAGGTTTCCATTATAAAATCATATTACACATATATGACACCAATGTAATAATAATAATAAAATTATTAATATAGGAAAACATAAACCAATTTCTTATATAAACTTGTTGAATTTTTTATAATTAAAGTCATATACCTCATACATTGATATACCATCTACAAACATTAAATCATCATATCCCTTAACATGACATACCCTAAATCCATGCTTACATTCATGGTCATAAAGAGTGTCATGTGTTAAGATACTAAA
Organism: Torreya grandis; assembly: GCA_037957365.1. Taxonomy (NCBI): domain Eukaryota; kingdom Viridiplantae; phylum Streptophyta; class Pinopsida; order Cupressales; family Taxaceae; genus Torreya; species Torreya grandis. The sequence goes on from JARHVA010002853.1 coordinate 1,038,737, forward strand.
AATAGATATAGAATTACCAAAGATACTAATAATATATGTATATAATGTTACAAAGGTTGATGACTAAATTATTTCTCCAAAGTGCAAATAAACCAAATTTAGTTGGAAGGTATAAAGTAAACATTCAATTTCAAAAATAAAATGACTTGAGAAACTCAATGATATTAAACTATCATGCATGGACTAAAGACTTCTTAATTCAGCTGCAAGGTTACATGGTAGTGTCAAAAAATATCCTAACTATGGTGGAACTTTATTGACCCTACCCACCCCATTCATGTGTTCATACCATTATACAAATCATTATCACAATGTCAAATAAATCATAGGCAAAATTCAAAGCTACAAATAAAATCAAGTAAAACTTACAAAACACACTAGTTCATTATTCTAAACAATAAACTTTACAAAAAATCCAAACTATAAATAAGGAATCAACAGTTATGAAAGTAAGGACAATAAATCCATTTCTTCCTTTTGTAATATCAGTTACAATAGTACTTATCTGACAATATTTGATAGCTTATAAAATGAGTGTTTAAACACACACCATCTTTTCCCATGTAGGATCCACATCAACCTTCTTTCCATGTCAATCCTCCAACAAATTTATTGAATTAAAAAATAGATAGGTGAGCTAAATAAAACATCATTATACAATCTAAACATGGAAATTAGGGTGCAAGAAAAGATTAACATGGGATGTTGTTTAGGCATGACCCTCACTAAGGCTCAATCAGCAAATTTGGAAATGATATCTATATAGGTATAATACTTACATCAATATTTCATCACATACACTCTCATCCCTATTCTTGCACCCAAAAAAATAATTATTAGTACCTACTACAAAAATATATTATATTTAACTAAAATGTAAAAAATGAAACCTAATGACAGTAGCTAATAATTCAAACTTATTTTTAAGTGATTCAATGTGCATTATTTAATTAATTCACATTATTTTAATCAAAGGCAATTGATAATGAAATTTGGCATCCATAAAGCTAATTAATTTAGTGTAAAATTTATCAATTTTGTTTCCTCCTTTGTTCACTTGTTATCTAGCATGAAAAGTGTTTATTGTAGCATGTACTTTCAATATTAGTGACTATAATAAATTCAAAGGCTTTAAAATATATCATATTTTATTTCAATATTAGGAAAACTAAAAATCATAAAATTTATATAGACATTATTAACTTCTTATCATGTTAAAAATAATATTGTGTTTAAGAGACACATTCTTAGATAACATGGAAACTAATGGATTCACCATGTCCACATCCACGAAAGAAGAATCTATGACATGGATTTATAAAATTAGTAAATTATAATATTAAAACTATTGATACTAATTCTCATCTAGATCATACTAATAAATTACAAGGTAAGGCGAAGTCATTAAATGTTGTCCTTTTGAGTAGTTTCATCTAAAATGTCAATGTTTTGTTCTAACTTAATATTCAATTTATTATTGAATAATTAAATAGATAAACTATCTAACATTTTTCAATCATTATAAATCATATATGTTTAACTGAACATAATAAAATTCCTTTCTCTATAATTCATATGTTGAAATCTTGAACTTGACTTTTTATCACTAAAGTTAACTTAAAATAAATAAATAATCAAATTAACTTAAACTAGCTAATTTGAATTAACAAATAAATTATGTAATAAGTTGTCTCCCATAAACTAATGAAACTATCAAGTGATCAAAACCATATGTTCCATAATTAAATCAATTTTCTTCAATATCATGTCCAAACTAAAGACCTTTTAATTCAAATACAAGGCTGGAAGGTAGTGGACAATATATTCCAGCCATGGTAGCACTCACCTGACCCTACTGACCCCCTACATTGGTTCAAACCATAATAAATATCATCATCAAAATATAAAAAATAACATAGAGATAACACAATATATAAATCAAATCAAGTCAAACTTAACAAAAACACTAGTCCAATGCTATAAACAATAAACTTTGCAACAACTCAAAACTAGAAACAATGAAGTATTTATAACTTTAACGTGTAAGCTAAGGTGCATGAAAAGTGTGACAATGGTTGAGGTTTATACATGTCCCTCATAGAGATATTTTTGTCTTAACAAGGGTGATATATTAATTTTTATAATCCTTACATCAATATTGTGCTACTCACCATCCCATGCTTGTTCTTACACCTATATAAGCCATTAATAGTGCATGCTACCAAACCACGACTTATTACTAAAAAAATAAAATACAAATATAAATATTCTATCTAAGTATATAAATATATAATTATAGAAACACAAAACCACATTGATAATCAAACACAAATTTACATAAATAAATTAATCAATAGACCATAAATTTTAATCCCATGCATATAAAACTATAAAACTAGGCATCAATTTAGAAGACTTAATCCAACATGGATTTCATTTTTTATTAATCCGAAAAGTATGAGATGGCATGACTATAGTGAAAATATATATGGATGTAAAATTTGAGGGGAATTACCAAATTTTATGATCTTACCTGACTTTTATTATTAGAGATTAAATAATCCTTATTTTTTATTTTTATACGATAACATCATCAAAGTTAATAGTGTGTTATCATTGTAATGTAGAGATAATTATTTTATTTTATTCATAGTATGTTATTAAAGATTATAACAAAAATATTATAAATAAAATTATTCCAACATTAATGAAATTCAAATTTTGTCAACATTAAAGTATTTTGTTCCAAAATGTAGTCGATGTTGTAAAATAAAATAAAATTTTTGACTATTAATCAAAAATATGTTGAGCTAGATTATCAAGAATATATCTTTTAAATTAAAGTGAATGATATTTGTTCATCCCAGATATCGATATGACTTCTTATCCCATTTTCATCATACCATAAAAGACACTCATACTTGGACTCTACAAACTTCCTTTGGTGTTCATATTTAACATCCAACAATTCATAATTACATGTGAATAATTCATCTCTAGAATCATTTAATTTAATTATTTATCACTCATGAAAATATAAGTAGAACATTCAACTACTTATCATTTCTCTTTATCAACCATACCATAATGAGTGGCACATTAATCTTTGGATGAATGACCCCTCAAGTCACTCGAAGACATACCCAACATATCTTATTTAGTTGTACCTAGTTCCTCTACCACCCCATATTTTTGACTTTTAGATGTGTTAATTATGGCCTTAAGGTTCTTTCATTTTTTATTTTAACCTTTTCATCTCTTTCAGTAATTTATTAACAGCCATTTAGTCTTTATATAGGGTGAATTCTTCTTTAATTTTTCATGTCCACCCAAATAACTATAACCTTTGGCAATAGTGCTCATTTGGACAAATATGATTAAAATTATGAACTATGAATTACATTAAGGAGTTTTAAAAAATACATGGAATAAGCTATATATGTCATCTTACATATACCACTCTATCCAAGATAAATCCAAAATTAGTAGCCACACAAATCATATTTGACAATCATATTTGGCAATCCCCCTTTGAATATAATCCAAAATAGTGCTAATTAAATTAAATTCATCAACCTACATATATTTTAAATTCTACTAATTTAAAAGTGGGTGGAAACTTTTCTAGCTCCCTTTGTAGAAATTATTGGTAGCATTGTCATTGTTAGTGGGGAATGTTGTGAAAGATGACATCCTCTATACTGCCATCTCATTGATGATTAATTCATATCTGATTATGTTAAAATATTTTAGATCTATTTATTACTTCCATTAAGAATTTTTTTCAATTACTTATTTTAGTCTATCCTTAATTTACAATGTTAATTCAGTTATATGACAAAGTATGTTTTTTGATAAGGTTATATTTATTTGAAAATAAAATAGACATAAAAAGTGTTGTATTTATAAAATAATTATGAAAAAACATGTTATTACATGAGATGAAAGTGTGACTCGTTATTTTCCAATTCAATATATAACTTCAAAAATTATTTATGAAACATGTTGTCGACCATAAAACTTTTGAGTTCCATCGTAAGGTTGGAGGGTGGTGTGTATTATGACCTAAGCCATTGTGTAAATTTTATGGGCCTACCCACCCCATCTATGGGTTCATACCATTATATATATCATCATCATGAGAGTAAACAAAACACAATAACTCAAGGCTAGAAAGAAAATCATTGGGCTATATGTGGCTAGGTGGAGGTGAAATATGTAGTAGAATAAACATTACATCAATATTTCCCCATCCATCTTCCCATACCAATTCATATTAAGATAACTTTAACATATGTGTTTCATAAATAAACTCATTATCCAAGTTTGTATTATTTAAAACTAAATAATGCTTTAGTAAAAAAAACAAATTTTCTCATTTAATGGGATTTTTGATGTCAATGATGAATGTTGTTTATAGATGACATCCTCTACACTAAAACTAGTAAATTTATTTGCACCCAATAGATGGTTAATTTGTGTTTAATTAGATTTATTGACAAGTAAAATTTTCATTAAATGTAAAATAATACATAATTTATCATAGGCAAAAAATTAAAAAAATAAAACATATTTCAAGAGGGGAAAATGGAAACAAAATGAAGTTTTCATAAAAAAAAAAGTAAGGATAAATGTAAGCTAGGTATTTGACAAGAATTTCTTACTATAAGACAAAGATAAACCATGAATTACATAGTCATATCAACGTACTATGAATAACATGGTCCTATTAACACATTCTATATTTATTTAATAATATGCCTTCCTAATAAAGATTTAGTAAAAAACATATTTTGTCATTTAATGGAAAACACATTGTAAACTAAAGATAAATCTATGATAAGTTAGACAAGAATTCCCTATTACATATCAATGATAAACTGTGAATAAATTTGTCTTATTAACATGATTTTATTAACACAATGCTAATAAAAAACTATGATTTTATTAAATAACATACCTTCACATATGTTTTATCCCAACCTCACAATGCCTATTGTATTAAATTAGAAACTGTGATTTCCAATAAAGCTTTATTTATTTGAAAATAATATATGTGGAGAAATTGGATTATTTAAATAATACTTAGAGACAACACACATGAGAAGGTATGTTATTTAATAAATTCACAACATGTTAATCCCTAACTATTTTCTAAATAACACAAATGGTATTTTTTAAACTAATACATAAATAAATAGTTCTATTTAGATATTACATAGATAAAATAAGTTATTAAAATTGCATAAATTTCCTTTACATTTGATACTTTCATTTGTTTATTCCCAATGCAACTTCCATCCAACTTATAAATCACTAAATTATGTCATCTTCCTTATTAGTGACTAATAATGCCAACATGAAGATGGTGGTAGGTAAATAACACAATTCCTTTGTATTTTATTTTGAAATTAATAAAGATTTAGTGAAAAACATAGTTTATATTTAATAATAAACACATTGTCAAGTAAGGATAAATATAATTTAGGTAATTAATAAAATAGCTCATTTTGTTAAAATAGGTGTTCTTTACTTACATGTAACCCTTATTTTTGACATAGGCATTCCAAATGATACAATATGTGACACGATAATTGATTATTAAAACCTTAAAAAGAGGCACATATGTAATGAGACATGAGGTTAACAACATATAAAACAAATAAAAATATATGAAGTGTAAATTTCATCAAATGCAATCAAGAAAGGTACTCTTACCAAAATCCCTTCATTTTACCTCAAAGCCTCTTGTATTAAACTTGGTTCAAAAGATGAATTTGAATTTGGTGTTGTACCTCCCATATCATATGAAAGAGTAAAGTGGATTCTACTACTCTCAATTTTTATTTAATTACATGCACAATAACAGTGCTTCTTACAACCCATCCATTTCTTTGAATTCCTCTAAGTTTATATATTTACATACAATAAAAATTGGAAGTTATGATTTTAATACATAAAATTTGTTTGGACCAAGGATTTCAATATAGTTATAGTTTTGCGTTTGGTTGAAAATTTATGGAGTTACCTAGGTAGAAGTAAAAAAAACTATTGTTATTGTCCATTCAATAGGCTGGTATATGCTCCCTAGTTGTTTATACTACTTTTAAGGCAATCAGAGATGGTCATATAGGATGGCATATGGGGGTCTAAATTTATGAAACCCCGTAGACTCCAATGAAACTAAAACCATGCCCTTCCTAAACTCTACCTATTTAAATTATAAATTTAAATGTCCATTGTATTTAAAGATATAAACTTGGAGGGATTCAGTAAAATAAGTGGTTTTTAGGAAGCATTATCTTTTTTTATGTAATTAATGAAAAAATTGAGGCAACAAAAGATACTTTCATTTTCCATATTCCATGGGATGCACGACACCGACATCCACTTCATTTTCATAATAGATGTTGATACAAGAGGTCTACAGTGGGTGGGACAATTTGATATTAACATGAATGCTTTTATTAACTACATTTGAACTATGACATCAATTTGTTCGTTCATTTTAAACATGCTTAGATGTTGTGAATTAATTAAATAACACAATGTGATTTAAGTAAACAACACACTTTGCATTACAATGTTAAGACATTGTTAAGATGGATGATGTTGTGTTAATTAATTCATAGTGTATGAGCATGTTTGAAATTATTTTTAATTATTATGTTTCTCCTTTAGGTCCACACGATTAAATTTTCCAAAGTCATGCAAATTTTTCCCTTTATAGATTGTCCTATTTGGCAGTCTCATGGCCTAAAAATAATAACTAACAAATAATTTTTTGATATTAAAGCTTGTGGAGTAATTGTGTTTCCGTTTTATTTTCTCTATGTTTTAGATCACCACCCATTATCCTTCATCAAGAGAAAATTTTGTATATTTAAGACAAAAATAATGTATCTCAGTCTTTAATACTAGAAAGGAAAGGTGATGGTTAGATGTCACAAGTCAAGACTTAAATCAGTTGATAATGCTATTAATGATAAACAAATACATGGCATGAATAAAAATTAATGAGTTATTAGTTGTAAAGTGACAAGATATAAAGCCTAACCAAATAATCAAACATATAGTCTCTTCTCTCCCATCTAAAATCATATCCTCAAAATGGGAGTCAATTGAGGACATGTTTTATTCTTTTCTTAGGCTATGTACCTTTTCACTATTTAACTCCTAATTTTGTTGGTCATTATTAATTATTCATAATAATTGAGGCATTGGTAATGTAAACACCTAAAAATTGGTTCATGGATATTACTCATAAAAATGCATTATTTTAGGGTGCATGTGTTTTTTTCAATTTCATTACTCGATTTTGATATACATGTTGCAAATATAGCTACAAAACTACACATTGAAATAAATTTAACCCATTTTATTAGTCTAAGCTGAGCAAAAAAATTATCCACATAATAGAAGCCTAATTTAAGTATGTGTCAATTAATTTTGGCATTTTATAATAATTATTAATTATATGTATGTGCTAATGAATTTTAACTTTCTTTAAAAAAATTCCACTAGGAATAAGTGTACCATATAACAAATTAAATGAGTGAAAATTGTCTACACACACACACATATATATAGCATAAACATAGACAAATATGTGTGTATATAAATATATGCATTTATATGTACAAAATAAAATTTTACAACAATCCATTAACTTTTTTAGTCAATCAAATCAATCAATATCTACTACAATGATCGTAACAATGAATGTCATTGTTCAAAGGGGTTATCCAATAGGAAATACTTTAAATATGAAAAGAATAATTTTAATTGCATAATTATGGTCAAATGAGTTTGGAAGGACCAAATTGAAATATGTCATGTTTGAAGAGCCTACACAACCTACCAAACCATAGTTGGTAGATTAATGGCATCAAATAAGATTATTTTTTGAAATATAATCTCATAAATCTAGTTATAGCCATGGCATTAAACAATCAAATAAGGTTCAGATAGGTTGTGAAATTTTTCCATTGGAGATGGTCTAGAATTCTATTATTGAAACACTTCAATCAAATTTATTTCAATATGCTACAAAAGTATGGTAAAATATTATATTTTTTATATTTTAATAAATATCATTCATATGGACGACTAGGTCAATTGGTTCGGTCATTTTAAACATTATTAGACACTATAAATCAATTAATCAACACAATATGACTTGATTAAATAATGTACTATGCATTATGATAATAACACATTTTTTTATTTTGATGATGCTATGTTGAATTCTTAATGTGTTAGTATGTTGAAAATTATTATGAATTCTTACACTACTTATTTAGTTTAGATTAAGGTAAACCCCACATTTGACTGATGTGGATACCATCTCAAACACATCATAAGGTCTAGGTCTCCAAGGGAAGATTCAATACTTCATTTGACTAGTGTGACAACCAACTAGTTTTAATCAGATCAGAAGCCATTTTGGTTATGAGCCTAAGTCATGATAAACCCTCATGGTATTTATGGGACCAAAAATTCAATTTTTGCTAGATCGAGAACTAGTCTAGACATAAAAGGAGGTCTAGGGCTCCAAAAAATAACATCCACCACTTTTAACTGGTGAAATAACTCAAAAAAACAATTTTAGCTAGATCAAGAATCAACCTCGACACAAAAGAAGTCCAGGTATTCACTCTAGAGCCAACTGTAGAGAAAGGAACTCTTAAAAATCCCTATTGGGACCCACCAATAAAAGAATCACCATCAAAATTAGTTGAAAACCATCCTAGACTGAAGAAGCATGACGCCTAGGTCTCAACAAGAACCAATTTTAGCTAGGCCAAAAACTAGCCTAGGCTAAAAAAGTAAGAGGCCAGGGCTTAGAAAGATATTGATTTTGACTAGATCAAGAACCATCTTGGACATAAATAGAGATCTAGGTATCTATCATAATAATGATAATAAGATCTCAAAGGACCAGCAAATTGATTTGAAAAGATTGGAAGCAAGCCTTGATAAAAGAGGTGGAGGCCCAAGTCTCAAAAAGGATCTTAGAGATTCCCAAGAAACCCCAAATTAATGAATAACTACCCCAAAAAGGCCTAAGTCTCAAAATAACCCACCTCAAGGAATTATCCAAAGTCAATAATTTCATCAATGAAGTGAACAAACCCTCAAAAGAGAAAGGATAAAGCCAATGACCCATCAAGATCCCCGTAGGGGGCCTAGAGGCTTGACAAGAGCCCTAGGGTCCTCATCCATAGAAAAAATGACATCATCTTGAGATAGGACCATGTTGGTTTTGAGATGGTCTAGAAACCAACATGGAATAAACAAGCATAAGGTGTAGGTCTCAAAAATGGCAAACAACCAAGGATCCTCAATAGTTAAGAACATTTCAAAGTAATAAAAATTAATGATAACATAGTCCATCCAAAAGCACCCATAACTAGATTTGTGAATAAAATTCCACCTCAGATGAGACTTTTCTACCATTAAACAATGGTTGAACTAATTCAACATTCTCATATAATGGTAAATAGGTACCAAAAATTCAAGATGGTGCTAGGTTTAATTTGAAAATGCCATAGGGAACATCTCAAAAAGTTTGAAAATTACAAAATTATTACCCAACGGATCAAAGTTTATGACCCAAGCAACATGCTTTTAAAATAACTAGTATCAAAGTTGATCCTCTTTTCAATCATAATATCTACAAAGGATACGGTCATGTGAGCCCAATCAGATATCCACATGGCCAAAAAATGATCTGTGTAACCTTCTCCATCCACATTCTTCATCCCCAAAGGGCCTAAGATCAAATCATAATAGGATCAAATTTTAGATCCACCTTGAATAGATGTTTTTCCTTACCAATACATAATTTTCATTAGAACAAGTTTAAAATACAAACCAAAAAACTATCAAATAAAAATATTTTCTAGTCATGAATCAAAACTATGCCCCTAGACCATCCCTCACCCCCAAGGGTTAAACCAGAGTGGTTCAGGTCCAAGTCCAAGGTAAATATGAAAATAATATTTCCAATCATGGTTTTTCCAATGAGATTCATCAATCAAATCCTTCCAGTCAGTTTTCTAAAAACCAAAATTATCCTTCTTCTGCACCTAGGAAATCCTTCCATACCATTAAACCATGATAAAGAGGTGGGATAGAGCCAAAGCATGAAGCTAGTAATAAAACCAAATCTATCACAAGGAAAGGGAATACAACTTAGGGAAACACTTACATGATTCAATCTTAGCTCAAACCATCCATAAACTAATCCATCCTATCAAACCCAACTAGTGTCATAAAGATCCTTGCCAAGAACTCCATGCAGCCCCAATCTCTTCATAGTTAAATTAACTTAGGAATCAAGTCATTATTTCTAATTGTATCCCTCTGATATCATACCCTACACCACCATAGTTTAGAATAGAAAATTATGACCCTCAAATTAGTAGGGTATTTTTGGACTTATGCATCCTAATAAAACCCATTTCTTTTAGGGCCCAGATCTTAATTAAAAACACCTATTTTGGAATGACTACCAGTTTCACAAATATACCCTCTGTCAAATTAATTAACAAAAAAAGAACATAAGATCATGTCAACTTAAGTTCCATTAATCTTAAGGCTGATGAAATGGGAACCAAGCACCCAGAACTCAAAGCCTAGGTTAACAAAACACACCAGAGCATTCCAGCTAAGGATAACCTAGAATTAAATGTCCATAGTTAATGAAGGACTAAAAAATTAGGATTAATAGTACTAAGATCCCAAATAAAAATCACCTTCCAAAAAATAGTGTTGGGTGTCTCTCATCAAACAAGGGGGCCTAAGCCAAGGAGAGGTGAACTCTCAGGTTAACCAACAAAGATTCCAACCTATCCAGCCAAGTACAGCCACTTGAGCACAATGGATTAATTTCTATTTCTAGGTTAAAAGATCCAAAGACTTGTCAGCACTGAGTCTTTTGATATTTCCTTCCCTTAATTATGAAAATAAGGTAGGATGTGGACCTTATCCTCCAAGATGTCAATTGAAGACAAGTTTTTTAACTCCTTTCCTTTATGAACCTTTATAGGCTCCACCAAGGAAGGAACCATCTCTTTTTTAACAATATTTTGCTCAATTTACTCAGAATATAACACCTCCTAGTTATATTTTTTTCTAATCCTGATTACATAGAATATTGCTTCCTCTTCCTAAGCTTCTCAATTAATGTCTAGGACAAGACGAAACTTGTAGCTCCACTTTATAGCTATTGCATAGTTTATTTTTTTGATGTGTTACTTATTTAGTTACAAATGATTAGATGTGTAAAATATACATAAATTTTAAATTTTAAATAACTTCTTATTTGATGATGTATAACCACTTAAAAAATAAAATCTAATAAATAAACATTTGCTAATACTCGAGGAAGTAAAAAGAGGTCAGTGGATTTCACACTTAGAAAATTTAGTTGGGAATTGACATGAAAGGGGGTTGACCTAGATAGTACATGGTGAAGATATTCAATGTTTTATAAATCTTAAAAACAAGTGATTAGATAATGTTATATAGGAGAGTCTATAAAGGGGGAAATATCCCACTTTATAGACCATTCTATCTAACAACATGTAGCCATTTGAGGAGCAAAAACTAAACATTTTTGGCAAAAAAACATTTCATGTTTTTAAATTTCAAACATAAGCGACATCGCCATTATAGGTAATTAATTGAAACATATATAGGTCAAAATTTAGGCTAGGTAATGATGTTTTGACAACAACGTATCAACTATTTTACCCTTTTATACATCATTTTATCTCACCGTCTATTTTTTAAATAAAATCAAAGTGTGATATTTAATAAATTCATTGTGGTAATTTATTCATATTGTGTTATTTAAATTCTATGAATAAATAAAATAGTGGAATTTGGATTTTGCATTCAATAAATTTAATAGGGGATTGACATGGCAAGGTGGTTGATGTGGATATTGAATGGGAAAATATGTTAGGCATTTTACATATAAATAACACACTAACACCATAATAATTAAATAAAATGCTATGAATTCATTACCACTATGAATTTATTAAATAACATAATGAATTACTAAATTAAAATACTATGAATTAGTTATTTGACCCACTTTAGTGTATACTTTTTACATCACACTTTTATTATTCGAGTAAAAAATTGACATATTTTAGTGACCTTAGTAGCATTCTCTTATTTGGCGTATGTCTTTTTTTTCAATTTCAATATGATTTGAAATAATTCAAATTTGAAATGCAGACTTCACCCACCAATCAAACTAATAAAATGTGAATTAACCTTCTCTAGGCTATTCAAGGCAATATTTATGTATGATGTTGGGAATTTTAGATAGCATTTTTTATTTGATGAGACAAATGCTTTTGAAAATGGAGATATGAACCAAAAAAGTGAGGGTTTTGATAAATAGACCCACAACCAAGGGTAGGGTTTTATGTGGTAGACCCACAACCAAACATTACAAAGCACAACAAAAGGGACTTAAATATTCCCCACTAAACCAAGTGCAACAAAGAGGGTTTTGAGGATCCCGCAACCTTTACAAAGCCTAGCTAGAGGGTTTTAAGGCTTCCATAACATATCAAGAACAACAAGAGGGAGGCTCCCACAACCTTGGTAAATTAGACAAAAAGGGAGTTTTAAGGCTCCTACAACCATAACACAAGGGTTTTAAATGTTTTCACAAACTCAACATAGTCAAATATGTTTCAAATTAATGAGATTTGAAAGGCTGACACCCTTTGGCATGACTTCCCTAAGACTTACTCTATAGAAAAAGAATCCCCCAAGAACAAAAGGTCTTCTACTAACTAGGTCTTTTACAAAACCTTCACATAGTTGAGACATAATAAATGGTCTTTTCCTCCCACTAAAACAAGCAAGGTGGATTTCTCTATGATCCACTCTGATATGAGAAGATTTGGTTAGGATTTCTATAAATGCCCCAAACCAAACCAACTAAAACTAAATAGGGATTATTGTAGATTTGATCTTCAGTGTATTTTTTGCCCTTCTACCACAATCCTTACATGCATTAAGAGTGCAAACATATTTAAATGAAACCAAAACCCCTAAGGAGGTTCCATCCATGTTAGAGATAATTCCATAAAATCTTGTGATGAATACCAAGAATCTTGGAACTTGTATCCAAGTATGAGTAATATCCTTGAAATCTTGGGAAACCCTCATAACCTAGAAGAGGCAAAGGTAGAATCTTCTATCATCCACTCTGGTAAGGCAAGTTTTGATTTGGTTTTCTCTATCCACCATGATCAAAACTGAGCGATATTGAAAATAGTGCCCCTAGATCTAGTCTTCCTCAAGATTTTCACCCATAATTTTTATACCTTGTGTATGTGAACATAGGATTACAATAGGGGGAGATTAGTATTGTGTTAGTGAGTAAACCAATTCAATCAAAAACACACTAAACTAACACCCTAAGCCTATCTTAAAAGAGGAGCTTAGTTTTTTTTTAAAATGGAAAACGCAACTAAAACATGAAATAAAGGCCTTCCTTCACCTTCCTTGGATGCTCCAAAATTCTTCTTGTAGTGGATTATTTGATTTTTGCTCATGAAGACTGCATCAATAAAGTGTGGCTACCTCCATCTCTCCTTTGCACCATGTTTGGCTTTGGCTTGGCTTGGCTTGGATCAATATTTGGGCATTATAACACTAAGATGCAATGATTTTCAATGCATTTGGGCATTATAAGTTTGGCATAAAAGAGCTTTTAAAATTCAATAGGCAAGGCCTCCTATTTATAGGTTTTCAAAAATGGTTAGAATCAACCTAAACCACCCATCTCAAGATGGAGATATGTGGCTAAGGATTAATTTAATTATGTAATTAAAATTAATAAATAGGCTCATCAATATTTGGGATAGAGGGGCATTGAATAGGCATGGAGGGTCTTAATGAGGCATGGTGTGTCTTTATCTAATCTATTTATGATCTAGGGATGTCTTCCCAAGAAATGATGTTATCTGATGATGTAATTAATGATAATCAATTTCCTAAAAAAATTATTCAAAAATTTCCATATAATTATTAATTAGGCTCATGATTTTTTTTAATTATCTCTTAGGCATGATTAAGCACTTTGATGCAAACCTTGGCTCTTTATGCACAAATTACTCAAATTGGTCAGAATGTCTTGTTATTGACCTAAAATTTGATTGGATTGGAATTAAGATGAGATTTTAGATGCATTAGATCCATTATCCCAGTTAGGATTTTTTAAACACAAAATAACAAAGGCACATGTTTCATGCAAAATATTTGATAGAAAAGAGAAATCCAGAGCACTCAGGTGCAAAATTGGCATTTTGATTCAAAATGATCTGATCAAAGTTAGTTTACCCATAAATGCATTGTACCATTTTGGGATACTTTGGCCAAAATTTATACTTGAATATTTTAGTTTCAATGCTTTTAATGTGTTTTAGTGTTTTAGGCCAAATTATGCATTTTGGTATAAATTGGTTAAAAGCTTGGTTGGAGGTTATCAGTGGCCAGTTTTAGGTGTCTACAGTTTGCCCCTGTTTGGGAAGATATTAAAAACCATAGGCAAAGTAATGTCTTCTCAAATAATGAGAAAGGTCATGTATTCTAAAAAGAAGATGTTGATTGAATAACAAAGCTCCAAATGGTATTTGGGAAGCATAGGATGATGCCCCCTCGAGGGAGTGGCCATCACATTTGTTGATGGATGGTCCCTAAAAAAGAAAAGAAGAAAGAAGGTTGAGATTAATCCAAATGAGAAAATTCTTGCATGTTGATTTGAAAATGATACTAGTTTTCCTAAAGGTGGTTATAATCATGAATAAAAGTCAAAATAATGATTTGCCCATAGGCATTTATTCATTAAGAGGACTTAGATTAGATAAACTTGATGGTGCCTTAGTTATATCTCATTAGCAATCATAACTCAAGAATATAACCTTGAATATAGATTAAAATATGAGCAAGTGTAAATGTAGATGCAATGGTCTTAATGACTAAAGAAGCCACAAATAACCAAGCATATGAGGATGTACAAGATGATGAAAGGGATGGATGGAAGAATAAGATTTAATCATTATAAAAGATTCAATTGTGCCTTCCAATAGGAGATGCTCATCCTTATTATCAATAATAAAACTAGAATGGCCAATGGGTTGATTGGATCAAGATGGTTGGAAGGATTTGCCAAGGTGCCAAGGAGAAACTTCTATGACTCCATTGATTATAGACATTTTTGAAGTTAATTTCTATTTTAACATGTGATGGTAAGTATCATGATAGAAAACCATGAAGACTTGGCCAAAATATGCATAAAAACTGACTCTCAATCCAATGAACACTTGAAAATAATACACCAATGATAAAAAAACATGATGATAATGTTGATGTATGAATATGGATGGACTCAAGAATAATGTGTGCAAAGAATCACCCAATGAACACATATAGACTGAGTCAAGGCAATAGTGCTAAAAGCAAACAAACATACAAGCAAACAAATAAACAAATAAAAACACAAACAAACAAACAACTTGAAATAAATAAACAAATAGAAAGACTAAAAACAAAAGTAAAAGAAAGCATTATAACAATGACCATGCTCCAGTAGGGCAAATCAAGGATAATTGACTAGGCTTAGACAGGATAAATATTTTTGGATTTTTGAGGTATCTCAACTCATTAGAGAATGAAAAGATACCTACTTGCAAAATGGTAAGAGCATTTGGATTAGGTTTCAAACAAAATAGTGAGAGCATATGGAAAGGGGGACTGAGGTGACCTCAACATGAATTAAGCATGACCAACATAGTCCTAAAATAACCTCACATCACAATAATTCCATCCACATAAAATGCATGGAAAAGCCAACTAGGTCTCAATAAGTTCTCAAATCTAGAAAATGGCTATTCAAATAAAAACAATGATGGCAAGGTGATGTACAATGCATGGTAAACAAGTGTTTCCCCTATTTTACCCATAGATGGGTATAACTAGGATATAATAGAATAGGTAAATGATACTAATTTTCCTATAAGTGGTAATAATTAGTAGCAAGACTAGTGAGACACTAATTTTTCCATAGGTGATTATAATCAGACTCACGTAAACAAACTTGATAGGATGGAAAATGAAAGATATCTTACCAAATCAACTATGACATTACTTTCATAGATTGTCATTGTAAACATAGATTTGATAAGAGTTGAAACTTGATCATAATTATATCATGAAAAATTTTAAAAGAACCAAAGTAACTAAGATCAAAATAGGATTGGATAGGATGACTAAAAATAGGCTTTGGTCTAAATAGGAATGGAATGGTAGAATGGAATGGTCTTGCTAAGGATAATGATGGTTTTTGATAGATTGGATAAAATGGTAAGAAGGTTTCCCCAAAGTGATGGAGTGAATGGTAGGATATGTGATAATGGCAAAAGGATATGTAACAACAATAATGGTATGGCGATGAAATGGTATGGTACATGTTTTTGTCTTGGGTGTGGTTTCTAATTCTATTGTTCCTATTGATGGGGAGATGCACATCCTAATCAACAATTGACACAAATAAAATAATCAATCATTTTAATTTCTAACCCACACCTCATCTAAATAGTTACTCTATCAAGAATGGCCTATATATTTGGTTGTCAAGAATGCTTTGGCGATCTTCATTGGTCATTGATTCTGATTCCTTCAATCATTGAGATAAGGTATACTTGTAGCCTCTACAAAGGAAAGTATGGCCAAGGGTGGTAAATAAGGATAAATAATGGATGGTAGGCTTGTTTTTTAAATGGAATGGTAGATGATAATGGAATGTGGAATGGTTGGGAAATAAATGAAGATCAAGACTTTAAGTCATACGTAAAGTTGTTGATGTCAAATTTGACATAACTTTGGTTGTGACAGAGCTGAAGACTTTTTCTATCAATAAGACCACTAGATTATTCTATTATTTGATCTTGAGAGTAGCTACCATCTGATTAGGCTATATATAAGAAGCTATTTAAATTTTCTATTTGATTTTGTCTTTATCAAGTAGTGAATAACTTTTGTGCTTAGCTATTGTTACCTCAAAGAGGTTTTCACCAATGACGTTATTTTGATTTTCTTGTAGCATTTCCAAGAAGGTTTTACTAATGAACATTGGTTTTTGACTTTGATTTTATTTTATCACTTCTAAAAAATTTTCACTAGAAGATGTTGAGTTTGAACTTTACGTGTCCCCTAACACCTCTGAAAAGGTTTTACTAGGATAGTGTTCTTCTACTATATGAATTTGGTCTTTTCCTCCTTACTCTTCTTCAAATTTTATGTCACCATGGATGTAGTTTAACAAAGTGTGATTCTGTCAATCCTAATAAACACTTGTGGGAGATCAAATGTCAATAATATGTCTATTTGGGGTGATGGTAATGGCTTATGGAATGACAATGGAATGGAGAGGGGCTACACAATATTCATAAAAGAAACTATGATAACTTGTGTCGAAGCTGAAATACTCATCCTCAAAAACTATAAAAGGATCACAAATGTATTCAAATTGATCTATGAGGCATGTGTAACTAATGTTGTAATAGCCAAGAACATATTCTTCTTATGAGTCTGATTCTAACTCAAGGGAATTTGAAGCTGATGATGAGATTGATGTTAATTCTGATTCTAATGTTAAATATGATGTTAGTCCAAGAATAGAACTTGACTCTAACTCTAATTCTTCATTTGATGGGTGTTTTATTATAATGATGTCTTGTTGAGTGTTTGGTATTGGACAAGTAATGACTTGTGATGGCATGATGGGCTTCACAAAGGCTAGTTTGTCAAAATGAGACTCCTCTAGGATGGGAAAAAAGGTCAAGAGAAAACTCCTTAGAGACAACCTTATCAATAGGAGGCTCTTGAAAACTAAGCATATGGTGAAGGTAATGATTTTTCCAAAGGTGGTTATAATCATTAAGAAGTGACTTAGTAAATATTGGCTTGTCAAAGTGAGACTCTTCAACAACTGGTATAAGATTGAAAGGTGATTCATCACAAGTTGACTTATCACAAATAGTTTGTTCAAAAAAAACATCTTGGATTGGTTGGTTTTCTTGGCCTTAGTTTCCTATGAGTTTAAAAATACTAGTTTTGAACACAACTTTTTCATCGAATGATTGGCTTGGTTGAGGTTTTGATGGGATTGGTACTAGATGAGGAATGGCCTATGGTTGGATAATGGTAGGGCATTATGGAACTTGATTGTTTGCATGAGCCAAAGGATGAAGTCCTAAGATGGTAACAATAGGGTGGTATGAGGCTTGGTTATTCACACCAGCTAAAGGAAAATGTCTTGAAATGATGAAAGGCCATTATGGAGCTTGATTACTCACATAATCCAAAGCATCCAAGTCCTCCTGATTATTGTAAAGAGGGTATGGATCTGTATCATGAACAACATTATCTTTAGTTTGGTCTTCAAAGTCCTCCTTAAGAGACTCTTCATATCAATTGGTAATTTGATTTGTATTTTGACTATGTTTCCCATATGGAGTTTTGTAGGGAGAATAATAAAACTCTTTAGAATATCTTTCTCTGTAGGGTTTCCTAGTGGGATTTTGTGCAGCCATTTTATCATAAATTGGATTTTACATGACTCCACCATAATTGTAGCTAGACATATATGCATAAATGATGAAAGCTCTAAAATAAAAAAGGCCTAAAGTTATACAAACTTCAAAAAACTATGACATGAGGAAAAATGGTTCAAACTTGGTCTAAGGTGGAGTTGTATCTCCAATGTGGTCTGAAAGTGGAGTTGTATCTCCAAAATTATTTATACTAATATTTGGCATAAAATATTCTAGCATCAAATGTCATATGCAAAAAAGGTTAAGCATCTAAATAAAAACTGACATGTCAACAGTCTAGGTTAAAGTGTTCCAAATAAGGTCTAAACTAGGAAAAGGAAAAAGAGTTTCTAGTTATTTTATCCAAACATGGAATCAAAATCTAGGCTCAAACAAGCTATGCTTGGAATTTTGGCTGAACAACATCACAATCTAGGATTGAAACAAAGAATGATGTGATTTGATTTAATCTAACAAGTTTGGAAACAACTTTAAAAATAGACCTAGCACATGGAATCAAACATAAACATGATCAGTTGGCATAAGGCATGAGTCAAAAGGATCTTCGTGAAAGGCTACGTTCTTATAAATAAAGGCACAAACAATGATGAAGATAGGAATTGAACAAACAAACCATCAATATTTTTCAAATTTGGGTAATCTATTAACCAAAGTTATGCAACCCAAAAGAGAAAGATCTATGTATCAACCCCATGAATTGAGGCTTAAATAAAAATCAATCAATGTTTAAATTTGAACTTGATAAGGTTAATTGAAAACTCAATGTTGAAAACTAGGATTTGACCAAATAAGCTAGACAAGATTGGAAAACATGATGACATAAGACAAAGGTGAAAATGGTATACATGACATGGTTTGAAAAAAATGGTTTTTGATGCAATGGTAAACAAGTTTTAAAATAAATTGAGAAGCCTAACGGAGTAAGCATGCCCGAATGATGTGATCAATGTTATGTTTCAAAGACTTGAAGGCAAAATGGTTTGACATGATTTTGGCAATGTAACACTACCCTCAATAACTCAAATGACACACACAAACAAGTTTTTTAAAAAATTCAAGGCAAAAGTGTGGTGTAAAAAGGATAATGTAATGCTTCTTTAGATAAAAGAGTGATGTATAAGCAAGTTGGTTTTGCAATGGTTTATAAACAAATAATTAGGTT
This sequence comes from Torreya grandis, assembly GCA_037957365.1. Classification (NCBI taxonomy): domain Eukaryota; kingdom Viridiplantae; phylum Streptophyta; class Pinopsida; order Cupressales; family Taxaceae; genus Torreya; species Torreya grandis. The sequence continues at coordinate 1,058,552 of JARHVA010002853.1, forward strand.
TTAATCTCAAATCATACCAACCAAAAATGACCAAAATATACTAAGTATAATCATCCAAATCCTAGTAAGGGTATGGCAATGTGGGGTTGACTAAAACTAATTAGTTTTCAATAATTTCTAGTGGGATCAATTACATAATGACTTTCACATCATGATGCAAAATAAAAGCATGTAATTGGGTGTCCATGGCATTTGGTTTGTTACAAAAAGGTCTTATCTTTTTTTCAACCACTACATCTATCACTTACTCAGTGTAGAGCAATGTCCAAAGTGTAGATACATCCCATGTGTAACTCTAACAATAGAAGGTGGTTTAACCGATCAAACCTCTAATCCTAGTGGGAGTGGTTGAAGTTAGTGCTAGGAGATGAAACCTTGGGTCAAAGCTTCCCTAAAGAACTTATGAGAGATAATGAAGTCCCCCTCATAAGCCAAGTTTGCATAAAAATAAATGACTAATAGAAATACTTTAGGGTCATTTTAAAGGTCACCCAAAATATTACAAGTTTTTGAGGAGTGCTTTAGATGACATTTTTTCTTTGCCTTGGACTAGGCTCTTTGAAATAAGGATGGTGATTTTGATTCCAAAAGTTCCCTAAAGGGGATGGATGGAAGAACAAACACACAACGTCCCTCTTTTTAAAATCAAATTGTATTTAAACAACTATTGAAGACATAATTAACAAATGAGTCCAATTTTAAGCACTAAAATAAAGATTTGGTGATGGTTTTTTTGGCCCTTGGCCTTAAATTGTGAACTTTGAATGAAAATCATGAAACTTGATTAAGAAATCACCCTAAAAAGTTTTCATACACACCAAAAGAAAGATCTTTAGTTTATTTTAAACATCTAAAGAGGTCTAAAAAGCATGCTTTAGTAAATCTTTAGCTTGGTCCTGTAATAAAAAAGTTAGTATGTCCCTTAGCTTTGAAGCTATTTGAAGTTTGAAATAATTAACTTGGGAAAATGAAGTCTTGGGTTCACACAGTGAAATCTTGCTACTCCATAGAGCAATCCTGTAACTCTACAAAACTATGAGTCAAACATGAAATATCACTATTCAAGTTAGATTAACAAATAGAACACAATATCACTACTTAGGGTCACAATCCCACCATTCAAAGTCATAATCCCTCTACTCAGGGTCACAATCTTGCTACTCGGGGTCACAATCCCACTACTCAGGTTAAACAGAGGTTTGTGAAAAATTTATACAAATTTAAGTGAAACTAATTGCATATTTAGAAATTTTGGAAGAAAACGCATGGTTTTAAAAAACAAATCATTAGAAATGGAGTCTAGAAGACCCCAAACCAAGCTCCAAAAAATGGCTTGTTCTATACATATAAATACCAAAACTCATAGTACAATATTTCCATTGAGTCAGTGGTAGGATTAAAATACCATGACTTTGGAGTGGCAAGATTGCAATACCATGACTTTGGAGTAGCAAGATTGCAATATCATGACTGTCTAATTACAATATTACAATATCAATACTAGCTAGTAACGGGATTGTAGTATCACTACTTATGATTAGTAGTATTGTTTAAATATGTATATAAAATCAAGGTTAGTGAAAAAATGCAATCAAAATACAAAACCATGACTTATAGTGACAATCTTGTGACTGTGTCAGGACAAATTTGTGACTTCAAAAAAAACATGTTTTACTCAATTTTTTCAGTCTTTTAGGCCTCCCACTCCAAGATTCTACATGAAAAAGGTTAGTATTTTTCTTTTAGGAGCCTCATGACCAAATTTTTGGGGCTAAGGTCCCATTAGGTGTGCCATTTGTGAACATAGGATTGTAATAAGGGGAGATTAGTATTGTGTTAGTGAATAAATCAAATCAATCAAAAACACACTAAACTAACACCCTAAGCCTATCTCAAATGAGGAGCTTAGGTAACCAAAAAAAAATGGAAAACACAACTAAAACATGAAATAATGACCTTCCTTCACCTTTCTTGTATGCTCCAAAATTCTTGTAGTAGTGGCTTACTCAGTTTGTGCTCATCAAGTCTGCATCAATGGAGTATGGCTACCTCCATCTCTCCTTGGCACTTTGTGGCTTTAGCTTGTCTTGGATTGGCTCAATATTTGGGAATTATAACACTAAGATGTAATGATTTTGAATGTATTTGGGAATTATAATTTTGGCGTAAAATAGACAATGCCTCTTATTTATAGATTTTCAACAATGGTTAGAATCAACCTGAATCATCCATATCAAGATAGAGATGTGTGGTTAAAGATTAATTCAATTATATAATTAAAATTCATAAATAAGCTCATCAATATTTGGGATAAATGGGAATTGAATAGGCATGGAGGGTCTTCATGAGGCATGGGAGGGGTTAACCTTGATATTTTATACATATATGGCCTAGAGAATGTCTTCCCAAGAAATGATGTCATCTGATGATATAATTAATGACAATCAATATCCAAAAATAAATTATTTAAAAAGAACCATATAATTATTAATTATGATCATGATTTTATTTACTTATATCTTAAGAATGATTAAACACTTTGATGCAAACCTTGGCTCTTTGTGCATAAATTACTCAAATTGGTCAGAATGTCTTATTATTGGCCCAAAATTTGATTAGATTAGAATTAGGATGTGATGTTCGATGCATTGGATCCACTATCACCATTTAGGATTCTTTCAACATTAAATAACAAATGCACATGTCTCATGCAAAATATTTGATATAAAAGATCAATCTAGAGCATCTAGGTGCAAAATTGGCATTTTGACTCAAAATGATATAATCAAAGTTAGCTGGCCCATAAAATTCATTACCCCATTTAGGAATACTTTGGCTAAAATCAGCACTTGAATATGTTAGTTTCAAATCTTTTAATGTGTTTTAGTTTTTTAGGCCAAATTGTGCATTTTGGTAGAAATTGGTCAAAAGCCTGGTTGGAGGTTATCGGTGGCTAGTTTTAGGTGTCTACAGTGTATAGTAAGTGACCATATAAAATCACTCAAAAAGACCACCACCTATGAACAAGTATCATCATTCTTAGATCAAACTCCATAAAGCTTTATGAAGAGTCTTTTATCTTCCTCATTATACTTTAAACTCAAAACTTTAATACCCATCAATAGTTCTAATCTATTTAGATCTACTACAGTGATGGACCCTAAAGCCTTCATGACCTTTTTAGAAAAAACCATTGGTGTTCTAGGTTTTATGATCAACTTGAAATTCAAAATGTTGAAGTTCTTCTTCTCCTTCTGCTTCTAAATTTTTTTCATGACTTGGCTCTCCTCACCAAAACCCCAAGTAGATTCACTCATTGCCTGAGCCAGGGCTCTTGAAAAAACTAAAAAGAAGATGTGAGCAACTTATATTCTGATTTTATGTTCTAGATTACACCCAAAAAATTCCTTCCACTAGTCTTTAGATCTGATTCTTTCCCACCCATCTTGCCATTCAAACTTATGGTGATATAATTGATGGCATGGGTAACCCCTAATCCACCTAAATCTGGATCATTTTTGTCGCCTTCTTGCCCTTGATTTCCTTCTTTCCCACATCCTATTAGAAGAAACATCCTTCCACTCCTTTCACTCTTATCCATGTCTAAATTGGTGTTATGGATTTTCCACTCAAATTGAAATTCAAAATGTTAAAAGTCTTCCTCTCTGAATCTCTCCCACCTAGACTTCCACTTAAAATTATGAGGGGTGTCATTGATGTCATAAAAAACCCCCAGTCTACCTATATATGGGTCATATTCATTTCCTCCTTTCCCTTGCTTTCCTTCCCACCCACGTCATATTGGAATAAACCTCCTTCTATTCCTTCCACTCCTGCTCCCATCCATGTATAAATTGGTATTCTAGTTTTCCCACTCATATTGAAATTTAAATGTTGAAGGTCTTCCACTCCTTCAAGAAACTTTACCAACCCTTCAACTGTGAGCTAGGAATTTGACTCAAGAGAGGATGGCTAGTATCATGTTAGTGTCAAAATGAAAAAAAAATTAGAAACACAAAACTAGCATAACATATCTAGGCCTAGACACTAAGAAGAGATTATTTAACAAAAATGAATAAAATGCACAACTAAAATTCAAAATAACCCTTATTTTACATTCCTTGGATGCTCTAAAATGCTTGTTTTAGTGGCTTGCTCAGCTTGTGCTCATGAAGTGTTCATCAAAGGAGGCTTGGATATCTCCTCTTCTCCTTGGCACCTTGTGGCTTTGGCTTGGCTTGGATTAATATTTTAGCATAATAACTTTGGCATGTGAGATCTCTTGTAATCAATTTTATATGGTAAATTTTCACAAATTAAGCTTTTAATTCAATAGGCAAGGCCTCTTATTTATAGATTTTTGAGATTGCTCAAAATCAACTTGAACCATCCATCTTAAGATGAAGATGTGTGGTTGAGGATTAATTCAAATTTTTAGAATTAACTATATAATTATCCTCATCATGACATTGGAAAAATGGGAATTGAAGAGGCATGGAGGGTCATTATGAGGCATGGGAGACCCATAATCTTGATATTGTGGCATTTATGGCCTAGGGATGTCTTCCTAAGAAATGAGGTTGCCTGATGATGTAGATATTCAATATTCATTTCCAAAAATAAGTATTAAACAAGTTTAGATGAAATTTTTAATTAGGCTTTAATTTGGCTTAATTAGCTCTTAAGCATGATCAAGCACTTTACGCATAAATTACTCAAATTGACCAGAATGCCTTGTTATTGGTCCAAAATTTAATTGGATTAGAATTGGAAGTTGATGTCAGATGAATTGAATCTATTATCCCATTTAGGATGTTACAAATATAAAATAACAAAGGCACACATCTCATATGATAAATTTAACAGAAAAGAGCAATCTAGAGCACCCAAGTGCAAAATTGGCATTTTGACTCAAAATGATCTGATCAAAATTAGTTGACCCATAAATTGCATTAACCCATTTAAGGATACCTTAACCAAAATTATCACATGAATATATCAAATTCAAATATTTTAATGCATTTAAGTTTTTTTAGGCCAAATTGTGTATTTTGGTGGAAATTGATCAAAAGCCTGACTGGAGGTTATTAGTGGCCAGATTTAGGTGTCTACATCAACTAGAGAGAACTCCTAAGTTTCCCCCACAAATATGTATATGGGATCCTAGACTTCATCCTCCTTCTTAGATGGTGGAGCTTGATCTTATTTTAATGCCTAGTTCTTGATAGGGGGTGTGGGGGGCAATACCCCCCACTAGGGTCACCATGGGGGTCCAAGGGGGTCGTGACCTATTTTGGAGCACCCCTTGGTGGGGGTTTAGGGGTTTTGCCCCTGAATAATTTTTTTGTGAAAGATACATTATAAAATATTGTAATTTAATAGTTAATCTAGACCATTTACTATTAGGTTTTAGATCTAATGGTAGAAATTAAGTTAGTGTTTTTTTTCCCTAATTTGTAACCCTCCTTTGATATGAGGGCATAGTAATCAATTGGAAGAGAGATAAAGAGAGAGAGTGAAGAGGATATTTTAGTGGATGTATTGTAGATTTTCCCTTCATTTTTTGGACTAAATAATAAGAAGGATTGGTAGCTTTTGTGTGGATGTAGCCCATATTGGGTGAAACACATTAAATTTATGTCTCTATTCTGTTATGTTTTCTAAATTGTAATTCTATATTTATTTTCATTATTATTTCTCTACATTATATATTCCTAACAACTGGTATTAGAGCCAAAGGTTTATTTGGAAGATAAACTCATAGGAAAAGAGGTTTCCTGGTTTGAGTGGGAGCAATGGTGGAAGAAAGCAGGTTTAAGGTCAAGAAGTTTAACAGCCAAAACTGCAAGCTATGGAAGATGTAAATGGAGGACTACCTATATCATAAGGAAATTTTCCTACCATTGGGTGGAATAGCAAAGAATTTGATGACTATGTAGGATGAATATTGGGAGGTTCTTGATAGAAAGGCACTAGAAACAATATGACTATGCTTGGAAGTGTCAGTGGCCTTCAATATTCCAAAATAAAATACAATAGAGGATGTGATAAAGGCATTAAATAGAGTGTATGAAAAACCCTCAACCTCCAACAAGGTATTTCTTATGAAATGTTTATTTAATCTATAAATGTTAGAAGGTGGGTCTATTGCTGACCATTTAAATGAATTTAACATGGTCACAAATCAGTTAATCTTTATAGAAGAATTTTTTTATGATAAGGTTAGGGCTATTTTGATTATGTGTTCATTAACAAAAAATCAAAATGGCTTGGTCATGGCTATGAGCAATTTTCTCTTTGGTTCACACACTTTAAATTTTTATGATGTTATTAGTGTTATCCTTAGTGAGGAAATGTGATGAAAAAGCACAGGTGAGACATCAAGTAATGATTTGACTATGGAGAATAGAGGAAGACAAAAGGATAGAATAAAAGGCCCAGGGAATCATGAGAAGTCTAAGAAGGGTGGACCTAAATCTAGATGAACATTAGTGTGCTAGATTTGTGGAAAGAAAGGAAACCTGAAGAAAGATTGTTGGTTTTAAAAAAGAAAATAAGGAAATGAAAAATAAGATAAAAACTAGGAATCTAATGTAGAAAGTGATGTATTACAATATGCTTTAATCCTTTTTTTAGATAATATTAATGATTCTTGGGTGATAGATTCAGGGGATTCATAAGAAATATTTTCAAGACTATGTTCAAAGTGATTTTGGACAGGTTTATTTGGGTGATGGTGAACCCTGTAAAATTGTAGGGAAGGGTAAGATACAAATAAAATTATAGAATGGAAACAAATGGTTGCTAAAATAGGTGAGGCATGTTCTTGAGTTGAGAATAAATCTAATTTCAGTATGGTAGCTAGGAAGTGAGGGCTACATAGTTACATTCATAGAAAAATCATGGAATGTCACTAAAGGATCATTAGTAATAGAAAAAGGAGAGAAGGTAGGTACAATGTATTTATCTAATGGCGATGTTGACTCTTTTATTTCTCTAACTTCTACAGAAGTGGATACAAAATTATGGCACCATAAACTTGGGCACATGAGTGAGAAGGGGATGCAAGTTCTCCACTCAAAGAATTTGTTGCCAGATTTGAAGAAGGTGGATTTGGATTTTTGTGAGCACTATGTGTATGGAAAACATAAGAGACTCAGATTTATCATATTTGGGAGGACAAAAAGGGATGAAAAGTTAGAGCTTGTGCATATAAATGTATGGGGATGGGCTTAGGATTCATCTTTTGGTGGCTCTTCTTATTATGTTACTTTTATCGATGATGCAACTAGAAAAACTTGGGTTTATTGCATATGAAATAAATCTAATGTTTTTTATATTTTTAAGAAATGGAAAGATTTATTTGAGAATGAGATAGGAAATAAGTTGGTGTTAGATCATACAATGGAGGTGAATACTATAACAAGGAGTTTGATAATTACTATTCATCGCATGGGATTCGTAGAGAGAAGACAATTCCAAGAACACCAAAAAAAAATGGTGTGTCAAAAAGGATGAATAGGATAATCATGGAGCGTGTAAGGAGCATGAGATTGTATGCAAGGTTGCCCTTACAATTTTGGGTAGATGATGTGGATACTTTTACTTAATTAATAAATAGAGGGCCTTTAAGTCATTTGGATGGTAGCATTCTAGAGGAAGCATAGATAGGTAAAAAGGTATAGTATTCTTTTTTAAAGACTTTGATTGTGAAGCATTTATCCATATTGATAAAGAAAATAGAACCAAGCAGGAAAAATCCAAGGAATGTACTTTTATTGGATATGGTGGAGTTAAAACTATTTATGGGACATTAAAAATTGAAAAATCATTACAAGTAGAGATGTGATATTTAATGAAAAGGTCATGTATAGAGATCAGTTGTAGAAAAAGAAAAGGAAACGTCAAATACAAAATATGTAATACTTGATGAAATTATTGGAAGTGCCACAAAATCATGTGCAACAACTACAACAAGTACCTCAAACTATTGGAAGTGTAGTTATAAGATATAATAGAGTAAGTAGACTCCCTAAACATTACTCTCCTTCACTTTATTATTTATTATTAATGATGGTGGTGAGCTAGAAAATGAAGAAGCAATGCATGTAGAAACTAGAAAGAAATGGGAACAAGGGAAAAAGGAGATGGACTCTTTGGTACACAACCAAACCTGGGATTTGGTTCAATTGCTTGTAGTTAAAATAACTTTGCATAATAAATGGGTTTATAGGTTGAAGGAATAAGATGGAGGAAAAAAGAGGTACAAGGCTAGACTTATTGTAAAGGGGTTTGCACTTTGACAAAATATTTTCTCTAGTAGTTAAAATGACTTCTATAAGAATTATTTTAAGTTTGGTGGCAGTAAAAGATTTAAACCTTAAGTAGTTAGATGTGAAGACTACAATCCTTCATGGTAATTTGGAGGAGGAAATATATATGGATTAGCCACAAGGATACGAAGTCAAATGTAAGGACAAAATGGTGTGCAGGTTGAAGAAGAGTTTGTATGGCCTAAAACATGCTCCAAAATAGTGGTATTTTCAATTTGACATGTTTATGTTAGAACAAGGTTATAGTAGATGTCATTATGACAATTGGTTTACTTTAAGAGATTAGATAAATCTATAGTATCTTGTTATTGTATGTAGATGACATGATCATTGTAAGGTCTAACATGCATGATATAAATAAGATGAAAAGAAAACTAATAGATTCATTTGTAATTAAGGATTTGGGTGTTGTAAAGCAAATCCTCAGTATGAGAATAACAAGAGATAGGAAAATAGGAAATTGAAATTATCTCAAGAAGAATACATCAAGAAGGTGTTAGTCATGTTCAATATGCAAGATGAAAAACCTATGAGTACACCTTTGGGAGGGTACTTCAAATTAAGCAAGGAACAATGTCTTAAAATATAAGAAGAAATCAATTACATAACCAAAGTACCATATGATTTAGTAGTTAGAATTTTAATTTATGATATGGTGTGTACTAGACCATATATTGCTCATGTAGTGGGAGTTGTTAGCAAGTTTATGAATAATCTATAAAAGAGCATTGGGATGCATTCAAGTGGATTCTCAGGTACTTCAAAGGGACCATTGATAGACATCTGTGTTATGAAGGGTTAGATGTTACCTTATAAGGATATGTTGATGCAGACATGGTTGGAGATTTAAGTGATAGGAGGAGCACCACAGGTTATGTATTCACTATTGGTGACACAAAAATTAATTTGATTTCAAAATTGCAGTAGATAGTTGCTTTGTTAACTACAGAGGTAGAATATGTTGTAGCTACAAAATCTAGCAAGGAGATGATATGGATGCAATAGTTCGTGGAATAGTTGAGGCATGAGAAGCAAGATTGTAGGTTGTACAGTGATAGATAGAGTGTGATTCATTTATCAAATAACTCGACATTTCACTCAAGAACCAAACATATACAACTCATGAATCACTTCATTCATTCAATTTTGGAAGATGGTAAACTAAAGTTGGAAAATATCCATACGAGTCAAAATCCTATAAATATGCTAACAAAGGCAGTCACTAAAGATAAGTTAGAGAGTTGTTTAGATTCAATAGGTATTTAAAGATTAAAAAGAAGATGAGAAACATGCCAGGGTTAAATTTCAAAGAAAAGTCCAAGCAAGAGTTGTAGCCATGGAGTTTCAACAATCAATCTCCAAGTGGGAGATTGTTGAATGGTGGAGCCTGATCTTATTTTAATGCCTAGTTCATGATAGGGGGGTGTAGGGGTGAAACCCCACCCCCCCCCCACTAGGGTCACCATAGGGGTCTAGGGGGTGGTTACCTACTTTGGATCCCCCCTGGTAAGGGTTCAAGGGCAGCGCCCTTGAAGCAACTTTTTATGAAAAATGCCTTATACAATATTATAATTTTGTAGTTAATCTAGACCATTCACTATTAAGTTTTAGATCTAATGGTAGAAATTAAGTTAATCTATTTTTTCCCTAATTTTTAACTCTCCTTTGATATGAGGTCATAGTAATCAAGTGGGAGAGAGAGAGAGAGAGAGAGAGAGAGAGAGAGAGAGAGAGAGAGAGAGAGAGAGAGAGAGAGAGAGAGAGGATATTGCAGTGGATGTATTTTAGGTTTTTCCCTTCATTTTTTAGATTTAATAATAAGGACTGGCAATTTTTGTGTGGACATAGCCCATATTGGGTGAACCACATTAAATATGTGTCTCTATTTTATTGTGTTTTATAAATTTTAATTATGTCTTTATTTTCATTATTATTTCTCTACATTTTATATTCCTAACACTTCCCCTCTTTATCTTCCTATTCAAGAATATGCCTCTCTACGTGTTCTTCTACAAGGGAGCTTTCAGTAGCTCCTTTCACCCCTAGAACCAATAGATCTGATTGTAAACAATCCTTCTCTACCACCTCTTCTACTTGAATATGGTCATGTTCCTTTTCCACTTTATTTCTTGATGTGAGCCAAACATTATCCTTCACTTCCTTTTCCTTCTACATAGGAAAGAGCCTCTTCTAAATTTGATTGTATCTCTAACTATTCCTGCACCAACCCTATCTAATTATTCTTTCTTCTTCCTCAGCCTCCTTCTCCAAGTCTAGGAATATCTAGGATTTGGAGGTCCACACCATTTCTCCCCCCCAGGAGGTCAACTTCTAGTTTTCCCTCTCAAATTGAAATCCAAAATTTTGATGTTCTTTCGATCCTTCCACTCCTTCAAATGTAATTACCACTAATAGCATTGATACACTAGAACCATAGTAATTAAATAACACATGAATTAATTACCATTATAAATTTATTAAATAACACATTTTAAATTTATAAATATAACATACTTTTAATTTATTAAATATCTAAAACTTTATTTGCATTTGAATTAAAGGTAAAATCACTAGAGTATTAACATAGTAGGGCTGATGTGAATACTATATGGCAAATATGTTGGGCATTTTAGAGCTCATATTTTTTTATTTAGGGCAATATTTTATATATTTTTTAGATTGAAATTATAAAATAAATGTTTTTTGGTTTATTTTTAAAATCCAAATTTATAAGTAATAGCACTATTGCTAAATATTTTGTTAACCACAAATAGATTCATCAACAAAGTTTGAAACAAGGGTTTCTAGAGAGATCACCATAGAGAAAATTAAATTATAATATCACTACCAATAAAAAAAATCATATTTTTCATAAGTCAAACTACAATAAAAATAATGATTTATATTCTTTACTTAATAGATTGTGACATTCAAGCTAAATTACTTTGGGCTTTTCCTTGATTCTGAAGCTTTAAATATGTTTGATTCATAAGTAACACAAATATTGTAGGGCTCTTTATTAGTACCTAGGGTCTATAGTAATATTTATATTTAATTAGTTATGTCATGTTATCCAATCATATTTTTTAATATGGTGTATAATTTTTGAGCTCATAAAAAGAGGCAATCATAAATGGTGAGATAAGATGATCTAGAAAGTGAGGAAAGTAAACAATGAACACTAGCAACATAAAAATTAAATAACACTTTATGAATTTATTACCACTATGAATTTAATAAATAACACACTGAATTAATTAAAAAAAGGTTTGCCTATGTGGTTTGGTTATTCCCCTAGAAAAATCATTAAACAACACATTATAAATTCATAATGTGTTATTAAATATATAAAACTTGATTTGTATTTAAAGATGAAATAAATGGGGATTGACATGGAAAGGATAAGGGGCCTATATAGAAAATTTATTAACAATTTTAGTGGGGATCTGATATGACAACCATGTTTATTTGGAAGTTTAGTCTAGGAGTATCCAAGGTGAGTGGGCAATATTGAATCACCCAAAAATATAATATGGGTTTTAATTACCTTCAATAAGAGTACTCAGCCACTTTGTAGGATCAACATAGTTATTTTGGCCAAGTCTTGGGTTCTAAAATTTTGTAATGGTCATATTCTAAGTTCACATATGTCACATTGTTGTCATATTTCTTATTGAACTCTAAGTCATAATGATATACAAGCCACATAGTTATTAATTCTAATGAAGTTAAAATTTATTAAGTCTTCACACAAGTATAATATATTCCACATAATTAAATGAACATTCTTGGCTAAGTCTTTTATGCCATGAAGATTCTAGTAAACCAAACAAGTTATTAAGTAAATCATAAAGTATACAAAATCTATGACCCACTTAAATATCTAAGTTTGTGCACATAACATGGATTTCATAGACTCCATGAAATCATAGATCCCACATCTTAAATATCACACCATGGAGTCCTCGATGACTATAGAAAAATTAAATAGTTCATGATTCTTTGAAAAGAAGGTAGGTGTCATAATCACATCAAGTTTTCAATCGAGTCAACAATCCTTAGATTCAAATTTCCATTAATTAATCATCCTAATTAAATCACCATGGGCTGAGGAAGTCTAGAAATCTTGAAGAAAACCCATGGAGAATATAGGTTGTATAAATTTAATGGATTGTATGTTCATGGAGTTTATTACTCTTGAGAACACCCTATGGATTTTCAAGTTTATAGGATACATAGTAGATACAAATATCATAGTAATTCCATTATAAAATAGATTTCAAGATCATTACACATGTCATAATATCATTCATTCACAAATACCTTTTATCATAGTGGTCACAACACAATGTGTGAGACACAAAGAACTTAAGGGAGACCATAAATTTCAAATGCAAACACTAATTAAGGATTTTTTGTCTTATTGTAAATCTCTTACTAAGAAATTTCAATTAGCAATGGACACTAGGTGTGCTAAATTATTAGGAGTTAATTTTTCATGGGGGGAATAAATAAACTTTTTTTTTTAAGGTTCAACTATTTCAAGACCCATAGGATAGTTATGGTGAATTTTAAGCACCAACGAGAAGCAAAATAATAAGGGATCTCAATAATAGTGAATGAATCTCATTAAATAAGAGAGAAGAAAGAGACATATAAAAGAGTTAAGACCTATTTTATTTAATAATTCCTTTGAGTGATTGGAAATTTGATTTGTCTTTGACTTTTAAAAAAAAAAGTGTTTTTTTCCAAATTTTTAAAATATCTTTGTGTTATTCTTTATATGTGTGTAAAATTCACTACTGGGGAGTAAACCCACCATTAATTTGGCCCCATCATTCCCTTCTAAAAAAATGGTATCGAAGCAAGGTTTTTTCTTATTGATTTATGTGTATGAAGACTTTATTTGATTCATTACAAATTTGTGAAAGAGAAGCTTGAAATTGGGTGAATGATGGAACATAGAGATAATGTTGTTGTGAGAGGTGCAAGATCAAGGTTGCCTAAAGTTGCATACTTGATATAAATTATAAGAGGAATCCAAACTAGACTAGATGAAATGGAGACAACACAAGGAAGAGTAACTCATGTTAAAGATGTGAGTGATTATGAAAAATAAAAAATCATGACCTTGAAGTAGAAGATATGGAGAATGAAATTAAGAGAAGATTTCTCGAGCTATTGAAAATCTTGGTAGTAATCCAAAATTGGATACACACTGCTATAGTTGAAGCTTAAACCTATAAATTATAAATTGGATCACCAAGATAGATAATTACTTTGACTATTATTCAATGGAAAAACCCATTAATTTAAAATTTTCCTTCAAAATTTTGATAGGTTGTGTATCTTTATGGTGAGATAAGTCTAGATTGAGATATAAAGGAAAGATAAGGAAAAAAATAAAATCTTGAGATAAAATGGTGATAAAATTGAAATCTAGATTCTTACAATATGATTATAATATGATTTTGTTCTAGTAATTGTATAACCTAAATAAAAATGAGATGACCATCAAGGAATATACTAAGGGTTTTCATAGATTCATTATAATATCCAAAAACATGGACAATGATATAGAGAAGGTGGAAGTATATGTGAATGGGTTTCATATTTATATTCAAGATGAAATAATTTGTATGAACCTTAGGACTGTGGAAGAAACATATCAATGTACATTGAAGGAAGGAGAAATTTGTCAAGAGGACAACAAATGGACTCTAGAGGTAGAGAAAGGTCCTAAATAGGAATGCGTAAAAGTGGTGGTGGAAGAAGAAAACAAATTCATGATAGATAAATGAGTATTTATCAAAATTAGAATTAAAATATTAGAGGAATAGACTTCTCTTTCAATAGGAAAGGATTATTTGGAAGTGGAAGAGGCAAAGGCTTCACATGCAAGTGATTTGAATTCAATTAATATATTAAACATAGATCCTTTTAGTATTTTAGAATAGTAACAAGAGGGTTGAAGTGATGAACCATATTGCTCACAAAGATGAAAAGAGTGTTGGGTCTCTAATACACAAAATATCTGAAACAAGGAAAGGCTATTATGATAAAAAGAATGTTGTTGAAACCAGCTAAGGAGATAAATGATCTAATGTAAATAAAGAGTTTATCTCAAACTATTTTTAAATTATGAGTAAGTGTTATAAGGTAATCGTTAATAGTGGAAGTGTAGATAATTTAGTATCCAATGAAATGGTGGAAATTTTTGAGTTGAAAATATTACTACATCGAACCACATACAAAGTTTCATGTTTTCTTAAAGGCCACCAAGTACTATTAAATGAATAATGTAAGGTAAGCTTTCAACCCAGATCATATAAAGATGAATTTTCTGTTAAATTATGCCTATGGATGTATGTCAAGTGTTATTGGTAATTTTATGTAAGTATGATCAAATATCCATGCATGATGGTATAGTAAAAACTTACACTCTTGTGAAGGATGGAAAGACATTCACATTGATCCCATTATAACATAAAGGAGGTGAGGTGGACAATAGTCCTAATGGAATGATAGTTTATACTAAAGAATTTATAAAAGTGGAAAAGACATAAGAGACATGTTTTTCTCTCATAACCAAGACTATGAAAGTTGTAATAGCCAAAAAGGTAAGTGATGTTCTTATTGAATCTTGGCATTTTTGAAATAATATGTTAATATTATGACAAGTTGTTTGTGGGAGGGACTACCACCTATGATAAGCTTTGGCCATCATATGGATCTAGTACCCAGAACAAACTTCCCAAACAAGAAATCTTATAGATTTATTTTAATGAAGAATGAAGAAATTATAAAGGTAGAAGCAAAATTTTATAGATAAGGGTTTAATCTAAGAGAGTTTTAGTGCATGTGTTGTCCCAACCATGTTGGAACCTAAGAAGAGTGAAAAATGGAGAATGTGCATAAATTTAATAGAAATGAGCATGATCACCATTAATTACATATTTTCATTTCCAATAATGGATGAATTAATATATTGTTTGAGTGGAGACAATAACTTCACTAAAATAGATTTGAAGAGTAGATATCACCAAACTCAAATAAGAGAAGGTGATGAGTGGAAGATCACATTGAAGACAAATGATGGATTATATGAATGGTGTGTTATGTCATTCGGCTTAGAAAATGCCCCAAAAACCTTTATGAGATTCATGAATAAATTATTACAGTTATTCATAGGTAAGTTTGTGATTATTTATTTGGATGATATTTTTCTTTTCAATCATTCTAGAGAATAGAATTTGAAGCATTTAAGATTGGTTTTAGATAAGTTGAAAGAAGACAATTTTTAGATCAATTTCAAAAAATGAAACTTCATGAAATAAGAGATAGTATATTTTGGATTCATGATCTAAAATTTGGGTTAAAAATAGACCTTAAAATGTGAAATCAATTTTGGAGAGGCCTTCACCAATGAGCATATTTGAGGCAAGAAGTTTTTATGGGTTGGAAAAAATTTATCAGAAGTACATTAAAATCTATCCATTCAATATTAGTGGCATATATAAACCAATCATGGAAACTATAAAAGGGTATAAAAATAATTTTCATTGAAAAATTACATCAAATAATAACTTTCAGTTGTTGAAGAAAGAAGAACTAATAACTAGTGTTGGCATTTTTTATTTTTGAAAAGTGTTCCAGGTAAATTGTGATGCAAGTGGATAAGTTATTGGGTTGATGATAAGTCAAGAAGGTAATTATATTCCATATTTTAGTGAAACTTTTAATGAATTGAAAATAAAATATTCAATTAATGATTAATATATTTATGCAAAAGTAAAATCCCTTGAGTAGAGGCATTTTTTTCCCAGAATAATTTTTTTTGTACACTGATTGTAATATACCTAGTTAGGCGTATATATTGTATATTGGGGGTAGAATAGTAGTAGAATGAATAATAGTGAATAGTAATGAGTAGTAAGGAATAATACAACATTCATATAAATTAAGAGTGTAATAGATTAGAATAGTATAAATAGAGGGGCATAGACTATTGTAAGGCATCCAAGTACATATCAATTCAACTAGAGCAGCCACCTCGAAGTGGAAAGTGATTTGTAGAGTGATTCCTTTCCTAAAAGGAATAAAATATTATATATTTAGTATTTTTAGTTATTTTTTATAATTTAGTATAGAGGTTCTTAACATTTGGCATTAGAGCTCTTTCCAAGGCCATTTATGTGTATTTTTGTTATTTTGTAGAAAGTTGAGCAAGTTAGTTTTTGTGATTATATATGCCATATGCTTTCACCTTACCTTAAATGGATCTTGGTGATCATAAAGTGGATATAAATTATCTTTATTTATCTTTTAGGATAGTCTTGTATCTAGAGAGGTTTCATAAAGTTGTGTAATAAATTCTAGTTTCTAAGAGAATTTATTATTTGTGTGTTTTTTATTGTAGGCATATTTTGGAGCTTCATGGAGTTAATTTGAGTTCTCCATTGCATATTGGGTGTCTAAAAACATTTTATATCTTCCTCTCATCTTGTCTTGGTTGGAATTTGACACTATATTTGTCATTTATTTGTAGATTTGTGTTTTTATCCTAAAAAACTTAACTATTATTATGCATATAGATATTTAACAACAAATAATCACATCAAACCATTTATGGGTTTTGTGCATCTCTGTTACATCTTTCCAGAAAATTTTGAATTTTTGAATTTCATTTCATATTATTGAAGTTATCATAATTTTAGTGACTATTACTATGTAAATTTTTTTTAAAAAGGGTTATGTCAAGCTCCCTCCAGGTCATCAATGTTGCAAGTGTGTAATAATCTCTATGTGATGTAAGGACACATCATTAGGTGAATGCAACATTTGATAATTTTTCATAAGCTAATTATAGTCCTTATGTTGAGATTGTAATCATGGGGTTTGACTTTTTATTTGGATCTCAAATCACATGTGTCTTCACTCAGCTTCATCAAGTTGGTACAGTATGAGACTATCACCTCAAATTTGAAAAACTAGCCAATTAAACTATCTGCCAATATGATGCTTTGTTCAAAAATTTATTCATTAAAAGACTCCTAGAAGAAATTAAATAAAAGGTTAACATGTTCAAACTACACACTATGATGGAAGTTATGAGCTTAGTTAAGCACATTGAAGACCACATCAATCGAAAACATCACATTGGAGCACCTTATAAGCCATCTTATTTCCATAATTCAAAATATATACCAATGACAAATAACTTGTCTCTACATATTTTTGATTCACCACCTACTACAATGGTGGTTGTATGCTCCATTTTGGTTGATACTTTACATAAATTTAGTATTAATATGCATAACATCAAAATTAATATGCACAAAATCACAAGTGATATGCATACTAGTTTGAATATATTTAAGCTTCACTACTATATCATAGCTCAATATGATGAATAAATCGATGCATGGTTGAGTTGGGATAATAACTATGACACATGGTACAAGGATTATCTCCTTTAGTTGAATAATATGAGATAGAAATAACTAATGGCTGGATTTGAAGGACACTTTAATAGAATGATATGTTAATCACTTGGTTGAGACTAATTCATTTGGTCTTCTTTCACCAAATCCTCCCTTTACAAAGAAAAAACTTATTTCCTCTTACCCTTAGATGATTATAGAAATTTTGTGTGTTATTTTATGGGTTTAGCCACTCCAAAAAAATGTGTGTAAAGTAACATAATAAGGGGGATGGCATGTACCCTAAATTGACTTCAGAGCTAGATTATTTTGTTTCCCCTTGTTATAGCTTTGAGCAACTGATCATCAAGCTTCAAATTCTAGTGCTCGACTATAACCTCCAAACTGCCTTATATTTTGTTGATATTCATTCCTCTATCCCCTTTGAATATCCACCTAATGTTATAGTGATTCCATTCACACTACTATTGTATATTATATTATCACATCATAGGAAGAAGTAGAAGTAGAAAAGAATGCATGGTAGGGCTTCCATCTGGTCCTCAACATATTTTTATATGTAATTCTTAGCATGTTTTGAGGATAAAGCATATCAAGGGGGATGGAATGCAATATACCTAGGTGGTATATATTATATATCAGGGATAGAATAGTAGTAGAATGAATAGTAAGGAATAATAATAATACCACATTCATAGAAATTAAGAGTAGGATAAATTAGAATAGTATAAATAGAGGGGCATAGATTATTGTATGACATCTAAGCAAATATCTATTCAATTAGAGTACTGCTCTAATAAGGAGGTAGCCCCCTCAATGTGCTAAGTGATTTGTGGAGTGATTCCTTCCTTACAAGGAATTTTATATATATATATATATATATATATATATATATATATATATATATATATATATATATATATTAGTATAGAGTTTCTTAATACCAATCACCAAGTCCTATAATTTATAAACAACTAAGGTAACTTGAATCAAAGGCATATGAAATGGGTAGAATTTTATCAAATTTATTCTTTTTTTATAAATCATATAAGCATGCAATCAAATAAGTTTTCAAATGCCTTAAATAAGCGATCTCATTTGTGAATGAGCTCAAAGTTGAAATTGTTGGCTTTGATCATAACAAATAATCCAAGAGTAATGCCCCTCCTATTGCAAACATTATTTTTAAAATATTCCCTTTTTTAATGGTTAAAACCTTTTAGTTCTTCAAGTTTTATTATCTTACATGTTGCATTTTTCATATTAAATAGCTCCACTCAATTATAAAATATTAAATTCACTAGCTAATATTGGGTTAGAGGTGGGTTAAGGTTAAATTTAGTAATCAAAAAAATTATAATTTTGCTTCGAAATCATAAATCTTATTATATAAGAATAAATTTGTATATCATAATAAATACTTGTAAATCAGTTTTTAAATTTAAAAAGAGGATTAGAATGTGGCACACATTTCAATATTTTATACATAAATTGATAATACTTACCTGATACTAAAATGATATTTCCCTGATAATACCTAATACTTACCCAATTATTACATGATGCATACATGATATTGTCCTCTCAAAAACTAATTTAAATGTATGGTAAGTAAATTATATATCTATTATTCTAGACATAATATAATTATCTTAATTTCATTCTAGGTTGTCTTTATTTATTTCCAGTCACTTCACATAATTAGTAGATCTTATCTCAAAAACCTCACTTATCAACATGCATCAGATCCCTCACTTCAGACAATTAGTAGATCTTCACTAGTAAATGTTGAGAAACCCTATTAACAAAGATTTTTTCTTGCTTATTTCATTTTCTATTGATTATTTGTAGGAAAAAAAATTATTACCATTTATTTTAACCAGTCAATGAAATTAAACACATTGTGATTTATGTTCATGGGTAGATTAATACAAGAACACTCTCAATTATGTTTGTCTTTAGGATAATATAATTACACTATCATTTAATATATCTGATTGGCATATGTAGTAAATTTTCATTTATGTTCACCTATTGTATAATACATAATAGACCAATGAATCAATCTTTATGTTCACCTATCAGCTAACACAAGCTCACTATCATTTATGATTACATGTCCACTAACACAAGCATGTTATTATTATATATTTTCCTTTTGAATTACCTTCCCATTCATATATATTTTTATTTAAATTATCTTACATTTGGGTTTACTTTATTTTCTTTAGTTTCTCTACAATAGAATATTCTACAAACAAACAAGTATCACACATTCCTTTGCAAAGAAGATGAATTCCTAGGGCTAAATTCATTCATCTTCCCATGTTCCCACAAATCAATATTTGATTGGACTACACTCAACTTGTAATAAAAATAAATATTGCCTATGATACTCATGTTTATTTTTAACAATAAAACAATGTTGATCGAAACAACTTGGTTACTAATTCTATAACTCCATTATAATCAATAAACTCAAATATAATGGTTGGCAGTCTTTCTCAACACCCCAATGGTAGGAAACATTTTAATTTGATTTATGTAACTTTCACTCAAATTCCATTCAACATACCAAGCCATCAAAGTCCCTTCATGATAGCAGGACATCAAACTCAATTTATCAACATGAAAGGCCATGAAAATCCCTTCATCGAATGACATCAAAATCCATTCAACATAGAAAGCCATCAAAATCCTTTCATGGTAAGTCATCAAACTAGAAACATGGACTTTTCTCTCAATAAATTTGATTGTAAAATTTTATTACACAAGATGTGGACAAAGATATAATTGATGCACATTTAGATGCAATAATTAATAATACACATTATGCTCATTAGGAAAATATGATTACTCAACTTGTTCAACCTTTAGTGAAAATTAAAGTTAGTAAATCCAATGTTGCATATGATGAACAAAATGTACTTAAAATAGCTAATTAAAATTAAAAAGATAAATTGGGTTAGAAAATAGATGATCAAGGAAATACTTTATGAACCAAAATAAATGGCTAAAATAGTGTTATCATCAAATGGTGAAGGGAAAAGACTTATCTATAGAATTAGGGTCCTCGTTATCTAGGAAATCCATTTATGGTGAGGATAAAAATTAAATTGTTGGTACAATGGGATTCATCATAAGTCAAAAATATGATGAAATATATACAATGGTAGACATGATTGTGCAATTTGACAAATTGATGGATAAAATTCAATCAATTCTTATGGTTGAGATCCATAGTGACTATGAGCCTCAAAACTTATCACTAGTATTTTTTAAATCATTCATGTCCCATAAGACCTTGACATATTTAAAACACATCAACACTCATGGAGTGCTTCATGGGGTTAATGTAACTTCAATTATGAGGACATGATGTTATCGGCCAAAGAAGATAAGGAAATAACTATGGAATGGGACCAAATAGATGGTGTTATATTGGCTATCAAATTAAAACACATAAATGTGAATGCATCTTTTATGGTTGATTCATATGAGGAAAGAGTTACGTCAAGAATTGATAAAGTTTATTCCAAACTTGGTATTTATTATCACATCCATTATCATATAGGTGGCTAGATGTGTGAGGTATTACTTGAGCTAATAAAAGATAATCGTTTGATGTCTTGTATATGCCTAGAAAAATTTGATGGTAAGGAGGAGTATAAATAGGTTTTACCTCCTGTTTTTATCTTGATAATCTAAATAACATAATCAATTATGTTTTCTCTACGAAAATGGTATTAGTATATTTGATGATAGGGTTATCAATATAAAATTGTGTGAATGTCATGATTGCATGGCTATAAAAATTCTTGTATGTAATAATAAAGTTTTAATTATGAAAAATAAATCATGTCTATGGTTCATAGTCCTAAAGAAAGATATGCACATGGTTACAAATAATAATATTATAATTAATGGTAATACTTTCCATGTTATTTCTAAGTTTTATTGGTATGAAAAGGGTTCTCACCCAAACTGGTTTTACCTTTGGGTCCCTTCCACACTTCTTCATTTTAAACTTAATTAGGCTCATAATTATTTACACATGTGATTAGTTATTAATCTTGTGTGTACATGTTATTAGTGCATGATGGGTTATTGACACCCCTCGGTGGGGGACAATGGCCTCTCCACTCAATCCCTAGTGGGATATAATGGCCAACCCACTCACCTAGTGGGAGGCCCACCTATTTTTTCCCCACTCTCCTCTTATTCCTATATATGATGCACTTATGTTGTGCATTCACAAGTGAAAGAGGGAGATGGATTTATAAGGACTTCTCATTGTATTACTTTGTTTTGTATAATAGATTATTTGATTAGCCTTGTGTGCAATGCATTAATGCTATGGTTGTGGTAATGCTCTCTTACAGAGATATTGGGTTAGTTTTCATAACTTTATCATGGTATTAGATGGGGTGAAGAGCCTTTGGGTAGCCTCTTAGGAGATATTCTTGCTATACTAAATATTCTCTTCTCTTGCATCCTCTTTGGGTGGTCCTTAGAATCAGGTAGGTGTACAAGAAATTCTAGTTTCTAGGAAGGTTTATTATTTATGTATTTTTTTATTGTAAGCATATTTTTGGAGCTTCATGGATAAAATATCAATTTTACATTTCATCTAGGGTGTCTAATAAAGTTAGATCTACCCTTATTTTGTCCCAGTTGGACAATTAAAGCTAGATCCACCATTGATAAGTGCAGATTTAAGTTTTTTTATTAAAAAAATATGTTTGTTCTTCTTCACATAACTCTCTAACTGTAAATCATCAAACTAAAAAATTTATGGGTTTTGTGTGCTTGTTTTTCACCTTTCTAGATTAATTTGGAATTCTGAAATTCAGCTAGCAATACAAAATTTATCATAGTTTTACTAATTGTTCTTCACAAAAAATAGGATTTTTATTAAATTTAAAAACAATGTGAGTTTTTTATTATTTTTTCTCGCCACTAAAAAAATTGAATTTTTTTATTATTTATTTTCTCACATAATTTTCAAAAAAATGAGAGTTTGTAATTATTTTTTCACATATTAAAAAATTTTAAAAATGGGAGTTTTTTATTTTTTTTTTTTTAATGACTTTTTTACGTGATTTTTTCTCACACAAAAATAAAATTGTCTTGAGGTTTTTTCATAGTTTTTTCTCACTCAAACGTAAAATTACACATTGAGTTTTTTTCATATTCTTTCTCACACAAAAATAAAATTTTACTTGGAGGTTTTTTCAGAGTTCTGACACAAAAATAAAATTATATCATGAGTTTTTTTACAATTTTTTCTCATGCTAAAAATAAAATGTTACAAGTGGTCGCTTCATTTGGTCACCCATAGTGGCAAGTACCACTACTCTCTATGATACATCATTTCATTGGCAAATCCTGGTGGGTGACGCCCGATCTGATAGGTGATCAGACCCCCTCATGAAAAAACTATTTTTTCACATCACGATTCTTGTTTAGCTTGCATGCCCAGTTGGCATTGTCATGACTTTCACATGCTCACATTTTTTAAGACCGTCCTTCATTCAGTTCACTTTTTTAGAGTTCATGTCTCCTATAGGCCCAATTCTTAGCACCTGCATTTTTCAGTGGCAACATATCAAGGCCCCTTTTAAGAGCTTTGAGTTTTTTCCACAGTTTTTTCTCACACAAAAATAAAACTGTACTTTGATTTTTTTTGTAATTTTTCTCATAACAAAAAAATTAATCTTTCATTGTAAATGAGTATCTTATCAATCAATTGTGTTTCATAACCCATATGAGGTCCATTTCATGTCTCATTGGCATATATTTTCTTTGATTATATCTTCATCATCTATCACACCAACCATTGGACTCTGACAGTTTTAGAGTAACTGGAGTATCTGTAGGATGATGTTTAATTAATGGTTGCATCCACTCTTACATGTCTTAGTTTATGTATTTCTTAGAATTATTTTGGTTTCTAATTAGGTTTATAAGATATTTTATTTGACCACCTTATATCCATTACATCTTGAAGACCTTCATCATAACTTAGTGACTATGTTTAGTGGCACCATATTTGTGTTCACTTGTCACTACTTCTGCCAGCTAAATCATCAAAGATATGCATTGACACCTTCTCCTAGCTTATAATTGAAAGGGAGTGCTTAGGTAATACTTCCTTGGGTTTATTTCACTACCCATTACTTTGGCATCTAATGTTTACTTTGAGTGATCTATGTACTTAGCATTATTTATTACATCACTTAGTAGTTATAGTGACTCAACATCTATGCATTGTGATAAGATGGATTGGTAGTCATAGGGATACTCAGCTTTAACAGTATTTCAAGGAGAGCCACATGACCTTATCTCTTCATTCTCTCATAGGGGAGTTTTTTCTATGAGTTTTCTCCTTCTCTATTATGCTTAGGGGTATCATTTTGTACATGGGTACCTCATTAGGCCTTGTTTCCAAGACCCATTATATTTTGTATGTTTGTATTTTTCTTTACTCCTAAGTTGCACTTAAGGAGGGTGTTGGTGTTAAAAGGTTTCTCACCCAAACTGGTTCTGCCTGTTGACCAAATTTGACCCTACAGGTCAAATTGGGGAACAAATAGGTAAATACTTAGTTTTAAGTGTTTTCTGGCATATAATATTGTGTCATAGGATTTATTATATGTATTTTGATGTTATTTAATGCCATTTATCCTTGGTCATTAGTATTTTAGTCCTTATATCATTTTAAGTCATTTTGGGGGTTAAAATAAGGCACTTAATGAATTGTAAAGCCTCTTATGGAAGTGTGAAGGTTTAATAAGGTTTATTTCACATACCATGTGTCATATTATGTCTTAGGTAACTATTATTAATTGAAAAGTGGTAGGTTCTTTAAAAAAAGATAGTTTTCTTCAAAAAAGAAGAGTTTTCTTGAGTTGTATAGACTTCTATATACTTATATAGTTGGTGACATTTAAATAGTGTCCTTTGGTCTTCTAAAAACTTAATTTAGTGATAATTTTTATTATAAACTCAAATAAATGAAGAAAACCACTTACCTCTCCTTCCACTAGGTTTGGCAAGCAAAAGCAGTCTCTAGGTTTGTACTTAATATGGTCAACATGAAAGGTTCCAAGAAAAATGATCTTGGATGTGTATTCTAAACCTATTAAAATTCCATTTTATTTTTGGTTTAAAATTAATTGTGTTCTAATCTTTATGAATGATTCCTAAGAAATTAGACTATCTAGTTTACTTGCTAATCTATACACCCTATAGGTTTTGCCTTGGTTTGAGTAATTACAAAAAAATATAGCTACTTGGACTGATTTCATAGGTATTTTATTATTCTCTCACATGTTTCCCATCATTTTTTTAAAGTTTAGAGTTGATTTGAAGAGCCAATCACCTCAAGTTTGCAAATTGGTCCCATTCTGTGTAGCAAAAAGGTTTCCACCACTTCCAAAATTTTCATGTCTTGTCAATGGTGTCAAAGTATGGTTCTGTTTGGATTCCATGTTTCAATTTTTTTTAATTTTCATTCCAATATCATCCTTCAAATCAATCCTTCATAAATTTACAACTACAAGTGAGAGGTGGTTGGTTTTACTCCATGACTGTCATGAGCAGTCAACTGTGAGCTAGGTTGAGATATTTAAAACATCCATGGTGCTATAATTATGATGTTAGAGGTTGAATTATTTTCCATAACAAGAAAAATCATGTAAAATTATTTCACTTGGTAGAATAAATCTATCCCAGTCAATACAGTCACTCACACATAATTCTACCATTAACATACACTTACAGGTGCTTGGGAGAGAGGATCATGTTGAAATGAAGGTTTTGAAATTGATAAAGATATTCATGATGATAAACATGATTTTTAAAGTATTATAATGGGGCTAGAGTGATAAAATTATTATACATTATGTATGGTTTGAAGGATCTTTACACTGTCTACCTACATTATTAAAGAACCACCTATAAGTGGTTGAATATAAACTAATAAATATTGAAACATCATTCTAGGAGTTGCTTGAATATTTATCAAGGTATGTAAAGGTTGAATATTACATTTGGAGGATGTGGAGACACTCCTATAACCCATTGAATCCCAATTATATTTCTCACTTCCCATACTCATCTTCATTTCCTGAGTGTGCAAAAGTCCACCTACAGGGGGCTTATTAGATAATCTAAGAAGTCATGAGGAGTGTTTTATCATGAGGTGAAACTCTTCTTGAATTCATAACATGTTTTGTAGATCATGGTAGATCCTTTTTGAAGTGCTAGTTTTCTAAACAAGTTACAAATCTCCTTCAAAGGTAATGACTACATGTTTAGGGATCAAATCCCTAAAATGAAGAAATAAAGCACCTGGTCTTTTTATGGAAATCAAATAATAGGGATGTCAAGAGATATGATACATATTAATGATCTCACATTTTATTTTATATATATATATATATATATATATATATATATATATATATATATTATAATAACTTTTAAAAAATTTTGGAGGTGTGTGTTTAGTGGAAAGTAATTATTGGAAGCCTCAAATATGCACTTTTTTGAATTAAACACAATCAGTGTCACCTACAGATTTGGACCTCAAAGAGACCCTTCACTCAAATTTATAGTCCTAAAACATGACTCCATGATCAAATATTTATATTCAATGAAATGAATTTTTATTATCTAAAATATCACCATAGTAAGAGGATATGTAATGTTTTAAGTCATATAAACACCTACAGGTGTCCCATCATTCACATGTTTACTTACAACTGACTATGAATATCCACACCTTCCATGAGAGAGGCTTAGGCATGGAGATATATACACTATTCATGAAACATGTTTTCAAATAACTTAAAATGGCATAAAAAATTTTGGATCATGGTTACAAGATGAGGATTTATCCAAAAAAACCCCTACCCTACCATACACAGTCAACTATAACCAATTGTACCTAATAGTGATGCAATTAATGATCATCCTATGGTATTTTCCATAGAAGATGCATAGCATAAGTGACTCAAATAATTATAATGTGGGTTTAAAAGTTTCATAACACATTATACTAAGATAATCAGCTCTGGATAAGTAGTATACACCTACATGAAAAGAGGATAATCAAGAAATTGACCTTAGCCTAGGATAATCATGTTAAGGCATGAAAAAAGTAGGGTTTGGAAAGAGTATAAAGGTTTAAATGATAAATAATATATACCAAGATGGTTAATGATGTATAATATATATCTCATGGTGATATGGAGCATATAAGTGGCTCAAACAAGCAAAAACATGGTCTACACCAAGAAACCCTACACACAGTCCTTTTGCTAGCAGTCTACCTCAATTTTTAGCACTTTTAGAGATTTTAATCATATGATCAAAGGATAAATTTTGTGTGGTATGTCCTAAAAACTTTATTAGGCCCATATAATATTATTTTTTTTAGGTAATATGGGAAGTACACTCTATTTTATCTCAAATAAAGGGTACTTCCCTAGGGTCAAAACTGGCATGTTTTAGAGGATGAGGATTAAAAGGTGGACTAGAAGAAAAATAGACATTAAATAAGGTGTGAGAGGTTTAAATAAACATAATAAAACATTAATAACCTTTCAATAAAGGATGAAAGTGGATAGGGTATCCCAGATCATTAAATTTGCAGACAATCATACTAGGCATGACTAGGCCTAGAAAGTCCAAATGAGAAGGCATTTTCACTTGCATCCTTATGTGAGCATTCTAAATTGATAAAGAATATTTTTTGGGTAATTTAAAATGTTTTAAATCTTATGAAATGAATATATTTCCAATCAGATGGCCTAGAGCATAGGGGTTGCAATGAAACCTACTTGGGTAGGGTTGGGCCTAAAAGCCAAAAGGAGAGTCGTGGTCACTTCCATATTAATAGTATATTTATAACCTATTGAAACATGTTTATAGGATGTATATATATGTATTAAATCTTTTTTATGGTAGATAAGTTGAAGGGGAACCCTTTTTTGGCCCAAAAATAACTTAGACTTGTGCAAAATGTGAAAACAAGCTCGATAAGAGAGATTTCGAGCCTTACATCTCCTCTAAATCTTTGCATGGAGATGCAAGACATTTTGAGACGTTAGAAAAGGTAATAAAAAAATTTATTTTGGAATTTTTTTTAGCTATAATGTCAAGTTTTTATGAACAAGACTTAAGAGTCAAAACTGCAAAACCCATTGCAAACCCTTGCTAGTGACCAATTTGTGGAAATGGAGTCAAAAAGCTATTTTGATGGCATAGTTTGCTCAGGATGATGATTTGAGGTTTTATAAGGATCAGTTAGGCTACTCTCCATGCTTTTTATTTATATGTAATTGTACAGATAGTGTATAAAACATGATACTTTTGACTATTTTTGTGTTTTGTAGGTTTTAGGAGTATTCTAAAGATGAAAACAAATTTGAGAGAAGTATTAGTAATGTTAATAACCCCTAATTTCCATTTAATTCTTTATAAAAACTCCTAAACTTCATCTCATCCAATCAAAACTAGCATAGTGACCAAGCTAGTGAGAAGGGTGGAAACTTTAAGTGAGCTAATTTTAAGGTGTGCATAATGCATCTAAGGACATAGAGTATCTTGAAACATGTCATTCACTCCATACCATGTATTTTCATGGAAAATTTATGCATTTTTGGAGGCCAACTGTGCAAGGTGCATGAAAGAAGAGTTGTTTAGATTGTAGATGATGATGTCTCATTCCCAGATGACTCAAGAGGACCAAGACTAAAACCAATGCATGAAAAGGCATGTCTGAAATTATTCCCTCTTATTCCAATAATTAGACCTATCCCTAATTTGTTTTTGGACATTCAAATAGGCCCAAATCATGAAGGTAGTTTTCTAAGCTAGAATGAGAACTTTTATGCCACTTTCCATGAGTTTCATGACTTGGGATGACACGTGTGCTTCCTAAACTTGCATGGTTCATCCCAAATCCTCTTCTTATGCATAAGTAACTCCTTTTATTATCTTTAAAAGTTCCATTATGACCCTTGGACTTCTCTCTTCTCCTATCTCTCTCAATTTTTATAATAACTAACCATTTTGTCCATTATAACTTATGTTCCACCTGATTATGGCAAAGAACTACTCATTTTCATACCATTATATCAATAATACTAATGATTTTTACATATTCAATCACTTTTATTAGTGTGTTCATTTGGGATTTTTGATCTTGCATAAGTGATAACTCTTGTTTCCTTCACATGATGGTCTCATTATTTCATCTATTTTCAATTGGAAAGCATATTATTGTAGGGCATGTGAAGTGTTCTAGGAAGTGTCAAGGTTGAGCGAGTTAGTCTATTCACTAGTGCCATTCAAGGCATCTTGTCTAGTCCTCCTAGCCTAAACATTCATCCATAACCTCATAATGTAATATTAAAGTGAGAAGATTAATATTATAGAAGTGTATGTTTGGTTAGTCTCTTGGTTTCATGTGTAACATGTAGCTAGTTGGAAGTCATCAACTTATTTGTTGTATCACCTCCCTTAAGATAGCTTGATTTTATTTTTCTCTCTCCCTTTCTGCCCTCAAAGTTTAGGTATAGTAGTGATCCAAAGTGGTATATCAAGGGAGCTAGCCCTACCTCTAAATTCACCTCATCTTTAGGCTACCCACAAGCATTGAGGTGTTTTTATTGTGCCACTTGGATGAGGAGATCTTAGACATCTCCTCAAAGGGTGTAAATCCAAGTGACAACACTACCATTAGCTATTGATGAGCCCTATAAATGTCACATTTTGAACACCTATTTCTTACTCATAACCTTTCCTAATATGTATTTTTTGAGATTATCCCTTGTATATTCATTCTCAAATTTAAGTCAATTAGATGACAAATATATATATGATTATATTTCATAGAGTAATGAGACTATGTTTTTTTATTCAAGTAATTATGATTATCTTTTTTTATATGATTATTTATTCTAATATTTATTCAATAAAGTTCAAAGGCAAAATAGGGATATTATTTGTAGCAACATGACTCAATACATCCTATAGTTGAAGGATCCTAGTCAAATACATCTTACAACTAAATGTTCCTATGTTAGCATATCATATAGTTAATGAGAAGATAGAATGACAATATGAATATCATAACTACTAACTCAATCTACCACAATAATTAATGACCTAAATAAATCTCATGTTTGCTAAAAGATGAATAAATTTAAAATTCACCTAGGCTATCACTACCTGTAAACTCTTTTAGCTTGTAGCGGTAAGATTTTAATACAAGAACGATTGTGCTAGGGTATATTTAACCAATTTTGGTTGTAAATAACTTAATATACTTAATTAGTTCTATTGGGTAAAATTCAACTTTGGAAACCACTTTTTATTCTTGTAGCCAAATCATTTTATTGAAGCAATGTTTTGTTCATAATCCTAATCAAGCCATAAATGTAAACCACCATCTATGGTATAAATATAATATGGCAGAGATGTGAAAACTAGTTACAAATTTTTATAGAGATTAATAGTGCTTGGAACATAACAAAGCAATCCAACAAGAGTTATTATAATCTACTGTAACAATATTTAATTGCTACATGATTTAATTAAGATAACATTTTTATTTAATTGAGTTTTATGTTAAGAGGAATATCAAAGCTTAAGGCTGAGAGAGGAGGGCCCCCTCAGGAGAAATTTTGGTATAAATCCAACTCACTAATATAATTAAGTAATTTCTTATATTTGTTTGATTATATGTTAAATTTTTACATGTGTGTGTGCGAATAAGTACATTTAATTTGTGTGATTTATAATAGTCTTAGGGAAGCTTCCAATTCAATTTCTTCATTGTATATGCACACCAAATATTCCAATTTGAAGGGATGACATCTTTACACTAACACAGGAAGAAGATGAATCATTAGAGGATTACATGGAGAGATTCATATTCAACCTACATAAATCCAAGTATACTGTAATGGATAAAGAATCCATAAAATTGATATTCTTGAAAGGAGTTAGACAAGATTATTTGGAAGCATTAGACTTAATGATTTGGGGTGATGTTTCAACATTATCCTTTGATTATTTGATAATCTTATGCATAAATTACTCAAAATAATCCATGATTAGAACCCATATAAGCAAGATAATTCCTTCATTTTTTACAAATGGACTCTCAAAAATGGAGGTAAGCAATCTACTATATGACATGAATCAAGACATCATTATCCAATCTGAAGCTTAGTTGGATATGTTACATACAAGGAAGAAGTAAGAAGAAATAGAATAAGCCTTGATGGTTTACTGTCCAAACTATTAGAAAAATAAAGTGGACTTCAAATTTCATGTTGTGGGTAAAGGTAGGTAGCATCACAAATGAGGATCCTAAAATATTTGAATTAAATGTAATTGGTGGAGAAGGATACCAAATATTCTATGTAGATCAAAGGAGACAATGTCTAGCTAGGTCATCTAATATAGGTATGCCACAAAACTTAGCATTTTAAAATTCTTAGTTTTTAGTTGCTCCTAATTATGGACCATCCTCTTAGAATAATATTCAACCCAAGACCCAAAATTGGTCACAACCATCCAATTAAAAAACCACCCAAAATACAAACACTTGGAAGCAATCCCCTAACTAGTCTTGGCCATCCTACAATTAGCAGTGGTCTTATCCTTCACAATCATGGAGAAATATCCAACCTTGGGTTAATAATAATCTTGGATTCCCATAGTAGTAATAGGTACAATAACATCAATGACAAGCCTTAATGCCAAATACTTAAACTATTCCAATCTAACATAATTACCCTCCTAACCTATACCAAACCCCATCAATAAGTTGGTTCAGCCAACACAAACCACTACAATAATACAATATTCAATGTACACCTTAGATATTAATGAAGTGCATCTTCACTCAGGATGCATTCTTCCACAACCCACCTCACCCATTATCACTTAAAAAGTTTAATAAAACTTTAATGATCATAATGATACTCATCCACTTCAAACCCCTACCACTCATGAGCAAGGCCTATCAGAAAAAAAGGTGATCACCCTCCTTTTCTTGAGAGATTAAACATTTTATGCCCTGAATCAAAACTAAAATTTGATTTTTTAAGACAACTAAGCAATTTCTATGTAAATATTACACTTTTCAAGCTATTAAGGACATGACTATATACACTAAGGTTGTTTGAGATCTATTCTTGAAGAAACTAGGTAGGAAAACAAAGGACCCAAAAACAGTGTAAGTCCTTGATCAACTTGTAGACATTATGTTGGGTAATATAGTTCTCCCAAAATATGTTGATCCAAGAAGTCTTTTATTCAATGTTAGTATCCAAGGCCAAACTATATATAATACATTGATGGACTTAGAAGCATATATTAATGTTATGAACATAGAAATAATGCATAAATTGGGACTTACACACATATGCCCAACACCTACTATCCTGCAAATGGATGATAGGTCCACTGTTAATCTGGAAGGGATCATGGAAGATGTTGTCATTACTATGGAGTCATGTCAGTCTCTGGTTGACTTCATCATCCTATATCATATTAACAACTTAGGAGGTTACCCTCTTATATTAGGAAGACCATACTTGGACACAACTAATGCATTCATTAGCTACAAGTCTAGGAATATGTTAATCTCAAATGATAATGATACAAAGAAACTAGTCTTATACCCACTAGCCAAACCATCTTATGAGGAGGAATAATCACCTTGGGTAGAATAAATATATGAAATAATAACCTTTATATACACCTTATGCATAATTAACCAAAGTATATCATTTAAAAATCAATAAGAGGACATTATTCTTACCAACATCCTACAAAGCACCTATCAAGAGGATTCTATAGCACATGATATATTAGAATGCAAACCCTACCCTCTTAAAAATTTCTTTCCTAAAAAAACCCACCTAACGCTATAAAGGATATTAGAACATTTCATCAGCTCTTATCTCATCACTGTAGATATGCTTCATTGATAGGAAACATAGAGACTATGATGGCTTTATCAAACAAGTGTAAATCATGCTAGACAAACCTTTCAATATCAATAAATAATTGATAGTCCAATAGGAAACAAAACTACTTAAAATTATTCGAAATTAAAAAAACATTTACTTGGTATTAACATGATATGAGAGGAATCCCTATGAAATTATGCACTCATCACATCTATATCAAAGAAGAATGTAAATGGTTTGCCAACCTCAACATCAAATGAACCCTATAGTCAAAGACATATTTAAAAGTGAATTACATAAACTCTTAGATGTAGGATTATTATGCCCTATATTTGATAGATAATTGGTGTCATCCCTAGTTATTGTGCTTAATAAGGGAGGAAAGTGGTTGATTTACATAGATTATACATAATTAAACATAGCTATAAGGAAGGACCATTTCCCTCTTCCATTCATTGATCAAGTGCTAGTTCCATTATTAGGGAAGTAATTTCCCTTCATTGACAGCTATCATGGATATAATAAAATAAATATAGCACATGAGGAACAATATAAAACTACTTTCAATTATCCTTTGGGTACTTATGCATATGCAATATTGCCATTTGGCCTATGAAATGCTCCTACCACTTTTCAAAGGGATGTTCTAAGCATATTTTTTGACCTCTCCCATGACTATGTAGAAATATATATGGATGAATTTAAAATATAGGGAGAAACATATGAAGAAGCTCTTATCAACCTTTAAAAACTCCTTCAATGATGCCAAGATTACCAACTATCCGTAAACCATGAAAAGTGCTACATGTTAATGACCAAGGGAATTGTTTTAGAACACCACATTTCACTTGAAGGCATAGAATTAGACCCTACTAAGATTATCATAATAAAGGACATACCCAAACCACAAAATCAAGGAAATGTTATAAGTTTTCTAGGAGATGTTGGCTATTACAAAAGATTCATCGAGAATATCAGCCAAAAGGTAGCACTATTATTTGTTTTCTTTTCCAAAGATGATTTTTTTTAACTAATGAGTGTCAGATAGCCTTTTATAAAATCACATATTTACTCACTCCCATACTCAATGTACCTGAATAGACAAAACCTTTCCATATCCATACAAATGCATCAAACACTACATTAGGAACTATCCTTAGATAGAAAGAGGAATTTCTAAGTCATGTCATCTACTTCATCGATAAGAATATATAAGGGACTAAACTCAACTACATAGTGATAGAGAAAGAATTTATTTCTATCATTTATGCCACCAATAAATTTAGACACTACATTATTTGATATCAAGTATTTAATAAATAATCCTATAGTAATAGGCTATATAATTAGATGGTTTCTTTTTCTACAGGAATTATATATCACCATTGTGGATGGACTAGGTAAAGACAAAATAGTTACATACTTTTTATCTCGATTACAATCTAATGAGTAGGGCCCCATTGTTAATGATTCTTTTCCAAATGAACATATAATTGTAATGACCACTAAAACACCTAGGTTTGTAGATATTATTAACTATTTAACTATAGGATATATTCCACACCATTTTTCAACAAGGGAAAGGTAGTATTTGATCCTAAAAGCACATATTACTCATGTATCTCAAGATATCTCTTTAACACTATATCATATTTTAATTATGAGGAGATGTATCTAAGAGGATGAAGTATTTGACATCCTCAAAGCCTATCATGATGAACCCTATGGGGGTCATTTTGCTGTCAAAATAATTACTATCAAAATCCTCACTGTTGGATACTATTGGCTTACACTGCACAAGGATTTCATGATGTATACTCATATGTGTGATCCATGCCAACATATGGGGAAACCAACACATTCAAATGAGATGCCATTACAATTTCAACTAGTTTTAAAGCCTTTTGATATGTGGTGGCTTGATTTTATAGGCCCCATAGATCCTAAATCTAATAACAAAGAGTACATCTTGGTCTATACTGATTATGTCACTAAGTGGGCTAAGGTGAAAGCCTTAACCCATGTTAGAGATGAAAAGGTGGCATAATTTATATATGAAGAAATATTCACTCACTATGGGGTGCTTAGATAAATTATCACAAATTAAGGACCATAGTTTACATTAGAACTCACAACTACTTTGCTCAAAGAGTATGTAATCAGACATAAGAAGTCCACTCCCTATCACCCTCAATCCAATGGATAGGTAGAATTCATGAATATGGAATTCAAAAATATTTTTACTACGATAGTCAATGTGCACAAGAAATATTAGACAATCCATCTTCATGAATCTATATGGACTTATAGGATTACATGGAAGACCATAACTAGATTCACCCCTTACGAGTTGGTCTATGGTAAGAAATCTCTTTTGTCGATTAAGTTTAAACATAAAACATTAATAAAAATAATTGAATTAAGACTAAACCTATCATAAGATCAATAAGATAGAATCTTCTAGTTAAATACTCTAGATGAACTTTAAAATGAGACCCTTAATCATACTGAAGTTATGCAATATTAATGAATTTGATGGCATGATAAACACATCAAGACTCAAGTATTTCAGCTAGGGGATTCAGATTTACTCTTTTATTCTAAATGTAAATATCATAAAGGTAAGATCCAAAGTATATGGCTTAGGTCATATGAAGTAGAGAAATTTTTTGATAATGGAGCTATTAAATTATAGATTATTGACCCAATTCATTTTTGTCTACTATTCAATGGCCATCGACTCAGATTATACAAAACATTTTTTCTAAGCAAACCTTCACTCACTAGCTTCTTGATGAACATTCTCTCTCTCTCTCTCTCTCTCTCTCTCTCTCTCTCTCTCTCTCTCTCTCTCTCTCTCTCTCTCTCTCTCTCTCTCTCTCTCTCAACATTATGATGACAATGTTCCTATAGCAAAAGGGTATTTATTTAAACCCTTCTCTACTACCTACAAATAATAAAGTAGGTTCTTGTATCTATTACCACCATACCATATGGTGATCTTTAGGATGAATACAATTCTGATTGATTGACTATATTTAGTTGATCCATGAGAACCATAAAACATAAATAGAAAAAAAGCAGTGAAACCCTTTGGACGATGCTGACGGATGTTAGTTAGAAAACTAATTTTTTGGTTGGCTAACATCTATAAAAAATGACATTTAAGGGAAAATCATCTTGTTGACTTTTTAAAAAAATACTTCAAAGCAATAAAAATTTACTTTTCCTTACACAATAGTTATGGATGCCATAATCTTAATTTCTATCACTATAGGATCAATTTATTTTGTTACAAGATATAAATTGATATGCTCTAGCATACTTTGGCCTCTTAAAAACCTACTATAGTAGGTTTCATGGTATATTTATTTTATCTATTGACACATTAGTATGAAGGATCCATGTAGTTTTTACACAAACATGTTCTAAACTATTTACTTCAGCCAAATATGAAAATTACATCAATGGCCCAAGTGTTACTAGTACCTAAAAGATTGTTTGCATATTTTTCCTAGGAGTGAGTTGACACATAAGCTAAGTTTTATGTCACTGCATCTTACACTCATTGGGAGTTATATCTTACTTCTTACATGTACAATATATTGGACCATAGCAATGTACCATCTACCTTCAACTAGTCACCATCATCATCAACTATCAATAGTAATTGCCACTTCAACCATCCATGTATCTTTAGCCACTGCATCCTCATTTAATGATGGCACAATGATGTCATCTAGGATCACTCTTACCACCATGTACAAAATAAATAATCATGATAATTAAAAGTGTTCATGTTACTTTTCCAAAACATTTATTATAATTATTCATTATATATAGTAATTATACTATCATTATGATTTAAACAAGTATTTATTGCTATGGAAACCTTTGTAGCAATCACTTTTACCCATATTTTCCATTAAATAAGTTGTCAAATCCTTCCCGCTACCAAAATCTCCCATTCCCATCCATCCCATCTAATTTATATCACATGCCATGACATTACCTCACTTAAAGATGAGTGATTTAGTAGTTGGGGGGTCATTTCCTTAATAATGAAGACAATCTCACATAAACCACCTCAATATATGATATATCAACCTTTAATGCCTAAAATGGCAAATGATCCTAAAACCTTTCACCATATTTTTTGCCTACCTAAGTCCAACAATTGCATTAATATTTCCACTCACCAAAATTTCAATTCAATAACTTACTTCAAACAACTCGATAACCATGGGTGGTGACTATGTAAGACATGACCTTTAATTCTTACACCTTTATTAGACTAGCTAAATGTCATATTAATATTTCAAAATGCATGATGGTTTAAATATTTTGAAAAATTAATCAATTTTGACCAGAGTATAGTTGAGGAACTGTCTAGTTCATTAGATAATAACTTAGTTATTGTAAGAGGTTTGTAAATTAAGATTACAGAGACACTCATCATTAGGGTAACTAGGTTACCTCATGATGGAGATTTGTGGAAATAAAAATGTGAAAACATAATAAAAAGACAAATATTTTACCAAGGAAATGAGTATCTAACATATTCAAAGCAAGGTACCACCTGGTTATCATTACCCCACGTATGGGCTAGAGCAGACATTTTTATTGTAAAATATTTTACCTATGAAGGAAGA
Source organism: Torreya grandis (assembly GCA_037957365.1). Lineage (NCBI taxonomy): Eukaryota > Viridiplantae > Streptophyta > Pinopsida > Cupressales > Taxaceae > Torreya > Torreya grandis. Next base: position 1,095,979 of record JARHVA010002853.1, read on the forward strand.
CATTATATGTTGTATGGAACATATTTCAAGTAATTGAATAATTTGAGGCATGAGATTAGGATAAATGTTCCTAATTTTCTATTTAATGTGGTAAGAAGAATGGTTTTTAAATACCAAAAAATAAATCTAAAATTACTTGATCACCATTGTCTGATTCAATTAATAGTTCAAGATTGTCTTCTTCTTCTTCTTCTTCTTCTTCTTCTTCTTCTTCTTCTTCTTCTTCTTCTTCTTCTTTTTCTTCTTCTTCTTCTTCTTCTTCTTCTTCTTCTTCTTCTTCTTCTTCTTCTTCTTCTTCTTCTTCTTCTTCTTCTTCTTCTTCTTCTTCTTCTTCTTCTTCTTCTTTTGGATAGATTCATTACCTATGTCTTCTATTTATTATTATCTTGGGAGGGATTATGAGTCTTGATTATCATGGGGTTATTTTTACAAGTATTCAAGGTAATATATCATAGGTTAAAGGAAAAATGGTAGAAAAACAAGTATCTAGAACCCCTACTATAATCCATATTAGTGAAGATTCATCTAAAGAAATTAATGTCCCATTATCTAATAGAGAAGTACCTTCTACCTTAGAAGATACATAGACAAATGATGAAGGATACTTAGTTGAGGAATAATGACATTTAACTAGTGAAGAAGAGCATATAGAAAAAGGTATAGAAGAGGTACAAGATGAACAGAATGAGTCTATGCAAGCAAAAACTAAGGATAAAGTACCTGTAGTATCCCTACAACATGAATTTCTAGCTTTGGATTTAACATTACAAGAACTCAAGGTATTGAGGGAGAAACTAAAAAAAAGGAATGTCATGGGTTGAACACATTAGCAATAGTTGCATTAAAAGTACAAGACCCAGTTACCACAAATAAGGTCCAACCTACAGAGCCTAACTAGTCAATACTAGTGATCCATGACCAACCTACAAAAAAGGTATTTGTTTCCACTTCTGTTCAAATAGAAAACCATAATGCACCATTCACTCTTTCTACTAGTATGAACCAGTATATAGATAGATGGGTTGGGCATTTTAAATAGTTTTAAAATAAAAATGTTGCATTAAGAATAAAAACTTGTATTTATGAAAAACAAATGATGAAATTGAAATATGATATTAAATAAATGGCTAAATTAACAAAGTAACTTATCATTCGTAGATCTCCCATTAGAGTGTATTATGTATATTTAGAGGATCAATGTATAAAATATAAATTTATGAGACTTTATTGTGATCTCCCTTATCAAACATTAGATTCTGGAGATTTATTTGATATATATAAGAATATCCCAATTGAGACAAAAAACCAATTATGTGATTTTTACATTCACAATTATGTTGTACCACATGACCAGTATTGGAATCATAACTTATATATAGGGGATGTTTTACTAAAAGCATTTTTTTATTATATGGTCAATGAATGTAAGAGAGGAAAATAAATGATGGACTAAAAACATAAATATCAAGAAATTGAATTGATAATTAGGGTAAAATCTAGTGTTTCTGAGGGAATTATTCAAGATTGGATTCACCTAATGAATCAAACATGAATATTTTCTTGGTTTATGGAGCAATAATTAGAGTCATAGAAGTTATATTTGGAGCTGAGATATTCTATAGGGGAAGAAGTATGTAGACCCTACATCATTAGATGGGGAGATCTCATTGTAAAATTGAATAAGAAGTAACCCTACTCACCTTTTAACTTAACATTATATTTTGATAGAGTAAACACATACATCAAAAATGCTAGGAAGAAAGGGCCAAATATATTAGTCTTTATGTTCTAATCTCCCCCATTCTAGTATCTTATATCATACTAGGAAGGTAAGAAATCATTGAGTAAGGATAATTAAAATAAGATATGGAAAAGGTATGAAGAAAATCAAGGCTTTTATGGTGAAAGAACTAGTGGTTTTTACGAACCACTAGACTTTAGATTCATATGTACAGTGGAAATACAAAGGATAATTTCTTGATGATGAGTAACATATTAAGCTGGGGAGTGTTATGAGTCATATGAATGCCATGTTTTAAAAACCTATTACTTACCCATAACCTTTAATAATATGTGATTTTTGAGATTATCCATTGTATATTCATTACTCAAACAAGTCTAATACATGATAGATTTATTTTATTATATTTTATAGAGTAATGAGACTATGTTTTTTGATTGAAGTAATTATGATTATATTTTATTATATGATTATTTAGTCTATTATTTATTTAATAAATTTCAAAGGAAAAGAAGAATATTATTTGTAGTGACATGAGTCAATACATCTTGTAGCTGAAAGATCATATTCAAATGCATCATGTAGCTGAAGAATCTTGCATCAGTATATCCTGCAACCAATGAGAAGACAAAACAATAATATAAAGATCATAAATACCATTTAAATATTCCACAATAACTAACAACCTATATAAATACCATGGTTTCTAAAATATTAATAAAGTTAAAACTCACCTAGGTTGCCACTCCCTGTCAACTCTTAGAGGTTGTAATAGAAAACTTTGACTGCAAGACCAATTATGCTAGGATATCTTTAACCAACTTTGGTTTTAAATAACTTAACAGACTTGATGAGTCTAATGGGAAAAGTTTAACTTTGGAAACCACTTTCTCTTCTTGTAGATGAATCATTTAATTGAAATAATGTTTTGTTTGTATTCCTAGTGAATCCATAAATGTAAACCACCATCTCTAGTATAAATATAATATGGTAGAGATGTGGGAACTAGTTAGAAAGTTGTTTTGAGATTAAGAGTGAAAATAAAATAGCAAAGCAATCTAGGAAGAGTTATTATAATCTGATGTAGAAATATTTAATTGCTACATGATTTAATGAATATAACATTTTGAGTTAATTGATCTTTATGTTAAGAGGAAGATCGAAGCTCTATGCTGAGAGAAGAGGGCCCTCTCATGAGGACTTGTAGTAGAAATTTAATTTGTTATTATATTTAAGTAATTTTTTTTATTTATTTAATTCTATGTTAGATTTTTATGTGTGTGAATAAATACATTTAATATGTGTGATTCATAATAGTCTTGGGAACCTTCCAATTCTATTACTTTATTTATTTGATTTATTTCCTACAAGTGTGAATATTTTACAAGCATCTTTGTTTTATGCAATTTATTTCCATAAGTCTAACAAGAGTCAAATTACAATATTTGGTATGCACATACATGGAATTCATCCTATCAAGCTTATGCCCCTAGATTGATAATTAATGAGACAATTGATTTAGGTTAATATTAACTACCCCAACCCATGTGTCTCAAGTTGCACACTTCATGTCAGTTGACTAGTAGTTAAAAATATTTCTTATCAAGTCCCTTCTAGACTTATTAGCTTTAAGTTTATTTAGACTCCTAATTATTGCACATGTGATTATCTCTTAATCTTATTTTCACATATTCTTTGTGCATCATGGGTCCTTTTCACGCCTCAGTGGGGTATAATGGCCTCTCCACTTGATCCCCAATGGGAGACAATGGCCTCTCCACTTAGTCCCTAGTGGGAGACAATGCCCAACCCACTCACCTAATGGGATGGCCACTTTTTTGTTTCACTCTCTCCTCTTACTCCTATATATGATGTACTTGTGCATTCATAAGTGAGAGAGGGATATGGAGTTATCATTGTATTAATGTATATTATATAAGATATTATTCACTTAGCCTTGTGTGTAATGCTTTAATGTCATGGATGTGGTAATGTGCTCTTAGAGAGATCTTGGGTGTTTTTTCATAACTCTATCAAGTTTTAATCAATGACACTAAACTTTCTCTAGGAAAGTTCCTGAATACTATTTGTTTTTAAAATATTTTTTTCCTTATAAGTGTTGTCGTTATTTTATTTTATTTTATTCACAATGTATTATATGACTATTAGGAACTAAACTCTAAGTTAGATCAAAAAAAATGATTAGAATATTGGTTTGAGTAGTGTATTACATATTTTAACCCATTTTAAGTGGCTACAAACTAATAATTCTGAACTACTAAAATGTTAATAGAATCAATAAAAAAATGTACCTTGCATGTCACACTATTCATTTCATTTTTCATAAAGTAAAAATATATATCTAACATGCAACCTGATTGAGTTATTTTCTATAAAATATCATTTATATCTTGTCCCTGTGATGATGACTAACCTTGTTTATTGTGCTCACGTACATGAGTTAGAAGTGTTTTTAATATGATTCACAAAGTTCAAAATATATTGCAAGATTATGATAAAAAACATCCTTAAAAGAACCACAAGAAAGATAAATTTATTATTATTTGGGATGAAATAGAAAACATGAAGATTTTATGTAGGTTGAGGCAAATGTACCATTATAAAAGTAAAGACTAAAAGGGTATTAACTATGGTTAATCAAATGGTTCAATTTCTAACATGATTATCATTTGGCATGAAATTATTTTAAAGGTTTGTAAAATTTATAATAATTTATTTAGGAATGTTGTTTTCATGTTAATTAGTGACTTAATTTGTGTACTTGTTCCCTATTATTTTTAACTAGGTAATTAAATGCCTTAACATAAATATACAAAGATTGTGAGAATGTGGTAGTGTTATAAATATTTCCACATATTGTAGTTGCAACCATCTAGCGGTGATGATACCATAGTAATAGAATATGAGGTAAGGTATGTAAACTATTAGTTTTATTGGTTTATGATGATTTATATATTATAGACCACATTGAATTGAATTGATTATTCATTTTCAAGATTGAAAACTAGGCACTAAGTGTCTTTGGTTGTGTTCTTTATGTATAGGAGAGGATATGGTCCCTTATATGCATGTTCAAGGATCCCATGACTTATAAATGATTAATACAATTCATCCTTTTACATTGGCTCGATTAAGGAATGAAGATATGGAGAGTAAACACATGGAGATAAAAAAATTGAATAGAAGTTGGGTGGAGGAAGAGTCACTCCTTTAGATTATAAAAACACATTTGATCATGATAAAATGTGTAGTTAATGAGAGGAAAGAACAATTATTTAACCTAGTCATTAGGTCAAAAGATATGTTTCAAATGATGGCACAAAGAAAATTTGTGCCTTCAAACATATAAAACCCAACTTATCATAGAATATCGGAATACTCTAGGAAAAATTACAATGAATAGGGCAATGGATTTGGCATCCCATTTCCATGGTGTTGAAGTAACATAGTGAAAAAAATCTTTAACTCATGGGAAAAAGAAGATAAGAAAGTATTGAGTGCACCACAAAAATTAGCTAGTTGTCTTCCAAGAACAAGGATTATAATCAAAAAATTTAAAGAGGCTCATATTTAAGCACACCATTTTGAAAATAAGTGAAAAATAAAAGATGATAAGGAACATTAAAATATATTATTTCATGAAAAGGTTCAATCAACTAGTAAGTTGGTGGCAATTTATTATTTTAACATTTTGAGTAGTTTTATTATTATTTATTTTAATTTTCCATTTAGTTACCCACATTTTTATCATCTTCAAAAAATTACAAGATGGATATTGGTCAAACAAAAAACATTGAGGGAGTCAAAATTATTTTTGATACCACTAATACTAAACAATTAATGCAGTCGAAGCAAATAATGACCTAACATTGATGACTGGAATTGAAAAAGTACATGTTATAAATATTATGGAAATGAAGGAACAATAAATAAATGAGTATTTTCCTAATAACAAAACACAAATAACAAATACAAAATATGCATCCAAGGCTAGGGATGAATCATTGTATGTTCAATGGTGACATAGAATCATTCTATGTTATAAAGTGATTGAAAATTGATTATTATTTATAGCTATGTTTGTATGAGATATAAATTATATATATATATATATATATATATATATATATATATATATATATATATATAATTCATGTTAAAAAAATACATTTAAATTCAAAAATGAATAGTTCAAGCTAATGACTACAATATGGGGTTGAAATATATTATATGACTCTTTATTTTTAGGATAAATTGAGACTCAATATGATTAAGAAGAAATAAGTAAGGAAGTTATACATCACTCAATAACATGATTTATAAAAAAACATATTATAAAAATTCAATGTGTTAATAAACTATAGAATATGTAGTGCCTTTCAAAAGTAAAATCACATAATACAATACTATTAAAAATAGAACATCATAGAATAATCAGGTTTTGTGTAAAATTTTGAGAAAAAGTAATCATTTAACAAATAACAAGTAAAAAATATCAATTATCAATTATCACTTTAATCAAATTAAATCTAACATAACCATAGCTAAGTACATCACATAAACCCTGGCCAAGTACATCACAAGTTATCAAGTAAGTATCACTTTCATCAAATAAAATAAAACATAAATTGTAGCCAAGTACATTACATAAACCTTGCTTAGGCACATCAAAAAATAAAAAATGAATTATTCCTAATCTCTCCCTCATTGGATATCATCATCCTTCATTATTGTTAATAACTCCCTCATCAACCCTCATCATCCCTAGTCACTCCCTCATCATCCCTAATCATCCCTCATTATCATAGATCATCCCTAAACATTCCCTCATCAACCCTCATCAACCCTAATCATACCTAATCACTCTCTCATCATCCTTCATCATCCGTAGTCACACTCTCATCATCCCTCATCATCCTTAATAACTCCCTCATTAACCATCATCATTTCTTAACATCTTTAGTCGATCCTTTATCATATTTCATTGTTCCTCATCATCCATAATCACTCCCTCATCAACCATCATCATCCTTAATCATCCCTAATCACCCCTCCTAATTTATCTTCATCCCTAATTTCCCCTAACCATACCCTCATTGGACCACATCTTACCTAATCACTCCATCATCACTAGCCACTCCCTCATCTAATAGAGTGTGTTCTAATCTAGTAGTCATTGGAAATTTATTTCAGACTGAACAATATCTTTTTCATATGAATCTTAAATGGTGTTTTGATTATTTTTATTCTAATTAGAGTGTACTAGGCTGATTATTCTCATTCATGTCTATTAGATTAGGTAGGGTCATGATGGATTACTCTAGGGAGATTATAATAGGGTGATTAGCATTCAAGGTTTATATCATTTAGGGTTTAGGTTTTGGGTTCAACATTTAAGGTTTATGGTGTTTAGAGTTTGGGGCTGGGTTTAGGGTTAATGGTTAATTTTTAAATGGAGTGTACTAGGGGGATCAGATGTATTTGTGTCTACTATGAGTGACTGTATCATGAATATAGGAATATGCCATGTATGAGTGACAACATACCTACATGTAATACTAGGTATGGGGTAAATGTAATATATGAATGATCGTATCATTACTATATGCATTTTATAGGTTGAATGTTATAGGCTAGCTATTTATTCATATCCATAGACCCATTGATTAAAAAACCTACAAATTATTTAGGAATTCTTCCTAAATCCACCTTCAAGTCTTTTACATGAATGTCCCTAGTCACTCCTTTCTCTATATAGGTGAGAATGACTCTTATTCTTTCAAGATATGGCTTAGCCAATGCCCCCTCTCCTTTCTCTATATAGGTTATAACTAAATATTATGGTTTATGGTTAGAGGTTTAGGATTTATAAATTTAGGGTTTAAGGTTGATGGTTCAAGATTCATAATTTAGGGTTTAGTTATAGGGATTAGCATTTAGGGTTCAATTTTTAGTGTTATGGCTTAGAGATTAGGATTTAGAGATTATAATTTATGTTTTATGCTTAAAGTTTTATGATTTATGGTGTTTGGCTCAAGGGACTAAGGATTTAGCTTTTAGGTTTTGGGTTTTAGTATATGGGGTAAGGGTTTTGTGTTTATGGTTTCACACCTAAGGTTTAGGGTTTAGGGTGTAAGGTTCAAGGTTTTGGTCTTGGGGGTTTGGTTGAGGGTTTGGGTTTGGAACTTAGTGTTTAGTATTTAGGGTTTGGGATTTAGAGTTTGGGGATTAGGGATTGGAGTTTAATATTTGGGGTTTAGTGTTTATGGTTTAGATTTTATGTTTTGGGATTTGAGGTTTTATGTTTAGGGTTAACAGGTCAAGGTTTAGGGATTTAGTTTTAGTGTTTAAGGTTTTGGGTTTTGGGTTTGGGTTTATAAGTTTTATTTTAGGACTTAGTGTTTAAGTTTTATGGTTTTAGTCTTGGGTTAAGAGCTTAGGGATTAAGTGTAAGGGTTTAGGGTTTACGTTTGGAGTTTAGGATTTATGATATGGAGTTTAGGGCTTATGTTTTGGCATTTAGGATTAGAGGTTAAAGTTTTATGGATTAGTTTTTAGGTTTTTGGGTTTAAGGTTAGGTTTTCATGGTTTAGGGTCTAGATATTAGGGTTTGGGGTCTAGGGCCTAGGTTTTTAAATTAGGGTTTATTATTTAGGGTTTGGGGTTTAGATCTTATGATTTAGGGTTTTGGGTTTGGTGTCAAGTTTTATTGTTAGGGTTTAGAGTTTAAGGGATCAGGGCTTAGATTTTAAGATATAGGATTTAGGTTTTAAGTTTTAGGATTCAAGGTTTAAGGTTTAGTGTTTAGGTTTAGTGCTCATGGTTTAGGGTTAATATTTTAGGGTTTGGGGTGAAGGGTTTAGAGTTCAAGGTCTATATTTTAGTGTTTGGGGTTGGTTGTTTAGGTTCTAACATTAGGTTTTAAGGTTTAGGATTTATGATTTTAAGATTTAGGATTTATGGTTTTGATTTTGAATTTTTATGGTCATGATTTTGTTGTTATGGGTTCAAATTTCAAGTTTTAAGTTTTAGTGATTAGGGTTTTATGATTAGTTTTAGGGTTAAGAGTTTACGGGTCAAGGTATAGGGTTTAGGGTTTGGGGTTTAATGTTTAGGGTTTAATGTTCTTAATTTTGAATTTTTTGAGGGTTTAGTGTTTAAAATTGAGGGTATAAGGTTAATGGTTTAAGGTTTAGTGTTTAGGATTTAAGATTTTAGGTTTATGGTTTGAGGTTTAGGGTTAAGGGCTTACATTTAGGTTTTAGGGTTTAGTGTTTAGGGTATATAGTATAAGGTTTAATGTTTTAAGTTTATATGCTTAGGATATATATTTTAGGGTTTATGGATTACTCTTTTGGGTTTAGGACTTATGTATTAGGGTTAAGGGTTTAAGGTTTAGGGCTTAGGGTCTAGGGTTTAGGTATATTGTCTAGTGTTCTTGGTTTAGGGTTTATGGCTTAGGGTTTGGGGTTTAGTTTTTAGGTTTCAATGTTTAGGGTTTAAGTTTTAGTGTTTTAGGTTTATAGTTAGTGGTTTATGTGGAAATATACTGTACTATGGTGCTTAACTCCATTCAACTCTAATATGAGTGACTGTATCATGACCATAAGAAGATGTCATGTATGAGTGACTACCTACCTATATGTAGTAATATGTATATGGTAGATGTAATGTATGAATTATTGTATCATTACTATATATATGATAGGTTACATGATGTAGGATATTCATTTATGTATATTGATAGACCCATTAATATGATTTTCTAAGTTGAGAACAAGGTTGTTAAGAAGATCCCAAGGCAAAGATAACAAAATCTAAGTATAGTACATCTCCAAAAAATTGATCAAATTAAAAACTATAAAAAAATGATTTGAAAGTTAGAACAAGCTTAAAAATTGAAGAACTTCATGACTCTAAGCTGAGTTGATAGTCTGCCAAGACAAAATAGGGGTCTATATAATCAAAATAATCATTTTCTTGTGAATAAAAGGTATGTTGTTACTTAATTTGTTATATTCACAAATTTATTACATGTTTGAATTAAATACAACTTTATTTGACTATAAATTATACATTATCTAAGGTTCATGTCATTGAAACCCTCTAAATCATGTTTTCTATGTATCTATAGTCACTTGAAATCTCTTGTATCATGTAAAAAAAATCGCATGAGTTCATTTAGAAGACTGGAGGAGTTTAGGGAGGTATTTAAACTTTGTTCCAATTGTTAGTTCTTGAAAATAGTATTTAAGTTGTATGCATAATTAATTGGAAGTTATCAAGCTCTATGTGTAGAGTCAAACCTTAGAATAGGGTTCTTAATACAAAAAGAACCCTAACTTGTATCTAAACTAGTGGAATATCCTAAAACTCATATGTAAGTTACTATATAATGTTTATAATGTATTAAAAAAGGTATCATGCTCAAACTCACCTTGTTCTTACAAATATAGAGGATTATTTTTTGAGCTACCAATAGATAGTCATATGAAAGCTTAGTCAAGAGAAACTTCAAGTGTTTTACTTTATTGATTGACTATAAACCTATTATGAAGCTCCAATGTTATTTTTTAAAAACTATATAATAATTAATTAAAGTGATTAAAATTATTTGGTATTTAATCCAAGTAAATATCTTTCTAAGTAAGAAGATTAGGACATCTAGGCCTAAAGAGTAGAGTTGTCATTGAAGTCCAATTATTAAGAAAGCAATAAAGGATATTGGTTTCTCATCCTCAAAGATAATCTAAAAAAATATTAAGAAAGCTTTATAATAATACTTTGATGATATTATATTAATAACACATTTTCAAGACCAAACATGCCTATACATAATATTGTAACAGTGCTTAGGACTTAGTCAACTTTTTGGGCACTTTGGTGATCTAATTCTTATTTTGAGCTTGTGTAAAGACACATATTAGTATTGCATCATTGTATTTATATTTTCATTGAGTTTTGAAGTGAATGAGTCCAAAAAATAAGGTATTTATAAACCTTTTTGTATCAATTCCTTAAGAGGTAGAATTTAGCCTAATATGCCTATAAAGGGTAGAGTTGTTATCATCTAAGTTTTGAGTTGAATGTCTTCATGCACTAAGAATATACAGTAAAATAATTGGTGAAACCCTCATAGTATTTTTAGAATAAGTGAGGATGTAAAATTGATTACTTTAGGAGTTAGACAAGGGTTTTGATTGAAGGTAGATTAATGTGTTGGGACTAAGTACCCTGTTTTAAGTCATTGAAAGTGTCTATTGATTTAAATATAGAGGGTAAGAATTCAAGAGATAATACTAAATAATAATTTTATTATTATTTCAATAAAAATAATCAAAAAACCTTTTATGATATACCAAGAGATAGTTTATGGTTAGGAAGAGACCTAACTGTAAGCAAGTTTCTAGAGGACCTTAAATTAGACTAGGTTGAGTAAGTGAAACACTTACTTCGAAACCAATAGGGAATAGTAAAGATAAATATATGGATTATGTATTTAGGTAGGTCATACTCCTTTAGATCAAGATATCACTTGATTATTTAATCAAGTATGGCATACTCAAGTAGATAAAGTAGGTAGGGGAATACTTAAGTAGGTAAAATAGGCATGTAATCCTCAATGATACAGATATATTACATGCATAACATGTTTGAAACATTTTTTATCATTCTATCTTCTGATCCTAAAATTTTAAAAACTAAGTATTGACCAAAATGGAATTTTAAAAACTAACTTCTAAATGGTAAGTCGTACAACTCTATAATCAATTTCAAGAGATGCAGAGTGGCCCTAATTTGTTATATTTAGTGAAATAAATTTAAAGTATAGGATATAATATGTAATATAAAATTAAATGTTAATCCCTTTCTAAAGGGCATGCATCCTTTAGGGATGGGACCGAATATTTTGGGTTTTGCATTAGTTTATTTAAAAGGCATACACCCTTTTGAAAAGGGTGTACACCCTTTATAGAAAATATTTTGTATTTTTCATTATGTCATGTTTTTTATCCCCTAAATTTGTGCATTTGCCCTTAGGTAGCATTATCATCAAATGAAACATAACATATACACTAGTGAGGTACATCATAAGTCAAAAATTAAGTATCACTTTGACACATACATTTGGAAAAAAATGCACAAATTATGTTAACAAATACATATAGATGCAAAAATGACTAGTTTAAGTTCATGACTACAATGTGGTTGAATTGTATTATGTAACTCTTTATTTTAGGATAAATAGGTACTCAATATAATTAATAATAATTAATGAACTTATAAATCAATAAATAACATACTTAACAAAAACCATAATATACAAATGCAGTGCATTAATAAACTACAAAACATGTAGTGCCTTTAATAATCCAAATCATAGAATACAATACTATTAAAAAGGTAACATCATAAAATAATATGGTATCATGTAAGAATCTAAGCAATAATAATATTTTAACAAATATTTAGTAAAAATTAACAATTAACAAGCTGCACTTTTATCAAATGAAACATAACATAGACCATAGCTAGGTACATCACATAAACCATAGCCAAGTACATCACAAGTTAACAAGTATCATTTTCATAAAATGAAATAAAAATTAAACCATAAATAGGTACATCACATAAACTATAGATAAGTACATCACCTAAACCCTAGCCAACTACGATAAAATTTAGCGACAAGTATCACTCTTATCAATTGAAACATAACATAAACCCTGACCATGTACATCACATAAACTATGGCCATGTACATTAAAATTAAAAAATTAACACTTATAAAATTAAAAATAAAATAAAATTTGACCAAGTATATCATAATTTATCAAGTATCACTCTCATTAAATAAAACATAACATAAACTAGTAACATCATAACATTGTAATGTCATAATTTTGAAACATCACATGTATCCTAGTGCACCTCCTCATTAATTTTCACCACATCTTATTTCTATGTTCCCTTATCAGCTCTCATTTTAATCTAATTTAATACCTTCTTATCTCTTATTTCATTTTGCTATGTTCCCTTTTCACTCTGCTCTTCTTGACCAACTTCAACTATGGGTTTCCTTGATCATGTTAGTTTTTATCTAGATGTGTCATAATTCTCAGGGTTTGAAATAACATCAAGAGAACCATGTGAATGAGAAGGAATGTAAAATTCAAGAGTACCCAACATTTTCACATTTTAATTCTACAATTTTATGAAATCAGACATATGTGCATTAATTTGTGAAAGATCAAATTTTCTCACATAACATTATGGTTTCCCTTAAACCGTTCAACTTCATCCTTCATTTTTTTCATGGTTTCTTCTAATAATTCCAACATGTTTATGCAATTTTCAATTGAATTTAAAGACTTTGCATTCAAACCCATGTAATATATCACATTTGTAACAACTCTTTCTAACAAATTAGACTAGTTTAAAACCTTATTTCCTAATGCTTTGTTTTTTTCCTCAAATCCAAATTATTTATCTTCGACTCTTCATTTATTTTATTTAACTCTTGTTTTCCTTCTCAATAGTTTTCAGGCTTTCAAAAATTTAAAAAAAAATAATTATTATATTCCATGGCTTTCATGCATAAATTTTAATTAGACGTGATTGACTCTTTATATTTTATCCCTATGGACATGATGTGATCACTCAGTTGTAAAGTAGGAATAGTAAACACTATTTGGTACACATTGGACCCATCACATCTATCCTTTATATATTTAAATATTTATGAAATCCCATCAAAATAAATATGGATAAAATCAACTGACAAAGTATTTTTTTCCTTTCACATGCTCAATGTTTAGATCATGAATGACATGTTTCAATCTCAAAATACTATTCACCTTTTCTTCTAGATAGGTTTCCAATATATATTAGATACAACTAGCATAAATATTTATATTTTAATTGTTGTATTTAATTAATGATATATTTTCAATTATGTGAGGATTTAATTCCTCCAAATCATGCCATTCATTAATCTCCAAATCAATGATGTGTTGTTTCATTTTAGATTCTCTCAATATAGGTGGCACTCTTTTACATAAATAATCATGTATTTGTTTTGTGTTCATTTTTTGGGTAGAAACATTGACATACTTTGGTAAATTAAAAAATTAAAAGTCACATAAATCATCTAAAAATTCTTCACAAGGATTTTCATAACCACTCGTAGTTTCATCCTCTACTTCTCCCAAGGAATCTACCAAATGTGTGGGAAACTCTATATCCACATAAAAGAGACAACATTAATTTTATTCTTTATCCTTTTAAACAACGTCCTCTTCATTACTTGAAAAACATCATCCAAAACTATAATTCTAATTATTTTCGAATAAATATTTTTCCTATGCCATATCAATGGTTCATCTAAAGGTAAATTTTCACCTTCATTCTCTACATTAACAATAATATTCATATTTACTCTTCTCATACTCCTTGCATAAAAAATTATCTTCAATTGTTAATTTGTAACGATACCAACATTATCCTTCAGCCGTAACATTGATTGTTTTGTAGGGGTTTATCTCTCCATCAATCATACTCAAGTGAATAGTTTAATACCATTGCATAAAGAGAACAATTGAAAGTCACATGCCCTTGGTGATAAATTTTATTAAATTTTTGAATGAATAGTTTACAAATATATGATGCCCAATTTAAATTTTCCCCTTTAATAATTTTGACAAAATATACAAGCATCCACATGGAAAATTTTTAATTCCTTTTAGTCACAAATAATCTTAAAAGTGTAAATTTAGAAATAGTTTTTTCCCTGTTACTTTGTAAATACTCAATAGTATACCCTTTATCTTTATTGATTCATTAGATAAACCCACAAAATAATTTAACCTAAAATTAAGCACTCGTTATTATTTCACTAGAATGTATTAGATAACAAATATATTCTCTTACCAATGAATAATATATTCATCGGTCTAGTTGAATACATGTTGGTTGATACATTGAACAAGTATGTATCATACTTAAGTGAAATTATATTTAATTATATATTAGCTAACCAATGAAAACAAAATTATTAAAATGTAATTTATACAATATAATATAAATTAAATCACATATTAATCTACCTTATCACATGAAGATACTAGAAACGTGAATATCAAGCTATCAAATAAATGCCATAATATTGTATTGATACCAAATCCTTTATTCTATAGATAATCCAATAAATGGGAAGAGGGAAGTGCAAGAATGATCAGGTCGAGGAAATTTCTAAATTAGTGTAACTAGTCAATGAAAGAAGTGTTGGAAAAAGGAAAAGAGGGATACCTATAATCATAAAGAAAGAATATGGTAGGGCACTAATTCATAGTTCATAATAATAACTAAAGGATGTATTAATTTGAGTCATTTTATATGATTTTTTCATGATGGTTTTGGATGATAATGAAAATGAGGTGCATCAATTATAAAACTACATCCCTATTGTAATATAAGACTCTATATATGGAAATACAAAGGCAGAAGGAGTCATCATTATAGTGTCTATAGATAACACTATTGAAAATTAAAAAATTACCCAATGATAAAGACAATCTATGTATAAATTTTAAGAGGCTAGGAAAGATCAATTTACTCGGGTAATTTATGAGTTGTTTGATACCAAGGAGGAAGTAGAGGGAATAACACCTACTCAAGGTTATTTTGGTGGAAATTTACACTCTCCATGGCATGTGACTATTGATATGGTAAGAAGATATTTTTTTAAAAATAAAAGTTCTAGTGTATTTTAGAAAAATGCTCTACTACTATTCACTATTAAAAAATAATCAAAAAGTAAACTATGCAAGCTACTTTACCTGGTATATAAAATGAACTATGAGGGAATGGAAAAATGGTGGTTGTGAGGAGATAATACACCCCTATATAGTGCATGTTTTAATATATCATAAAAAATAAGAATGAGGGAAGGGTCAAGTCAAAATATTGAATCCATAGTGAACATATTGAGTGGTCTTATGGTGAGTAAAGAGTTGGAAGACTAAAAAACATGTCTTTTAGGAAATTTATATAATAAAAAGATACTATGATAGGAAACATGCAATAAAAACTTATTGTATTGGAAGAAAATACTGTCAAATTAAAATCACAAGTAAAATTATAGGTAGCAAAAAAATCTTATTCTCTAAATAATTATCTATAACAAAAATAAATTCATGTCAAAAGGCTAGAAGCCAAACTAGATAATACATCGGCTAAGCTACAATAAAAAATAGCTAAGTTGAAGGAAGTGTAACTTATATGGCTAATGATATTGTATACATAAATTTACATAAAAAAATATTATGTATTGGAAAAAATATTCGCAGACTTGGAATTGAATATTAATGACTCAATGGCATGTAAGGATGAACTTATTATAAAAAAAACAAAGTATAGATGAATTTGAAAGATCTATTGTATAAAAGAATATAAAGATAGTATAGTTATAACAACAAAGCCAATAAATCGAAATATTGATAACACATATGTTACACTTTATAGGATTAAGCCATTGATATTGGTAGATGTGTTTTTCAATTGAAATGTTTAAGTATAAAAATGATGATTTAAAAGCAAAAAAATAGAGGCACTAAAAAGGGTCCAAAAAATGGATCTAATGGAAATATTCCCAATGGGCATGCAATGGGAGATGCACACTGCATTGAAGTAGGTCATCATGGAATTCAAGTTTAACAAAGTACATAATTAGGAACATCATTCACAAATTAATGGTAGATATTTATATATATTAATGTTATCTTTATTGTAAATCTTTTTAAAGGACATAATCATATTACTACTATGATTCATTTTGAGACCAAGTTAGTTTTATTGAATCATGAATAACAAACATTTACTATTATAATTTATTTTATTTTATGGAAATATGTATATATCAAGATCATTTTCATAATATTGATTTAGGGTTAATTTAAGTATTTAGTAATGAGATGATGCACTCCAATATTTGAAAGCATGGCATGATACTTTATTTATGATCTATATAGATTTGAGTTGTTTGAAATTATAATAAGATTTTGTTTTAAATTAATTTTACCTTTTATAATGTTAATAAAACATACTTTCAAAATCAATATCAACAAACTTAATTTTAGAAAAATAATAACTATAAATTAATACAAACCTAGATACAACTAGAAGTCAACAAAACTTCAATACAAAGCATTATATTTCATAAAAAGACTATTTCAAGATTTTTTTACATAAAATATTATAAAAAATTAAATACCATAATAAATGAATGTGACAAGTCATGAGCTCCATTTATTGTAAAAAATAATTCAAAATAAAAAATTACGTATGAATTCATCTAGTATTAAATATTTTCATTAAAACTCTAAATGGGTGGCACTAGTCTTCATGCCTAGTCCATAATAGCAATAGGTTGGGTCCCATTGATGCACATCCCAAGGAAATTACATAATAATATGAGGATTCAAAATCTTATGAGGATATAAAAATTTGAGTGTTGGTCCCGCACACCATTTTCAAGGAGGTTGGGTCTGATCAGTGGATCTTGAAGTTACATGAAATCTATCAAGGAACATTGGCCACATATATAAAAATTCTTCCTTAATATATTCATAACCTTATAAAGTGAATTATAGTGAGTTAAAATACTTAAAAATACTTGGTTTAATATAATTCATAACAATAAGTCCATAAATAACCATGAATATTTTTATAGATAATAAAACTAAACATTTATAGCATCTCAATCTTGTACATTTGACAAATACAAATCAGGGCTCTACCTTCAGTTATGTACCTTTCCATTACTAAAAGGCTCACATTTTCCATCTCATTATACCTAAATTATTATCTTATAGACCAATCCATATCATTCTAATGACTCATACAACTTGTACACTATAGTGAGATCAAAACTTGATATATGTCCTTCACTGTCAATTACAAACCCATACCTATTTTATATCCTTATGGAAACTACCAGTCATAGAGGGACACTAGCATTGATGTTAGTGTCTAAATCCTTATTTAGAGTCTAGTAATCAATAGTCATCTTAATTTCAAACTATTCAAAATCTATGGGTTAACATATTTATCTTATTAAACCTTATCATGAGATATTTTAAAAAGGTATGGTATAAATATAAGTCTAAGCCTTCTCATTAGGAATCTAGAAAATACCAAGGAAGTACCTACCAAGACCCATTAGATATATCACACAACTAAGTTATTCTACCTTATTCATCTTTATTTTTTATCAATCATAGGAGAAATCATACAAAAGGTTTGAAGCATCCAAAGAATATCCTATGAGCAGAATTTTTCAAGTTACAAGATAGATCATTACATGCATCTACATATAACATATTACACCATTATTCACACACACTCCCATACATAGGGGATAACTAAATAATTTTTATTTCCTATTTTAAGTATTGGTTATATAGGTACCGTTCATTGATATTGGGGTGTCTAAGGTCAAATCGACACCATGAACCCATTAATCCATTTTTGTAAAAAACTCATTATAAGGGTGAAGAAGGGTGAACAGATAGGGTTTGATCAATAATAAAATAGAAATATATTGTGTTCAATATCTAAATACATCAACATAAATGTGATAAAGAACCTAGAATGATGAAGTTGGTCACATCAAGATCCAGTAGATATTTTGTGTAAGATAGTAACATTACATCATAGATAGTAGCATCAATGGTAGTGTTCCAAGGTCAGTAGTAGTGTCTAAAAATCTATAAAAATAATTTCTAGAATATGATGATTGTCTCATAATCTTGATCTTGCACACTTATACCTGTATCCAACCTAGATTTACTTGTGCATAGTAAACTCAACACAATATCATTTCTCTTTGGTTTTTTAATCAGTTGAACATCTTTCACATTTGGTACTTTCTATATTTTTCATATCTCAATTTTATAATTTAAAATATTCACATTTTTTTGTTTAATAATTAATTTTACTAATATAGGTTAATTTATCACCCTTATTCTTAAGCTATTTTATATTCTTAATCCTATCTACACACTTCTAGATTTAGGATTAAAATTTTGGTGAACCCGACCTATGAGTCCCTTATTGCATCAACATAATATAACTAATATTTGTTTCCCTTTTTTTTCCTTAATCTTGGTATTTATTTCTTTCGCTCATCATAGATAATATAGATTGTTTTGATGCCTATGATGAAGAAACAATCCAACTTTATATATAAGCGAGAGTGAAAATTGATTATTCCTATCTTCCAAAAAATTTAAGGCCTCCTCTCAACTCTTTCGATGGTAATAGATATCATCCACTTAATCAAGTCCATGCCATCACTATCTTAAGAGATTAGTTGAGAAATCTTAAGGAATACAATCTATCTACTCATTTACCTCATTCAAACACATTTGATACATATGAACAAAATATTTTTTTATTTGATCAGGATAGCTTTCACAAATGCATAATGATATTATGGTTGATTTACAAAATAATAAGGGGAATGATCCTTCATGTAACTTGAGGCAACCCCCAAGGGTCCAAGATTTCCAAATCATGCACCCCTTATTAATGATAATAAAGAAACTATTATTTAATTAAATTGAAAACACTTTTGAAAGGTCCATAAAGATATCATGGATTCCTTGGCAAAACCAAACAACGTATCAAAACAAAAGGTTTTTTATATTCATAAAAAATTATCATTTTGAAAAGTTCCTAAAATTTTAAATGATGCACCTTCACCAAAGCATCCTCAGCTTCTAACTATTATATCATTACCAAGGGTAGTTAAATATTCAAATGACACATCATTACCAAGTGTCCAATGTCACAAACTGAAATATCATTCCCAAAAGTTACTAAATTTATTGATTCCAATGTGGCACTCATTTTTCACATTAATAATCATTTTAATATTCCTAAGTTTAAAATAAATGGTGAATTACAATAAATGATCACATATTTAACAAATACCTTCATTCCCACTACTTATCTCATGTATATGATGAGTACTATAGGAGAGCTTCAAATGCAATTATCCTTACTCCAAATGCAAATGACATCCTAAAATGCTAGTACCAATGATAACATTCTCCATAATCAACCGCTACCAAAACCTATACTTGAATATCATTGTCTGACATATTTTATAATACCACCATTACCTCATTATTTTAGTCAAATAGATCCCTTTGCCCATATAATTCAATATGTACATTATTTTGGTCAATGAGCTAAATATGAGAAAATATTACTAAAATCCTTCCATACAAGTCTTACACTGTAAGCTTTGAATTGGCTTTATAGCTTACCAAATGGTTCCTTAACTACATTTTCACAATTGGAATATATTTTCTTATTGAATTTCAATATATGTTATACCCCCTTATGTTTGAACCTTTGTGCTCTTGTTGTCAATGTACATTTACTTAACATGTTCATCCTTGGGAATTCAAATGATTTTCCCTTCCTTATTTTGGAAGTTTTGTTTGTTGGAATATAATTAGAAAAATACTTTTTTAATTCAAATCCTAATCCAATAAATATTATAATCCACATAAATCATGAAAAAATTTATAATGTATTTTATTGGCAACTTGTGTCTAGCCTCTCTAAAAAAGAATAAAAGAGACATTGGTTAAGCCTAGACTAGGATGAATGGTTGTGCTTGTGGAGTGTACATTTAGACAATATAAGAGAAGTATTGTTGAGTTTAATGGACTCTTTGACTTTGTACAAATTGGGTGAATTGGACAAGTAAAGCCCACATGGGCTTGTAAGGTGATTAAGTGGAAGTATGGGCTTGTCAGACATTAAGTGACTATTGTAAGAAAATTACCCTCTCATTTATTGGGTTGGGTGGAAAATCCTTGGTATATAAAATTTAGACATTCTTTTATTTCTCACACTTAGTTTTTTGGGGATAAGTCATTCTTTTGGGGGTGAGAAGAAAAGCATAGAGTGTCGGTGTTCGGGAGGAGCTTATGGAAATGAGTAGATCTTCATAGAGTTTATTGGATGCATGTGAAATGGTGGATAAAATGCAGGGCTTATTTGTTTCCTCTTCCTTTGTCTCTTGCATGTGGAAAGCAAAGAAGCTTGCATTAAGAACTCTCTCTCTCCCTATCTCTCTTGATAAAAGTTAATAAATTTAGAATAGGGGCTTGCTTATAAACTCTCTCTCTCCCTCAACTCTCCTCCTAGAAATCATAATAGTTTCCCTTATAAATCAAATTCACTTTTTATTTGCTTTATTTTGAAAATTCTTAAGTTTAGTTGTGCCTCGATTGTGCTTGGTTTTGATATCATTGTTTGGAGTTGATGATGTTTTCAAATAAAATAGTGATTCAAATACATTAATTTCACTATAAAATACTTAAACAAACCAATGTTTCTTCTTTCTCTTTGATGTGAGTTGCCTTGTAGAAACAAATGATCTCTCTCTTCTTCTCACTCTCTCTCTTTCTAGCCTTGAGTCATTAAGAGTGTTCATATTGTTTATAATGTTCAATGCAATTTAAAAAATGAGAATGGAAATTTTTAATTTGAATCAATCCTTAATCGTTGACAAAGTGAAAATTATACAAATTTAAGATTATGCTATATAAATAAAATGTAGATATGTATAATTAATCATTATATGTGTACATATATACATATGCATATTTTACATATATAAAATAAATTAATTAATTATAAGTTTGTTAAATTTTATATTTATATTTATATATTATTTTTTAAAAATAATATATATATATACACTTCACTTTCTTTTTTTAAAAAAGATGTATATATTTATATAAACAAATAAAATGAAATATATATATATATCCATTATTTCTTTTCAATAATATTATGTTTAAAATTTAAAAAATAAAAAATAAAACTAAAACAAAACAAAACATTTGGGGCGATTAGTCAAGGGCCGACCCTCCCCATATCCTTTTTTTAAATGGAAAGAGAGGGATGACTATGTTATCCCCACCTATTGCAATGTAGCATAGGGTTGCAACACACTGATTATATATATATATATATATATATATATATATATATATATATATATATATATATATATATATATATATATATATATATATATATATATATATTATTTTGTGGTGTTAAATAAAATAAATTGACAAAAAATAGGTATATGTATGTATAAATTGAACAAAAATGGGTATACCTAATCTTTTAAGCTATTCTTTGTGCTTTGCTATTTCAAACCCTTTATCAAATTTGTAAAATCACATAAAGAAAATTGAAGGTAAAATTATAGTTATTTATATTTTATCTTGTCTTAAAAAAGATTATAACAACATTTAAAATCTTAAATCTAATGATAGATTTTCACTTGATAGGGATTTTACCCATCAACTCTTTAATTAAATAAAAATATTATGCGATTTTCTTTATTACGTTAACAAACTAAAAACTAATTAACACTTTGCATTGTAAATTAACCAACCTAATTATTATTAAGTTGGTCACACAAATTTATTAATGTCATTTTAACTCGATAAAATTATTTCTAAATAGATAAAAACAAATATATTTAGTAAAATTAAAATTTGATACTAATTTTATTAAGTTGTAGAATTTTTGAAAAATACTTAGGATATTTTAATCATGTTATAAATTATCTTTATCATCTTTTTTCGGGCAACATTATTAAGAGAAAATTTGCAAGTACTCTTTTTACCACCAAAGTCATTTTAGAATTACTATAAAATAATACTTAAAATTGAAATTTATAAAATCTCAGACTTGGAAACAATTAGTTTTGAATATAAAATATGAAATCAATACTCAGATAAATTTTATTATATTCAAGAATCATTATTTTTCGGCCTATTTCAAGAGATATTTACACAGGCAAAATCCTTTTTAATCTTCTTGATTCTAAAATTGATTGAAATAGATGTAAATAAAATATCAGTATTCAAGTTTTCTCAAAATGAAAAATTATGACCAATTTAATATAGCTTAAAATTATCAATTTCATAATAAAATAAATTTTATTGCAAGTTTTGCTATTTTTAGCATGGTTATTTCGAATCTAATTTAAGTAAAATTTCTATAAGAAAATTTTTGAATAGATAAATTCACTTTGAAATGTTGATCAAATTATTAGTTTTGTTAACAATAAATATATTCATCTACCTTAAACATGTTTATACTAGATTATAGAATGGGTTATTGTAGTTGGAAATTTTTATTGACCTTGTTTTAAATTAAAACAAGAGTGGTTTTGTACCTAGTTTATCCAACTTGGAGTTGGTGGGATTTGTGTCATTTGGAAGCTTCTTTGCTTTTGTAAACACAAAATTATCAATTTAGTTTATCCATTAATTATATTATTCTTTTAATCATGATATACTTTGAACCTTGGCCCTAGTTGTGCCTTTTCAAGTCCAAAGGGTGTCCTCTTGGTAATTGGCTATAAACATACTTTTGGTTTAGGGCTCATTCTTTGTACCCATACTGAGTAGTCTTATCACATGTAATTTTCCTTTTTTGGATGTCCTTATAGTCTCTTAGTAATGCCTAGGTCATGGTGTATACCACAAGGGTAACCACTTCACTTTGTCAATTGAATTTTTGTGAAGGTTGGATATCTTCACATTTGATCCACACTCACTGAAGAGTGCGTGAACTACTTCCAACTAAAATTATACATGTGAAGGGATCACCATATATATTTAGATAACTCGAGGAGTGGATATGGGATTAGAAAACTTACCCCTAGGATGTTCCCTAGTGTGAGTAATTGACAACTAACCTTTGGGTGTTTTTGGAACACAAGACTAAACATATAAACCTTAGAGAATTTGTTTTAGAGTGAATTATATAATTTTCCTCTCTAAGTATGTGTATATTTTCTATTTCAAATTGTATGGTATGTCTAGATGTATAGTTTTTTTAGGTAGAGAACTTATTGAATCTTTTGTATGTGAGTTTGTTTTATCTTGTTTTAATCTTGGACACTTTTAGATATCTGATCGAGAGATTGATCTTCTATGATAAATGTAGGTCATAAAGTGTTGATTCTTGATCTCATTGGATCAATAAAACATGGGTTCCTAGTCACAATGGACTCTTGTTATATTATTACATATCAGTGCTTGGGTAAGCACACATTCTTAAGTTGTCTTGATGTTTCACATTGTGAGAATGTGTTGAGATTAAGGTTTCATCATGTTTTGGATGTCTATAGCTTTATAAGCTCACTTGAATGATTTATTAGTTCCCTTTTTGGCTTAGAGTGATAACCATATTTCATTGATAACAACTCATGGAGGAAGCCATCACAAGTTCAACGAAAACTACATCTAACTTTGATTTAATAGATTAGATATGTAGGTTATCCAAGTTGTGGTGAGGGCGTCGAGTCTAATTTTTTAGGTTAGATTAGGGATGCATTGTCATCATCCTTCATGTTGGGATCATATATTATTGTTTGGATTAACTATATATTATGTTAAATAAAATTTGAGTTTGATCATTATGCGGTTGTTGTCAACTCTTTCACTTTAAATTTGGTTGTATTCCTTGTCTTGTGTGCCTCAAGAGTAGAGTTGTATAGTGTTAGTCAGGACTCTCCCTTAGTGAGACTTCAAATGGTAACCCTGTGTTAAAATGATTATTATTCTAGCTCACTTTTTTTCCCTTGAGTGTGTTGATCAAGTTATGTGTGAATACTTTATGATCCTTTAAATCAAAAAATTATACTTTAGTACTTCTTCATAAGGTGAATTTTCCCTCTTCATTAATAAATATATTACTAATTGATTTCTGGAATCACATTGATATTAACCTCGTATGATTTTATTCTTCTCCTAAAGAGGCCTCTTAGTGTAAAGTGAATATATTAAATAAATCATGTAATAATTATGTGTCACACTTTAGTTGTGCTTTGACCAAATCATAGTTGTTAAACATTAAGCAAACATGGTGAATAAGTAAGTGTCATTAAATTAAATTAACAAAAAAAGTACATAGGTTTCAAGACAAAAAATTTAGGTATGACAATATACATAAAGTGCCTAAACTTACATTAAAACATTTTCACCACTTCAAAGAATATGTTGATGAATCCCTTCAAGACTATGTTATTCAATTTAGAAGTACATCATACTCCTTAGCATATAGAATCTCAAATTTGAAACTATAATTTTTTTTTATAAGAGGTCTTCTTTATCCATTAAAATAAAGAGAATTTCATAATAAATTCACATCATTTAGTCTCTTATATATATATATATATATATATATATATATATATATACTCAAATATTGTTATGATCAATACAACATGCATGCATGGCTCAAGTATCAGTTGTTAAATCCTAGATATGTTACCACTTGTTAGGAACCAAAACATAATCTTAAACATGTGTAATAATTAATACATAAATAAACAAGCTACAAAACCAATAGAACATGAGAGAACACATTACACAAGATATACATGGAAACTCTTACAAAACCAGCAAGAGAAAAACCATGAGATAAAGGAAACATCTAGACTTCAATTCCATCATTAAAACTCTCTCTTATAACAACTCCTCTCAACAAATACTTTCAAGTGCTAAAAACCAATTACTCAAGTGATCAAAACTTACAACCAAGCCTTTCATGTTGTAACCTCTAAGATGCAACATGCAACTCCATAGAATATTAACATCCATATCATCTAAGGTGAGATCCAAGCATCAACCTCCATCTCCATGTTTCAATCCAAGCTTTCAATGCTTAATACCAAAGCATCTAGGTGACCCAAGTTAATATAACCTTCCAAACTCTAACCTCCAACCTCAAGGATCTGTATGCTTCCAACAATTTAGGTGAGTTATGATCTTATTTAAGCCTTACAATATCTACCCACCTAATCTTGAATTATGCTTACAACCCAAGAATCTAAGTGAACTAAGCTTACAAGCCTTTCAAGCTCTAACCTCCTAACTTGAAATCTTAAGCATGTATGGATCTAATAATGATCCACTAAATGGATTATAAATACAAATGAGTGCATAATGTGTTATAGCATTTTATAATGAGAGAGAGGGGAGAGAGAAACACGTAGTGGTCCTAAATATTCACCATATTTGAGTAGGTGAATAGTGATATTTAGTGGGGTTTATCCCAATGTGCCAAAATTCATCAAAAATGACCCTCCATTAGTCAAGATCCAACACCACCTTCATGTGGCACCAAAACCTACATCCCACAGACACAAGTGATTTTAAACACTTAATAGTGTTCTTTGTGTCTTCATCTCTAAATATCAACAAAGTGGATGCTCCACTTTAGACAAGATCCAATCCACCCCATGTGACTCCAAATATAGTTCCCCACTCACACATGTGAGGCTAATCACCAAAAATGATCTTTTTATCTTCTTCATACATGTGCACACAAAAGTCCAAAAGTTGTTGTAATCACCTTTTGATGTTTTATACACATGTGAATCATGGGTCCCTTAATAAATTCAACCCATACATGACCACTTATCTTTTTCACAACATGAAAAACTACTTGTGACTACTAAGGACAAAACCATGTCCTCTAGTGGAGTAATACAACACACACTTATCACATCATCTTTATCACACTTGAGACCTTCCATGGGCCTATGCCACATCACCTTTCTACCACATCACTTGCATGCCACATCACCAACATGCCATAACATTTGCATCACCTGCAGAGCACACCACCATGCAACACTTGCATACCACATGCCATGTCACCATGAATAGTGACCTTAAATAGTGTATATGAATATTGACTATGAATAGCATCTATGAATAATGACTATGAATATTGGCTTCACACCTAAAAAATACTCCAATGATCTTAACATATCTCCTTCTAAATACAAAATATTTATTCTCAATACACATGAGGAAGATGAATTACCAAGTGAAGACAAAAAAAAAAAAAAAGTGGCATTCCTAACATATATATGACACCTTTTCAAAGGTTACTCAATATCTAAACAAACACGTCCATCCCAAAAAATTAAAAAATATCCACACCAAGAATATTTAAAAATCACAATATTTATGAGTGGTGCTTATTTTTCACATAACCATATAGATTCTCAAGAAAAAAAATGCATTATATGATAATACATTTATAAAAACATGGCTATCATATTAAAGACCTATGTCATAAAGGAGGATGGAAACACACCTTAGGTTATAACATAATACCAATTTTTTGTGGTCCTCATCTGGTTCAAACAAAAGTTTGGATTATACCCCATGCATTCCAATATTCATTTATGTTATGAACATTTTGGCTACACCAAATGGAGGCTCAAATTGACTCAAATCAATAAGGTATCTCATTTTTCCATAATGGAAAATTAGTCCACATACAAAATGATGGTGATTGTCCATCTACTGCACAAGTAGATCATGAAGAAGAACATGCCATGCACCTTTTTCACCTCTCCAACCATTGTCCAAATGATTCAATTTATTAAACATAAAATTCTAAAAATAAATAAATAAATAATAATAATACATTAAAAATACCAAAAAAATTAAATATCTAAAAGAGTCAAATATTTAAAAAAATAATCAACATTCTCTTGTTTACTAGCTACTTGGCACCTATGTTGTTTGTTTCATGTTAGTAGATCTATCATATTATTTATTTTCTATACACATATATGTTTCATGCATCTTTGAGTGTGATAAAGCATACGGTAATCACCTAAAAGTGGTATTTGGATGCTAAGAGTGTTGTTTGAGACAACTTATTCCAAGTTTATCCCTAAACCTATCCTAGAACCTTTATCACACTTTTCCAACCATTATGTGGACCACAAACATCTTTAGTCAGCCAAAACATAGTCTCAGACTTACATTCCTAGATTTTGACCCTTCGTGTCCAATAGCTAGCTAGATGGACACTAGTTCCACATTAAGGATGCTAGATCCACATGGCACTAGTGTCCCTTGCCCTAACTCTCCTGAACAGATATATTTTCAAATGTGCAACCCTCCTAAGGTTAGCCTAAGAACATTTTATTATTTGTACAAGATATGAAACACTATAAATATAATACTATTAGACCTCTATCTAGGACATGGAAAATAGATGCAAAAAAGCCTATTCAAATAAGACACAAGTTGAGCAAAATCAAGGTTATTAATCCTTATTCTTCTCTACTTATACATACTACCATCTAGAGCTTCCCTAATCCTAGATTTCAAATATTTCCAATCTCAAGCTCACTCAAGGCATTTAAGAACACTATCATTCTAGCATACACTTTCACTTACACCAAGCACTAGGTGGGAGAACTACATTGGGCTTGATCCCTCCTTGGTCTATTGGTATGTAGGCAACTCTTTTCATAGCAGGGTGTTTAGGATGTCTAACCTATCCTAATAATGAACACACATTTTTATCCCATGCCATACTTCAAGGAGGATTAGGGTTTACAACTTAAATAAGCTATTATAGACAAAATATAGAGTTCTAAATTGTATGCACGTAGGAACAAAACCCAAAAATATGCGCACATGTGCTCTTGAAAATTAGGAATAGTCTTGAAAATATGACATTATCACCATTTTTAAGACACTAGAGCCACATGGTGCTACTATCCATATGAGGTGTTACTATCTAGGGAAGAATCTGATTTAGGGACCCTATTGATGACATTCAAACCTATCTGTAGCCCAATTTTCAGCACCTAGATCTTTCATGACAGTTATCTTTTAGATAAGTATCTATTTGCACATATTTATTACTATATTTATAAAGTCAAATCAAGTCAAATTATATAAAAAAGTAGTGGTTATTTATTGCATATTATTTCATTGATTTAGACAACTCAGCCCTTTAATCTAATGTAGGATTTACATTAGTAAAACCCTAAGAGGTTAAATCACATATCACAACCACATGATATATACACATGTAGATGTTGGACATCTCCTCTATCCATGTCATATATCATGTTGGGGTAATATACCTCATTGATCATGATTAATACAAGTTAAATATCATTTATGATCATTTTTATAACATCATTTTTGATCTTATATATTTACACGTACACATGTCTATATTCATGCTCATATCTTTCATAGTGTAATTGATATGCTATGTTACATGACATTTTTTGCTAACACATATATGTAAGGACTAGAATGATATGCTTGTGATGGTTATTTATACTTAATTTATTGACATTGTCACTTTTTTGATTGTATTTATTTCTTGTTATTATCTTACTTTTGGAATTCATTTGAATATGTTCCTTACATGTTGATCCTTATGCCATTGTGTGTTGTTTGTGAATTTGAAATTTTCATTCTATATTAGTTGGATATTTGAATATGTTATTTACTTTTGATTATACAACATCTTAAAATGCCCATTGTATGAAGTCTCTTTGGACCATTCATTTTTCATTACAAAGAGTGCTCGTGTGTGTTCTTGATTTTTTGTTGAGATTATAATGTTACTCTCTAAACATTTCTATGATACATATCATGCATCTTATGGCTTTATGTGATCACATACTATGCACTATTGATATATCTACTTAGAGATGTTAATCATAAATATTCAATGATTCATACATGGAATATATAGTTACCATATTTTTTAAGGTAAGGTACCTACCACATTATATTTCCCTCACCTCAAAAGCGGGGTCATATCAGTTGGGGCATGTCATAAATTCATGACCTCCACATTTACATAGTTTTTAGATCTTAGTGGGGACATGTCATAAAGACATGACCTCCATATTTACACACTTTCTAAACATTTATGGGGGAATGTGATAAATACATGATCTACACACTTAATCATTTCTCTATATTTCTAGATTTTAATGGGGACATGTTATAAAGACATGACCTCCACACTTGCATAATCTGTAATATAGTTGCATTATTCAAATATATAATTGGGTCATAATCCTATACATTACACTGAGTTTACATAGATTTGAAATAGATTTTTTAGATTTATGACACATATGATTCAATTGAGACATATTATAAGTGCTTCTACCATGCTATTGCACCAAAAATTTAAAAAAAATCCAATTAAATCCCCATATTATTATCACTAGGAAGCATCGATTACACTAAGAATTATTAATGTTAAACTTTTTTATCTACAATAGTTGGTTCTATTTATAAGTTGAATTGATTAAATCATTTAACCACACCAAATTTATAGGTTGGGTTGATTAAATCATCCAACCTCATTATATTTATAAGATGATTTTATTAAATTAATTGCCCTCACCATTTTACACATATGCACACTTGAGTTGTGCAATTGAGATTTAGTAATCTCAATGGTCATGTCACAACTCATCCTTATCATATTGGGGGAATAATACCTTTTAATATCCCTCTTCATATCTCCAAGGTTTAGGTTTGAACCTCTCTTAGCTCTAATGCTTCATAAAGAAGAATATTTACCAAGCAAAATATAAAAGGGACAACATGGTTGCATCGACACACAAGTGTAATCCTTACTTTCTCTCTTTATTTTCAAGCATTTTATTTATTTAAAATTTTAGATTATATGAACTGACTTATACTATAACATAATATTAATTACATGTTATACACTATAAAAACACTCAAAGTGGGCTCAATCAAAGGCAAGGTGTGTTGTATATACCCAATTGCACATTCCTTTCTTTTAATCTAATAATTTCATTCTTGTGCATTATCATATTAAAGAGAGGTGGGGTGTGGGGGTAGTTGGGTAAATGTTGATACTGAAATTGAACATTTATAGCATCTTAGTCTTGTTCATTTGATAAATACCAATTAGGGTCTAGCCCTCAATTGTGAGCCTTCCTATTACCAAAAAGCTCATATTCACCATCTCACTATGGCTAATTGATTAACAAGTAATGCACACCACATTTAACAATTCATTGATATGAATATTACATCAAACTTAGTCATGAATCACAAATTATGAAATACAAAATGAAATATAGCATAAAATAAACACAATATCATCCTATCAATGATTTCAATAGGTATCAGTAATCCCTTTTTTTGAGTAAAACACCTCATGTAGGTGAAAATTTACACCCTTTAGAAATTTTTGACCTCTACCAATAACATCTTCATGACTCTTAAAAAAATCGTATCCAACAAAATGTTTGTCCAATGGAAAAATCGCTTAAACATTTTAAAACTATTAAAATATATGGAATTTTCAATGAAAAATATTTAAATAAGGTAAATTTTTGTAATAAATGTAGACATACATGCATGACTTGATGGTAAAATTGACTAGATTTTATGTTAGAATCATAATCCTTTTTAAACAAATGAATTTCTTCCTATGTAATAGGCTTGCTTAACTAATCCAACTTTCTTATTTGCTTTATGATCAAATTCTTATGAATATGAATGGAGCAGCATAAGCTTTCCATTTTCATCTTCATAAATCATATGGACCAACAATATTTTTTTCATACTCTTCATCCATGAATCATTCATATTGAGGATGTAAATGTTA
Source organism: Torreya grandis (assembly GCA_037957365.1). Classification (NCBI taxonomy): domain Eukaryota; kingdom Viridiplantae; phylum Streptophyta; class Pinopsida; order Cupressales; family Taxaceae; genus Torreya; species Torreya grandis. The sequence goes on from JARHVA010002853.1 coordinate 1,127,294, forward strand.
AAATCATCATCAGACTAGTCCAGTTGTGTCAAGTCAAGGTTTCTTATGTGATATTCATGAATAAATATACAAATAATTATATATTATAAACCATATTCATCATATTTAAGAAGAGAAACAATGTCAAATTTTGGTATAAACTCCTTGACATAACAATTAATGCGATGAGCATGAAGATGTACGACATGGGATTCTTACTTCATTCAATTTTTGAATCATCACTTAAGGAATTTATTTTATTATCAAAGGGATATTTATGGTCTACCAGTGAGATTATTTACTTCTTTAATTTCTACAAACATACAGAAATAGTAACATCGCCTTCGATCTCAATAATACCCATAGACAATGTAAATTTTATTGTTGCTCATTTCTTTCACTTTTGATAAAAATCTCAAAGATTAGCATCATCTAGAATCTCGGTACCTTCAACTTTATCACAATTATTGGGAAAACATTCTAGATCAAATTAAAGTGCTTCCTCAACAATGTATAATTTAATACCCATGACTAATCATATATATTTTGAAAGCATTACATTAAGTATTACGTTACAAATATTATCATTATTCATTTTTTTCCAAACAAAAAAAATAATAGAAATGAATATACAACTAAAGAAAAATATCTCAGTGGGAAATAATATTAGATTGATCTATTGTAAAGAGTTAAATAAATCTATAAAAATATATATCAAACTTAAATTGGTTAGAAATGAATGGTGAGTCTATCAAAATATTTGTTGGGTTTTTATCAAAATTTTAAAAATGAAATGCATCAAAAAATAAAAGAACGGGGAAAAATACATGGAATACAAATAGCATTTATCGATCTCTTTCTACAAAAATATTTATCAAATAAAAAACAATAAAAAAATGAATTTAGATATTTTTAAAAGTTATTTTTTTATTAAAAATAAAAATAACAAAAAAAATCTACAACATACCTTGGTTTTCCTATTTGTAATCTACAAGAATGCATTAGTTCTAGTATTTTGGTGTGCATTTAATATGGGTAGTTTTTTTTTTTTTTATCTATAATTTTATTTTTTATTTACATTATTTTTTAAAATGAAGGATTTTCTTTAAAAAAAGTAATTGACTTGTCCGTGAAAATTGCATCTTAAAATTTAATGCTTGCATTAGGATGTGGTTACCAGAAATATTTAATAACTAAGAATTATTATTGAAACTCATCAAAACAAATATCAAAATTACAATAAAAAATTATAAATAATATTTGTATTTAATTTTTTGAATAGGAGAGATTTTGGGATGGCCAATTTATTATTCATGATTCAATGAAATATTTTTATGAATATGATGAAAATTTCTAGGATGCATGTACAATATACAAAAATCTCACAGAGATAGATAAAACTCTATTTATGGAATACATATTTTAAGTGGGTTATGTAATCACTCAAATTTGGTCATGAATACTTGATAATGTCATTTTTTGTCCCATTTCATTTAAATTGCTTTAAACACTTAATTTGGACCTATTTCATCACCCCACCATATCTAAAGCACATATATGGACTATTTATTTTATAAATTGCTATTTGATACCCAAAAAAATGTTAGAACTAGTAAAAACACCCCTAAGCATATGTACATAAAATTCTAGACCCAAAAGTCACACAAAAACATCTAATAGGGGATAATAGTGAAATATGTTTTTATTCCACATGGGACATTTTTATCTTTTGCCATTTTAATGGTTGGTTTTCAAATTTGGACCCTCTTTTACAATTTCACCCATGTTTTTAGGATAGGTAGCATGAAGATTTCTCTTTTTGGATTGCTATAAAGGTACAATCAATTACCTATTCTACCACTTAGTAATTTCAATATAGAAGCACACTTACACTAATGCACATTGATCAAAACCCTTCTATTCTTTAAAATTATAATTTTTATCATTTGAAGCAATTCTTATCTAATTCCAAAGTCTATTTTATCTAAGTCAAAGAAAAATATGATCAAGTATCCAAGCCATCTCTAGATGCACTCATATAGTCAAAGGAGCGCAATCATACAAATCACCCTAAGTTAGATAACTATATGGACATGAATTTTCTATTTGTATTATTAGATATGTACATAGCATTCAATCATCACAAGGGTGATTGGGGTTAACTCAACTCATTATATTCCCCCATTTTTCTATGTGTAGGTTTTCAATCATTTCAAAACCTAATTCATGTTTCAACCTTGAATAAGTTGTTTATGTCTTTTACACACCTCCAAAGGTCAAATATCCATACACAAACCAAATTTAAGTTTTTTTAAATGATCACATACTAATTTATTTCTAGAAAAGGATAATTTTGACCAACTTAAGACTATAGTAGCAGCCGATCTTATCCCAAATTTGATAATCCTATCCTTCGCTAGTTTCAATATTAGTTATATTTAGTTGTAAGGTCGATTCATATTTCTCAGTTTCAAGTGTTTATCAGTGTTAAAATGTTGTTAATGATGTCATGGAGGTGTCTAGGTGAGTTTATGAAGTCCCTTGATAGTCTAATTGAAAATGACAAAGTGTGCAATGTGCTTGTCCTAGTATGCTTGAAATTAGGCTGGTTGATCTTCTATTTTGACATGGTTAGAGATAATTAGGGATGAATATGAATTATTGATAATGTGAAAGAGGTCCCATAATAATTTTTCTATATTTTTAGTTCTTGTGTGCATGAGTGAATTTCATCCGGTTGATCATTGTTTTTTATCTAGACATTTTGGGTCTAGTGACAAAAAATCTAAGTAGGTAGTTTGCCGACACCATAATTGTCACAGGTGGATGAGTAATGGGGAGTTGGTAATATGGTTGTGATAAATTTAGTTCCTAGTTGATATTTTCTAAATTTTATGCCATTTATGAAGCATGAAAAAATATATGTAAGTGCAAAGTTGTCCTCTTAGGTAGTTTGACAATGTTTTTTCATACTTAGCCAAATTTCCATGTGACAAAAAAATATTGAGTAAGCATATTGATGAGGTTATATTTCATATGTGTGGAATTTTTAAGATTTGATCATATGGGTTTGTTTATTTTTGTGCGTAGTTAATATGCACTAAATTTAAATCTATGCAATAATACACATCAAAAGATATACATGTAAAAAGTTGGCCTTTCAGACAGTTCTAAGCATAGTTGGCTCTGTGGTAGAAAAATCTAAATGAGTAGATTAATGTTTTTATATCTTACATGTGCAAAGGTTCTAGGAGAAATTTGATACATGAATATATTTTATTCTATGACGAGATCATATGACTCAAGTTTTAGGTCATGAGATTTATTGAGACAAAAGTTATTAAAGAGCAAAGATGGTCTTCTAGGAAGATTGCAATGGTCCCCATACTTAGCCAAATTTGCAAAGGGTAAAGACCAGGACCAAATAGAGATCTAATAACTCATGGACATTTGTAAAAATTAAGATCAATGGATCATATAAAGTCAAATAGGTAAAATTTCTTATTAGTTAAAAAATTTAAATATCAATCTCCTTAATAAAGAATCAATGGAACGTGTTTGTTCTAAGGTGTCAGGAAGCAACTAGATGAGGACATGTGTTCAAAGTTTAACATTGAGTAGAGGTAAATATCAAGATTCTTATTAGATCCAATGGTGAGTGGATATTCATACATATATAGATCAATGGTGTGTATTAAGCAAGATGATTTCAAGGTGTCCAATGTTTAACACAAATAAAGACTAAGCTACGTAAAGAAGATCAACAGAGTGTACGTGGTCAAGATTGCAAGATTACATCAGTTGAGGTCAACTATTCAAAGTTTAATGTTTAGATAGTGGTTAAATATGAGTTTTAATTAAAATAAGATTGATGGTGCATGTTTAATATGAGATGCGAGGACACGAGATGAGGACATAGTGTTCGAGTTTTAATTGTGACCATTTTAATTCAAATATTTGAATTTAACAAAGGAAAGACCAGTGTCTGGTTTTTGGGCCATATATTTTGATACAGGTAGAAATTTCTCATGGCATAAAAATAAAAAATTTAGAGGATTCTAAGTCACATTTATAAAAATAGATTTAAAGATATGAAAATGTGTATAAGTCAAAGTTATGAATGTTCAAAGTTGAATGTGTGTTTGACCATGGATTGTAAGTAATCCAAGAAGGATAATTGAGGTTGTGTTGATGTTGTTTTGATGTTTCATGATGACTTAACTATTTTAGACTGTTATATACTCTATGAGGTTAATCTGTATGTATTTTGGAGGTGTGATAAATCTATCTTGAGTATGAACAATGCTTAATAATTTGACTATGTTTTGTTCATGGTGTTCCTATGTACAAGGTCATTATTTGAGTTGATTGAGCATACACAAAGGTGAGTAGAGATGATTGTGATTATTTGAGTATATCAAAGGGATCATGTGGAGTGGACCTATGCATTTAAAGTGTTCATGTGTTCTTTATGAAGTGCTAAATGGGTGAATAGGTCTCCATGACACCTATAAGGGCTTTAAAGGCCTAATTAAAAGGTGTAGCTACTTAAGGGTGACCCAGGGGTGTTATGTCCAACTTATGTTGATGGTATTGAGTTATGTCTCGATGAGATAGATACCTTAAGGTTTAAGGCATACCTATTGGCTAAACAAGATGGTGATGATCATGAATGCTTTATAAATAGTGAAACCAAATGTGATTATTACTAGACTTGTAAGAGGTGTGTGTATGTTAGAGTTGTGGAGTGAAGGAGAGGAAGAGTGTCCAATAGATGATTTGATGAGTAGAGAATATTTAGGAATATGTGTATGACTTATGGGTCATGTTTTTAATGTCATAATAGTGCTCTTGCAAGTTGAGGATGAGTGAAGAGGTCTTCGGTGATCCAAAATGATGTTTTAGATGCTTTGAGTGTGTAGAGTTGAAGAGAGCTGATATAATTTGTATCTCCATAATATTGGTAGGAAATAACCATTCATAATATGTTGTGTTCATAGGTGTTATTATGTATTCTCAACATTTATGGGGTTGTAGCCTCCTTTCAAGGTGAAACTTGTTAAAGTTCTAGTTATTGTGGTATCTCATCTAGACAAGTATAGTAGCTCCTTATGGGATTGTGGTCTCACTAAAATAAGGGATGGTAGTTTATTGATAAACTATAGCTGGTCTAAATTGGTTCTTAATATTATAGGATAGTATTCCAATTACAAGTTCTAGTGGGTTTTTTTCCCTCAAGAGGGTTTCCCACATATGTCATGTGTTATGTGCTTGATCTTGCATTATCTCTCTTGTTCATTGACATGAATGATGTGTATGCTTCATGAATGCTTATGTAAATTGATTAAAAGTTTCAAAGAATTTAAATTGGAGTTAGATTATCTAGGGTCACTGATTCATCCCCCCTCTTAGTGATTATACCTATAAAAATTAGTATTAGAGCAAGTCCTTTGGTAAAGGCTTGATAGCTTGAAGGTGATCCAAGGTACAATATGGGTAGTCAACAAATGCAAGGAATTTTCTCTACTAAGAAAGAACTGATATTCAATGTATCTAATTAGGATTTTTGGAGTGTAAAGATGAGTACATGCATTATGTCCCTAGGGTTTAATGTTTGCAATCTATTATGGATGGTTATGTTGCTCCTACTACTCCTTCATCTAGTGTTGCAGACAAGAAGGTGTTTGAGAATAATTCTAAGGCAATGAATTCCATTACTTGTGGTCTTATAGAGACTAAGTTCACCAAGGTAATAAATTTTAAATTCTATAAAGAGACACGAGATAAATTATAGATCATTCATGAAGGATATTCAAAAGTTAAGTTGACAAAGTTATAGACTCATTGAAGATAATTTGTGAGTCTTAAAATGAGTGAGGAAGATTTTGTGACATCCTTTCTACAGAGAGTTGATGAGATTGTGAATATCATCAAAGGTCTTGGAGAGAACCTTGAATAGGATATGCTAGTTAAAAAGGTATTAAGGTCTCTATCTCTCAAGTTGGATCCAAAAATATCTTCTACAGAAGAAAGTCAAGATCTTACTCAGTTGAAGATGGATCAATTTCATGGAACCCTTACTACCTATGAGATGAGAGTAAATGATGATATACCACCAAAAAAATAAGAAACATTCAAGATAGAAATGAAGCCAAAGAATAATTTCCAAGGTAAGAAACCCAAAGAGGATGAGATATTTGATATTGATGAGGATGAACTAATTACTTTTATTACTAGTGATCTGAAAACTGAAAATGCAAGTGTAGAAAAATTGAATAACACACATTTGCATTTAAAATATATTTCTATTTCCTGACTTTTCTTTTAAATTTTGCATAAATAAATTAAAACCAAAATTAAAATGAAGATCATAATTATAAAATAATTGAGAAAAATCAGAAAAAATCACCAGCAAATTGATAATGGAGTTCAGCTTCAATAGCCTACGTCTCTGGGTCCGTTCAAAGTGAGGACCATTTCCATTATTTTTATGCAATAAATGGCTTAAAAAATCAATACAAGTCTTCAATTCATCTTCTCTAATCTCTGCTTGCCTATAAAAATATCTCTTAGACCTGAAAATAATGGCCCAAGGCCGTACAAGGCATAAATTAATTCCTAACCTTCTTAATTCTTTTACACAGTCAACTGCATAATATCCTTCAAATAGAAGGGTAGTTTATCCATAATTAACTAATATGATGAATTATAACTAGCTACATGTTACACTTCAAATCAAGGGACAAACTGAACATACACTTCTCCAATATGCATCTTCTCACATCAATGTTACATTGTGAGGTTATGGATGAATGTGCAAAGCTAGGAGGACTGGACAAGAGGCCTTGAATAGCACAAATGAATATACTAACTCACTAAATCTTTTGAATTCATTATAACACTTCACATGCCCTATAATAAGAAGTTTTCCAACTACAAATAGGATGTAAGAATGAGACAACATGTTAAGGAATCCATAGTATTCACTCAGCAAGATCCAAAATTCAAGTAAAATACACTAATAATAGTCAAGAAGGGGTCAAAATTAGTAGTCTTCTTGATCAAATGATATGAAAATGAGCATGGATTCACCATAATTAGGTGGAGCATGAGTTACAATGGTCAAAATGGCTAGTTCTTATAGAAATTGAGAGAGAGGAGGAGGAGAGAGAATTCCAAGGGTCACAGGGACACTTTTAAAGCTAATAAAATCAATTACTTATTCATGATAATAGGATATGGGATGAACCATTCAAGGTCAGGAAGCCCACGTTTCCATCCAAGTCATCAAACTCTTGCAAAGTGGCATAAAATTCCCTTAACTAGCTCAAAAAATATGCCTTCATGATTAGCCATGTTTGAACATCCAAAAACTAATTAGGGATAGGTATGATTATTATAATAAATTTTAATGGTTTTAGGTATGTCATTTCATGCTTTGGTTTTAGGCCTAGTCCTTTGAACTCATCTAGAAGTGAGCCATCATCATCTATTACTCCTCTTCCATGCACCTTGCACACTTGGTCTCAAATTTGACTTTAGTTTTTCATATAAAATCCATGGGAGGGATTTTATGACAATTTTAAATACCCTTTTATGGCTTTATAATCATTAGGGACACTTTAAAATGAGCTCATTTGAATTTTTCCACCCTTCTCAATAGCTTGTCCATTAGGCCAGTTTTGGCTAGCTAAGATGAGAGCTATTATTTGCACACTTATAAGTATTTTTAAGGATTTAAATTTCCATAAGTAGTTATAAAAAGTCCTAATATTCCCATCAAACTTGATTTCATCTCTTCATACCTCCTGTATCCTAAAAAACACATAAAATAGTTAAGAAATCCTTGTTTTGTACCTTATACTTATAAGTTTGTACAACCAAAAAGCATTGGGAGTATTTTTATGGAGTAATTTCCAATTTAAAATATTTTTCATGGTAAAAATATCCCATTATATTATCTATCCAACTCCATTTCTCCAAACTGGTCTTGGCTGAGGGTTTACAAGGGTTTTAGGCCTGTTTTGACTCTTAAGCTTTGTTCATAAAGATATGATGTCCAAATTTTAAAAAAAAATTAAGACCTCTAATAACAACCCTAAACTCCTTTGTCATCCATTCAAATCCTTATGAAATATGTGAGCAATCAAACCTCTCCTATCGAGTTTGTTTTCTCCTTTCCTGCATGCTTGAGTTGTCTTAAGGTCCAAAAATGGATTCTTTGTCGTTTCCTTTGCACTATAAAAACTTTAAAACATATTAATTGACCCCATGAACATGTTTAAATAGGTTTTAATTCATATCTTATGTTAGAAGTACAAATGGGCTCTCATTTGAAATCTAAGCTTCACCATGCCTGGTAAGCTTCGCTGCACCTTAGAGCTCAAAATGACCTTTTATGGTTTGCCTTACCTCCAAATATTTTATACACTCCTACCATGATCCAATAATCATTCTCCAATAGGCTATAAATCATATCAAATACTAGAATTGAAGATGACTTCCTCATCTAGCACTAAGCTTAACCATTCCTCATAGCCTTGACTGTAACCTTAAGAGTATGGAGTACCCTGTTGAGTTTAACCTTCATTTTATTGGTTTTCATGATTTTTATATGTGTTTTAAAGCTTTATACATATTATATAAAGTTTAAAATATCTCTTTACCTATCCATTTCTCTCTATCCCTCAAGACTGTGGGGTTCATGCATGGGGAAAGTACCCTCTATTTGAGATAAAATAGAGGGTACTTCCTCTATTTTTCTAGACTAATTAAAATTTTTAAAATATTTTAAAAGTGGTATATATTATCCACACAAAAATCCATCCATTTATTAGGTCATTTGACCCTCAAAAGGCTCTAAGACCCAAAATAAACCATGCCAAACGAATATTGTGTTCTGATTAGGACTATATGCTATAGGTTAGCATTCCTTTATTTTATTGTCTTCATTGGATAGATAATTTTAAATTTATAAACATCACCTTTTATTTATTTTAGACTTGCTTATAATTTAAACTCACCACATCCCCTTTATACTCCTTACTAAGTCAAACAAAGTTTTCACTCTTGATTGTATTTCTTGTTTTGAGCTCAAAAATGGTTCCTATAGGTGTTAGGCTCAGTTGGAATTTTATTATGATATGTTAGGACCTTAATTTAATAATTAATATCATTTATCAATTTTTTTAGACTTGTTCATAATTTTTTACAATGCCAACACTAAGAACCATCACTCTTCATGCTCATTGCCTTAGATAATCAAACACTATTGACTGTAGTTGCATATGATAGGTGTTGGGCCTTGAAATCATGTTTATTTAACCTTGAGTATCATAAAAATCCCTTGAATCACCCTTTCTCATCTCACTATCCTAGACTAGTCAAACACAGTTGGTTGTAGGTGCATAGTTTCACTTGCGGGACTCTTGTAGGTGTTTGTGTGATCACAACTCCATATATTAACCCTTATTTTTAATATTCATGATCAACAAGGATAAAACCATTATTTAAGCCCATTATGATTTATTTTCTCATTAAATAAACATTTTTTTCACATTTTCACCTATGGTTGGTTGTAGGTGAGCATTTGGTGATGAAAAGAGCCAAAAGGTGCATATTGAACTCTAGATCATAACCACTTAACTCCTCATGATGATCTTTATGTTCATAAATTTTGATTTCACCACTTGAGATCACTCACAGTATGGTGGAAAATTCAAGTTACAACTTTGGGTGACAAAGGTCTTTCTTTGGCTCAAAAATGTAAATAACACTACATGTACTTAGTGCATAAATGGGCAAATTTGAGGTTCCCAACAACCATCTTTCACTACTCATCTTCTCTTCAAACCTTGCAAGGTCATTCTCATATATATAGGATACAATATTAGAAAATTATGAGGTATAAAAGGCATTGGCAACATTGTAAAAGATATCAACAAAACCTTGAAGAACTTTGTTTTGCAAATTTAGGGACAAAAGGCCTAAAACTCAATCATCATCCTTTTTAAGTCATTTTCAACCTTGTCTATCAACCTATCAATCCAAAAAGGTCTTTCATGAAGTTTCCAACCTACTATGACCTCAATAAGGGTTTAAATACTTATTTCAACACTTCAAAATAACCTTTTGACTTTCTGTCAAGACCACATGTAGGTGAACAAAATCATGCATACAAGTAGTAAGGTGTAAATATGGGTGGTAGCATAATAATTGGCCTTAAATGGGTTTTATATTCATATTAGAACATTTAAATTCATTCCTCACTCATAAAATAACTTAAAACACCACTAAAACTCATGTTTTGGCATGAAATCATCTCAAGAAGCTCTTGTAGATGCACATTAATGGTTGCCTAACTATAAATGTTATAGATGACTATTATACACATGGAGATTGATTTTAAGAATGGAGTTTGAAATGGAAATGGAATTTATAGCAAATTTTTAAAATGTGAAATTTTTATCACAACCATCTAAACCCATGAACAAGCATGAAGTTCCTGAAAATGGTGAAAACTACTTGTAACTTAAAAAGGTGTATCCTCTTGCAACTTTAAGCTACTGACTCATCCAAACATCATGAAACTTAGAAAAAAGCATAGAGATAAGATAAGGATGAATCCAAAATAATATAAAATTAATATGACTAACTTTATTATATGAAAATTCCCAAACCAAAGCAAAACCTATAGGGTGCGTGAAACATCAAGTAGAAAAGTATAGTCAACTTCATGAGGATGGTTCATGAGGCACAGGATATCATTATTCAAAATATTTATATGTAAATGAAGTTATCTAATTTTAATTTCACCTCTCCAAATAATTTGATTTGAAACATCATCTTCTAGTCATACCAAGTATAAACCTGAATATTATTTTTGCTTGTCAAGAAGGGTGAAAAAGGAGTAGAATGGTTTTGGGCCAAAAATGGAAATTCCAAATCAATTAAAACATGTATTTGAGCTTTGATAAGCTGAGGATACATACCGTGATATTATCCCATGTGGCACACTTCCCCATGAGTTGTACAAGTGTCAAACTCACCTTTTTCCTTAAGAAAACTATCCTTTCTTCTAAAGAACCTACCACTTTTTAGTTATGTCAATTGATTAAGACCTATTGGGACACATTGGATATGACATCATATTTTGGTACGTTCACACTTCCAAATAAATCTATACAACTCATTAAATACCCCTTTTTTGACCTCAAAATGACTAAAGGGACTAAAATGACTAAGGACCAAGGCTAGTATAACTTTAAATGATATTAATTAACCTATAAAAGACATTTTTATATATGTATTAGACTCCTAAAACACATAGAGGTCAATTTTTTACATAGGGGTGCTCCAAATTGGCCTAAAAGTCAAAATTGGTCAACAATTAGACAAGGTGAATCCTCTTCAAAAAGAGGAGGTTGTTTCATTTGTCATGAAATAGGGCACAATTAAAATTTCTATACAAATAAGGTAAGATAAACTGTGTTTCCATCAAGGATTATTGTTTGCTACAACTGTGAGAATATTGGCCACATTGCTAGGTTCTACAAGCAAAGGCCTTTAAGTCAAAATAACTTCAATCAGACTCCTAGAGTACAAGAAAGAAGACGTGTTAACTCATGGAAAGCAAAAGTGGTAAGTGTGAGTCATGATGAGTATATAGGTCTAAGTAATCTATATGTTATGGTGGAGAATGCTTTAAAAGTTGAAGAGTGCCAAAGGCTCTCATTGTCTGCTCATATTGTGAAAGAAGAGACCAAGTTTAAGAAGAAGACCAAGGTACTAGTTGAGGCTAGTTATGAGATGTGTATGGATCCAAGTGAACATCATACCATTTCTAAGCATGTATCATGAAAAAAACATCAATTGTCAGTGCCTAGTGATGAATTTTCTAACTGTAAGGTGGATTTTTTAGATGAAAAGGTATGTCAAGAATCTATTTTGTCTCCATGTATTATTAGTTTAACCCTAAAAAAAAAATTGTAGTGGATGAGAATGTTGATTCTCTTAATCCTAAGAAGAAGAATAAGAAGAAAAAGAATAAATATAAGTATCAAATGAACAAGGAGGAGAAGGACTATGAGGAGTTGTGGGTAACTCTTGGTTTCACATTGTTCTAGGATATTATGAAGTAGGTTGTCTCTGCCTATACTTCTTAGGAGACATATTTCTTATAGAGAAGCAAGTTTGTGTGATCAAGATCATAATGCCAATTTTTACAAATACTTGTGTTGATTTTATAAGGTCATTGTTTAAGGGGGAGAAACAAGTTCATGAGCTTGCTCTAGAGGTTTGTGAAGGACCTATAATACAGGGTCAAAATGGGTGTTTCTAGATGGCATAATGAAATTGATGAAATTTAAAGAAGAGTTTGATTCTCAAAAAAATTTACTGACCTTATTATAGCTTGATCCAAGTGGTTTTATGGTCTGAAGGTATGTTGAAGTCAAATTGAAGTTTTTTGAGTGATCTCAATTTTCTCAATTTTGGCTTAAGGGCAAGTAGGCCTAAAATGGGTTATAGGATGTATGGGTTTTAAAATATGTGGAATCTCAAATCTTGGTCTATAAGTATGTAATGGTTGTATCTAGGTGTATAATAAGTTTTAGTGGTGGACATTGACCAGAAGAAGGTTTGTTGATTTTGTTTGTTTTGAGATTCTAGAGTTTTGGGCTATGCTAGAAAAGTGGTTTACCTCATGAATTGAGGTCTAAGGATTATTAATACATTTAATGGTCCAAATTTATTTTCAAATGAAGCTTAAAATAGATTTGAAGGTTTGTGGATTTCAAGTAATTCAAGTTTTTGTCAAATTCGATGCCTAATTGGTTAGCAGGTTTGTGAAGGAAGTATGTTGTAGAGGATGATCTAGGTAACGAAAATTGGTATGCCTGATGGGGAATAATAAAGTGCTCTAGATATGAAGTTTCAATTCTTGAAGCTAAGTGTTCTAAAATTTGTGTGCTATGTAAGTTCTAGGTAGGGCTATAAGGAGTCTAGACAGGCCTAGTAATGAAGTTATTATGTTTTTGCTTGATTTTTCAAAAATATCAAGGCATGAGTTTTTCAAGGAGAGTTATTAGGTTGATTGAGATCATGTTTCCTATTTGGTGATTTTTATGAAGTTTTGTTGATGGTCCCTGAGGTGGCTTAAGAAAAGAGGCTAGTAAGCCTTTATGGTGATTCTTCATGGTGTATGGAGATCTGAAGATGATCAAGAGGTAAAATTGCTCAAAAAATATTAGGGAGAGTCCCTATCGTATCTTGGTGATTTTCATCATATTTCAATGTTTTATGTGTTATTTCTTCATTTGTTGCAGTGCTTGGTTGAAGAGAGTGTTGGCATGGAGAAAGAGGAAGTTGTCAAGACTAGAAGAGCTAGGCTCAAGGTAAGGGGGAGTTTGTATTATATTTATAATATGATTTTTATCCTATTGGTAGTCTTTTTAGGTCCTCAATATTAGTTAGTACCCACTTTATCATTATGTCAAAAGGGATAAAGTTCATATTGTGAGAGTGTTTGAAGAGAGAGAAGGAAGGTGAGTTGTATGATGTGTGTTGACATCAACAAAAAAAGGGGAGATTATTGGAGTGTTTTCAATAATGTCATGGAGGTGTCCAGGTGATTGGATTAAGTGCCTTGATAATCTAAGTGATAATGACAAAGTGTGCATGGTGCTTGTCCTAGTATGCTTAAAGTTGGCTTGGTTGATCTTCTATTTTGGCATGGTTAGAGATGATTAAGGATGAGTATGAAGTATATATAATGTGAAATATATCACATAAGAATTTTTATATGCTTTGAGTGCTTATTTGGATGATTGGATTTCATTTGGTTAATCATTGTCTTTTATCTAGACATTTTAGGTCTAGTGGCAGAAAATTTGAGTAGGCAATTTGTTGACGTCATAATTGCCAAGTTTGGTTTATTCAGGGGGAGTTGGTCATATGGTTGTGATCACATTAGTCCCTAGTTACTATGCATTAAATTTTAGTCCATGTGATAAATCATGATATAAGATATGAAAGTGAAAATTTGACCTCCCAGGCACTTTGACAATGTTTCCCATAGCCAAATTTGCATGTGGAAAGAAAAATCCAATTAAGCATATTGATGAAGTTATCTCTCATAAATGTGTCAATTTTATAAGGATTTTATCATATGGGTTTATTTTTAATTTTTATTATTTTAAGTCATGCAATGAAGCGCAGTAAAAGATATGCATGTGCAAAGTTGGCCTTCCAAGGAGTTTTAGGCATAGTTGGCTCTATGGTAGAAAAATATGAATGAGAAAATTAATGGTGTTATGTATTTCACATGCAAAGGTTTCAGGAGTAGTTTGATACATGAATAGTGTTTTCCCCAAAAAATGATTGACATTTTTGGGACAACCTATGAACTAGTTTGGTTCATCGGACCAAAATTTCTCTCTTCCCTTCTCAAAATTTGTTCTGAGCTTTCAAATTCCTCATTTTTAAGCTTTTTTCATGAAGGGATTCATTGGTTCAACAGGTTAAAAAAAGTTTCTACAGGCAAGTTCAGTCAAAAGAACAAGCTTCTAACACTCAGTCATTTTTAGGATTGGTTCAACGCCTCGGTTAAATCAAAAGGGTTCAATTGGCGAATGATAAAGGACAAAGGCATTGAACCATTGAGCTTTGAACCACTTTGGTTCAAAATTTCAATGGGTTCAAGTTTCAAAGGTTCAACCAAAGCTTAGAAAGATAAAGGAAGCAGTGTTTGAGTGAGACACAGAATAAACCAATGAACCGATTGAACTTTGAACCGAAAGAGTTCAAAGTTAAATGGTTCAACATGGTTCAAAAGTTCAAAGGCGGCCTCAAGAAAAGAGAGAAGCAACATGGATGATTCCAAAGGCAAGTTCAAATGAAAGTGATGGTTCAACCAAGGAGTAGGAAAGTGATTGAATCAATAAAGTGATTGAACCAATAAAGTGATTGAAGCAAGAAATCAATTGAACCAAGAAGCCGAGAAGGCTGCTTGAACCGTTAAAACATTCAACCAATGATGTCCCCATAGATGTCAAATTTAAGGTAAGAGAAATATCCATTGAAATTCAAATAAAGTACTGAAACTTGAAAGAAGAACCAAGTGACTGGCTGAAAAGATGACCTGATAGCTCAAATCGCAATAGGAAGAGACAAAACTGGAAAAGACAAAAGCAAAAAGAGGGAAAAGCCTGAAATGTTTGCATAGAAGTAATTTCAGTAGGTGGAATAGTCTACTAAGCAGGTATTTTGGCTTACAATTTAAGGATGCAGCCTATTTTCTCCTTCCATGAAGTAAAGACAAATGGATAGCTGTGCAGATGTCAGAGGGGACAAACTAGATGATCCAGACTTGGGAGAAGACATATGGGATGAAATGACATGCCATGGTTAAGACAGCTACCCTATTTTCAATGCAATCCTTTGACAAACCTAGAAATGCATTCAAGGCATTGAATGCACAGCATGAGCCATTTTATGGAAAATAAGCACCCAAGTCTTTCTTGGAGCACTATATATTTTAATCTCTCATTTGTTACAAAGGAGACCTTCCCCTTAGCAAAAGAAAAACTTTGCCTGAATTGAAAGGCATTACTGAGACTTTGAGCTCAGATTCATATTTCTTTGATTGAATGATAAAGCAAGTTACTTGTAGACTTTGTGTTGTTATAGCTTGTTCTACTTTAGGAGATTGTTCTTATGTCTGTCTTCTGAAAGCATTCTTATTTATTTGATTTAACAAGCAAGACTAGTGGAGGTGATAAGGAAGGTGTCTTGAAGCCAACTAATTTTAGACTTTGTGCTATCATAGTTGTCTTTAGTGCATGTTTATTTTTTATTTCTGTGTAAAGGACCTTCAGACGACTTTGTGCCCCCATTGTTCTTCATATTTCAATCTTAGGCAGTTGAGGTGGAGACTTTGTGCTACATTTCAAGCTGCTCGTTACTCTGCACCTTTGGTTACCAGTTACTTACCAAAAAGATTCATGTTGCCTGCAAGAACAAACACTTCTAAAAGAAAAGAAGTGCCTTCTATCACTTCACCAAGATTTCTACTATCCAGGAAGGGATCTGGCTCTTAGTTGAATGTTACTTCTAAAGGAAGAGAAGTATCTTCACCAATAACCCAAGATTTCTCCTCTGTCTATGAGCATCATTTCTAAAAGAAGAGAGATGGATGATGTATTCTACCCCCATGTCTTACTTTCTACTTATATATATAGTATATAGCCTCTACATATTTAATAGGGAACCTCCCCTTGATGAGAGGAGAGATTTATCCCCTTTGGATGTGGTAAACCTATAACATTGGATGACCAATCTCCCTATGCTATGGTGCTAGGAACTATTTTGGTCACTAGTTAACTAGCTGACAAAATATTCACCCAACAATTTTTGGCGACTCTGTTGGGGACACAACAATTTCGTGCAGTCTGAAACCTCAAGTTTCAAATTGAAGCAGTCCCTACCCTTATCCATTACATAGTTTGGTGACTCCATTCCATGTCTTACCCATTATCATTATAGCCTTACCATCTTCCTCCACTTCCTTTATTTTATCTGGTCTACAAAACCAGAGCTGTTGGAAAAGAGTGCATAGTTTGAAGCCTCAAGCCTCAAGATGAAGTAGGGCCAATTATTTTCCATTTTTTGTTTTGTAATCTAGTCACTCCACTTATATTTGTTATCCCTATTTTTCATAATTAAATCATGGCAGTTCGAGGCCCCTGGAGTAACTCTTTTGGCCCTCTCAACTTGACTCCACCTCTGCATGAACTTTCACATAGTTCAAGAATGAATTTCCCCAAATTTTATGGTGATGGGAAGGTTCATCTTGATGATCACATTGCAGCTTTCAGCATAGCTTGCAGTGTAACAGGGGTGGAATTTGAAGACATAGCGATTATGCTATTCATGGAGACAATGCAAGGCGTTGCTTTAGATGAGTTCTACCATCCACAAGCTAGATCAGTGATTGACTAAGATACACTCAAAGCCAAGTTTAAAGCTAGGTTCAATCCTACAGAGGATGTGCATGCTTTGCTGGCCCAACTCACTCAGATGAAGAAGGAACCTCATGATCCTATGAGGGATTTTATTGCCAAGTTTAACAAGCTAAGGCACAAGATTCCCTTGGTCGTCCAGCTGACACCTCAGAATCTCATGTGCTTCTTCATCAACTCACAGCTACTTGAAGTGAGTTTTCTATTGAGACGGGCTAGACACATATACCTTGAGGCTACTCAAGACTTGGATACTGAGCTAGAAGATGACCTTATATTGGTAGGAAAGATAAGGAGAGATCCTAACAGAGGTAAACTCTCTTCATCTTTTGAATACTCACCCACAGCCACCACTGACCCAATGGTGCAAATGCTGGAAAATGAACTTCTAGCCTTGAAAAGACAAGTGGCACAAGGTATGTCTTTTATTCCTTCATACAGAGATGTACCAAGAAGGATGTTCCCCAATCATCCATATCAAGGCAGCGCTGATAGAAGTCAAGGGCAACCAAATCATCTTCCTTCTCCATAGAGGAACCTTACCCTTGAAGCACCTCCAACCAACTCAATAGTGGGATATCTACAAACAGAACATGTTTCCTATTTCCCACTTGAGTACGAGTAAGGAAATGATGTTGGTCTCTTCATGGAGGATCAAGAATAATTAGCTGGTGACTCCCACATTATTTTCTTGAATTACCAAGATGAACCCAAAAGTGAAGGTGAAGCAGATGAGGAATCATACGCAGTATTCACCCAGTCTGAGAATTAGTCAGCCCAGCAAGCTGATAAAGAAAGAATAGAGGAATGAAATCAGCTTGCAATTCCAATTGCTAAGCAAGGAATCACTCTGCCTTTCCAGTCAAAGGACCCAATGATTGCCAAGAAGGTTAGTACATCAAACATCTCTGCACCTTCTACTTCAACTTTGCAGATTAGTCCTCCCCCTCCAAAAAACAAAAAGGATGAAATCCCATCCTCTCTTCCAAGTCCATCTCAGTCATTTGACATGATTGATCATGTCAAGAAATCCAAAATTCAAAAGACTGAGTTTGAATCCCTACAAGCCAATCCTGAGCAGTTAAACATTGGTAGAGAATCAGGTGCAAACCTGTCTGAGGCAAATATTATGGTTACCCAAACGTCAGCCCCTACTGCTCAAATTATATTTGAGCCTTCAGGTAGGGGTAATTAATTTTTGACCACAGAGGACACTCATGTCCCAGCTGATGAAAGTCCTGGAGCTGGCAATCCAAGATTTCATCCAAACAAGGCATCAAAATAATTGGTAAGGCACAGTACAAATCAATAAGGATCTTCTATCTCTGATGAAGAGAAATCTAATAGAAGATTATCTTCTAATGATGCTTGGATCCTAGAATTCAATGGCAGCAATTCTTCCACTCATGCTAGATGCAAATCTCTGTTGCTCGAATTGAAAACTGCTCAAGATGAAGAGTTGAACTCCTTTACACCAAAGGAGATGCTAAGCTGATGGCTTGTCAGGGGTCTAATGCTGACAATCAAAATATGTGCTAGACTAAACCAACAGAATAGCAAGCTATGGTGGTGGACCATATTTTTGTACTCCAAAATCATCAAAAGGAGCCCTTTGCTATGAGAGCAAGGAGTTATGGTTTTCAAATTGAAGACCACGTCCTGCCATGGGGCAAGAAGAAGAAAGAGCCAAGAGGAAGACACAAAAATTGGTTTCCAAGTGGAGAGTTCCATTCGCCCATCACTATTTCTAGGGACAAAATGGTTTCCTACTAGTTTATCAGGATGGCACACCATTTTCACTATCTCACAGTGGGTGGCATCTGAAGCGCTTCAAATCTTGAGGCACTAGATAAGATCATCTGTACATATGTATATCTATATAGTCTTTAGTTCTATTTTATGCTTTTCATTTTTGTTTTTTTTGGAGCCTTTCTTTTTGGGTAGCATGACTTCGTATCCCAATGGCACACTTCAAGGCACTGGAGATTTTGGTTTCCACTCCCCTCAGTTGTTCCAAGTTTTCAACTGAAGGAAGTTCCCCAACTGGAGCCAGATGTTGTCCCCAAAAAATGAGTGACATTTTTGGGACAACCTATGAACTATTTTGGTTCATCGAACCAAAAATTCTCTCTTCCCTTCTCAAAATTTGTTCTGAGCTTTCAAATTCATCATTTTTAAGCTTTTTTTGTGAAGGGATTCATTGGTTCAACAGGCTAAAAAAAGCTTCTACAAGCGAGTTCAGTCAAAAGAATAAGCTTCTAACACTCAGTTGTTTCCAGGATTGGTTCAATGCCTCGGTTCAATCAAAAGGGTTCAATTGGTGAATGATAAAGGACAAAGGCATTGAACCATTGAGCTTTGAACCACTTTGGTTCAAAAGTTCAATGGGTTCAAGGTTCAAAGGTTCAACCAAAGCTTAGAAAGATGAAGGAAGCAGTGTTTGAGTGAGACACAGAATAAACCAATGAACTAATTAAACTTTGAACTGAAAGAGTTCAAAGTTCAATGGTTCAACATGGCTCAAAAGTTCAAAGGCAGCCTCAAGCAAAGAGAGAAGCAACATGGATGATACCAAAGGAAAGTTCAAATGAAAGAGATGGTTCAACCAAGGAGCAGAAAAGTGATTGAACCAATAAAGTGATTGAACCAATAAAGTGATTAAACCAATAAAGTGATTGAAGCAAGAAAGAAATTAAACCAAGGAGCTGAGAAGGCTACCTGAATCTGTTGAAATAGTCAACTAATGATGTCCCTGCAGATGTTAAATTTAAGGTAAGGGAATATCCGTTGAAATTCAAATAAAGTGAAAAACTTAAAGGAAGAACCAAGCAACTGGCTGAAAAGATAGCCTGATAGCTCAAATCATAGCAAGAAGAGACAAAGCTGGAAAAGACAAAAGAAAAAAGAGGGAAAAGCTTGAAATGTTTGCGCAAAATTAATTTCAATAGGTGGAATAGTCCACTAATCAGGTATTTTGGCTTGCAATTTAAGGATGTGGCCTATTTTTTCCTTCCATGAAGTAAAGACAAATGGACAGTTGTGTAGACGTTAGAGGGGATAGACTAGATGATCCAGACTTGAGAGAAGACATATGGGAAGAAATGATACGCCATAGTTAAGACAGCTACCCTATTTTCAATGCAGTCCTTTGACAAACCTGGAAATGCATTCAAGGCATTGAATGCACAGCATGGGCCGTTTTATGGAAAATAAGCACCCAAGTCTTTCTTGGAGCGTTATATATTGTAATCTCTCATTTGTTAAAAAAGAGACCTTCCCCTTACCAAAAGCAAAACTCTACCCGAATTGAAAGGCATTACTGAGACTTTGAGTTCAGATTGTAATTCATATTTCTTTGATTGAATGAGAAAGCAAGTTACTTGTAGACTTTATGTTGTTATAGCTTGTGCTACTTTAGGAGATTGTTCTTATGTCTGTCTTCTAAAAGCATTTTTATTTATTTGATTTAACAAGTAGGACTAGTGGAGGTGATAAGGAAGGTGTCCTGAAGCCAACTACTTTCAGACGTTGTGCTATCATAGTTGTCTTTAGTGTGTGTTTATTTTTTGTTTCTGTGTAAAGGACCTTGGGACGACTTTGTGCCCCCATTATTCTTTGTATTTCACTCTTGGGCAGTTGAGGTGTGACTTTGCTCTACATTTCAGGTTGCTGGTTACTCTACACCTTTGGTTGCCAGTTACTTACCAGAAATATTCATGTTGCCTACAAGAATAAGCACTTCTGAAAGAAGAAAAGTGCCTTCTGTCACTTCACCAAGATTTCTACTATCCAGGAAGGGATTTGGCTCTTGGCTGAATGTTACTTCTGAAAGAAGAGAAGTATCTTCACCAATAACCCAAGATTTCTCCTCTATCTATGAGCATCATCTCTGAAAGAAGAGAGATGGATGATGTATTCTACCCCCATGTCTTAATTTCTGCTTATATATATAGTATATAGCCTCCGCATATTTAATAGGTAACCTCCCCTTGATGAGAGGAGAGATTTGTCCCCTTTGGATGTGGTAAATCTGCAACAATGGATGACCAATCTCCCTATGCTGTGGTGATAGGAACTATTTTAGTCACCAGTTAGCTAGCCGACAAAATATTCACCCAACAAATAGATTCTCCTATATGAAGAGATCATATGGCTCAAGTTTTAGGCCATGATATTGATCAAGACAAAAGCTATTAAGGAGAAAAGATGGCCTTCCAAATAGATGGTAATGGTCCCCATACTTAGCCACATTTATGAAGGGTAAAGACCAAGACTAAATAGATATGTAATGGCTCATGGGAGTTCATACAAATCAAGATAAATGGAGTGTATCAAATCAAATATGTCAAAATTATCATTGGTTAACAAATTTAAAGATCAAACTCCTTACAAAAGGATCAACTTAGTGTGTTTGTTCCAAGGTGTTAAGAAGTAGCAAGATGAGGATAAGTGTTTGAAGTTTAACATTGAGCAGAGGTAAAGATCAGGCTTCTTATAAGACCCAATAGTTATTGGATGTTTGTACATATACATATCATTGGTGTGTATTGACCAAGATGATTTCAAGGTGTCCAATGTTTAACAAAGATAAAAATTGAGCTACCTATAGGAGATCAACGAAGTGTATGTGGTCAAGATTTCAAGATTAGATAAGATGAGGTCAACTATTTAAAGTTTAATGTTTGGGTAGTGGCACACTATAAGTTAAAATTTGAAGAAGATCTATGGTATGTGTTTAATCTAAGATGTGAGGACATGAGATGAGGACATGGTGTTCGAGGTTTAACTGTGACCATTTGAATTCAAATATTTGAATTTAGCAAAGGAAATACTAGTATCTAGTTTTTGGGCCATATCTTATGATATAGGCAAATTTGATCAGCATGTAAAAAGCAAATTTGTAGAGGACTCCAAGGCAAATTTGCTAATATAGATTTAAAGATATGAAAGTGTGTATAGTCAAAGTTATGAAGGTTCAAAGTTGACTATGTGTTTGACCATGGACTATAAGTGACCCGAGAAGGATAATTGAGATTGTGTTGATGTTGTTTCTATGTTTCATGATGACTCAGTTATTGAAGATTATTTTAGACTCCATGAGGTTCATCTATATGGATTTTGAAGGTGTGATCAATCTATCTTGAGTATGAATAATGCTTAAAAAGTTGACTGTATGTTCATTCATAGTGTTCTTATGTACAAGGTCATTGTTTCAATTGATTGAGCATATGCATAGGTGAGTAGAGATGACTATGATCATTTGAGGATGTCTAAAGGATCATGTGGAGTGGACCTATGAATTGAAAGTGGTCCTATGTTATTGATGAAGTGTTAAATGGGTGAATAGGTCTCCATGAGACCTATAAAGGCTATAAGGGCTTAATTTGAAAGGTGTAGTTGTTTAAGGGTGACCCATGGTATTGATGCCTAAATGTGTACCATAGGTGCCCAGAGTGTTAAAAAACACTTCTCATTTTAGAATTCAGAGAATTTAGTTGATGAGTTATGGGTTGCAGTAATCATGTTACTTGTTGATAGAATAGAGGTAGAATAGGTGACTATTTCACAATATTTATATTATTTGGTGGTTGGGAGCCACCATGGCCAAATAGTATATCTATGTAGAATATGTATTAACTATGCAAATAACAGTGAATTATGATCAAGAACTAAATTAAGAATTAATTTAGGATGGATATTTACAATGACAAACTTAAGCTAAGATGATCCAGGTTAAAAAAGAAGCAAATGGAATGGTAGGGTAGAAAGAAAAATGTTGTTGATCTTGTTTCAGCTATTATGACAAAGTTCACATATCATATGAACATGCATTCAACCAATATACTAAATGAAGCATTTTAAGCCTAAATCACAACATACAATAAGTAAGCTTCAAAATAAGGTATAAAATGATGCAAATAGGAACCAGACTCACTTTAAAGATCCACTCCTGCAAGCAAACAACTTTAGCCCAAATTCAAAAGAAGTGCAGCAAATGAAATAAGCCTAATAACTTTCAACTAATCTAGCAGTGGAAAAAATTAGCAGCTCTACATCTAGAATCCATAGGAACCATTCAAATTTTAAAAAGAAACCAAACAACTAAGAGAGAAACCATATAGCATTTCCTACAATCGAATACTAGACAATCTTTGTTGAATTCCTTGCTTATATTAACTACTCCTAGTTTACATAATAATTTAGTTCTAAGAACTCCCACCCTTTACAAAAATGGTAGTATTGCATTTTATAGCAGAATAAGGTGGTATATCAATCAATCATAAGATACAAAGGCAAAAAAGAGATAAGGACAATTGTCCTTTTTACAAGGTCTAGAATACATTTGCTTTCCCAAAGTGGACTGACCTATAGGTAAATATGATAACAAACTAGCAGATGCCCTTACAAAAGAATATTCCACTTTCAAAACATTATAAGGCTTTATAAAATAGAATATTATTAACTAGCAAAATCCTCATATCTTTGACTTTGGCAAAGCCATCTTATATCTGCATTGAGCGGATATTTTTACCTACTTCAACATGAACATATATTAAATACAGATTGAAAACCAATTAAAAAACTATTTTTCATTTAGCTATTGCATTAATGAAAATCTTACAGATTGCATACTGTTGCCACTGAATTGTTTGGACCCTCCATTTAAAAGCCATCAATTGATTCTTGGAGCTCAGATTAATGTTCATGTAAACATCATTTAAAATACATGCGAACATCTTTGATGTCCCATGGACTGTCAAATTTAAGCTCATATGGATTTTTTCCTAGGCTCAAATTTGACGTCTATGCAGACATCTTCTATTTTTTTGGCCAACTTTATAGTTTTATATCTTGAAGTTCAAAGGTCACAGATGCACCAAAATTGAAGGAAATGGACTTGATACTAAAAGGAACAAACCCATTAAATCTGTTAGTCATGAGAGCTTTCTAGGTAGACTTATAAAATATATAAGTTAACTAGTCTATATGATTTTGCATGATGTCCTCATCCCTATCAGGGTCAAAAATAACTATGGAAATTTGGTCATTTTAGTTTGTAAAGCCAACTTTGAACATATATATATTTCATCTCATTTCATCGCATGAGCTGCCGCTTGGTGCATATGTTCTAGGTATGAAGATTAAGAAAAACCATTTGACCGTTTTTCCTAAAACTACAAAATTTGTGAGATATAGCACAAAGATGAACAAACCCATTTGGTCATTTCCTTTGAAACTATCACACGTGTGAGATATGACTACAACAATATGCTAACTCGGTTCAATTTGGACCTAGAAAACATAGTCAAAAATGCTTTGGATGGAAACTTTGCACATTTTTATCTTCTATCACACTTTATCATGTGAGTTGAAACTTGTCTCATATGTTCCTGGCACAAAGGTAACCAAACCCATTTTATCATTTCTATTGAAAATTTCACACGTGTGTGGCATAGCCTTTTAAACATGCTCACTCGACTCTGTTGGCACTCACTAAAAAATGGCTATGGAAAATTAGAGGAATTTGGTTGAGAGGCCAACTTTAGATCTCTATAACTTTTGATGTGCATTGTCATATGAGATAAAACTTGGTGCATACATTTTTGGTAGAAATGTGAATAAATTAATTTGATCATTTCCCTTGAAACTATCACACGTGTGAGAAATGACTACACCAATGTGCTCACTCTACTCAATTTGGATCTAGAAAACATAGTCAAAAATGTTTTGGAGGGCAAATTTGCACATTTGTATCTTCTAGCGTACTTTGTTGTGTGAGATAAAAATTTGTGCATATGTTCTTAGAAAAAATATGAACAAACTTATTTGATCATTTCCCTTGAAACTATCACATGTTCAAGATATTACTGCACCAATATGCTCACTTGGCACAATTTGGACCTAGAAAACACAGTCAAAAATGCTTTGGAGGGAAACTCTAGATCTCCATAAACTTTAATGAATTTTATATAATGAGCTTAAATTTAGTGCATATATTTTTGGCATAAAAATAGACAACCCCATTTGATCATTTTTCTTGACTCATCCACGTATGTAAAACATGGCCTCAACAAACCTGTTCAATTTTTTTACCATTAGACTAGAATGTCTAGATGGATACAATGAGGGACCAACCAAATACCATGCACTTACATACTTACTCCAAGAACACTTGGCACCCTATAGGGTCTTTTCAACATATTCATGGTCTTTATGAATTAATAAATGACACTTTAAGTGAACTTAAAGTGTTTCAATGGATGATCTTCAAATAAAAATAATGTGCAAACATGCTAGTGACACTCTGATCAAGTAAATTTTCAATTTCAATGTACAAATTTACACAATTTGACATAAGGGTCCTCATTTTTTATAAATGGGGGTATGGTGACCTCAATTAATGGTGACTTACAGAGAAAACATAGAAATATCTTAGAATTCAGAGACACTAGCTTAGACAAATAACTAAGCTACTTATTCTATATGATCAAGCACCATTATTAAAATCAGACCATGGTTAAAACAAATCTTTCACATGAAAAATTAGGATCAAACATCAAGACATAGTCTTGTTGTGTGTATGCTTTGATTCCACTTACTGATTTCCAAAAGATTTAGAGAATAACTTCCATGTTTATGACTTTAATCATTAACATTAACTTTTAGCATGTTTGAATACTCATTAAAAACCATGATTTGCATAGGTAAGGCTTGGGAATTACTCTACTACTAGTCAAGCATCTATAGCCCTAACAGAGAGGCCTTTAGCTTTAGTCATGGCCTTGTTCCACTGCAAGCCAAGTGTCCATAACCCCGATGAAGATTACTATAATCACCTTTGCTTGGAAAGCTTTTGATTTTAAAATAAGTTTTTATTTTTGTATTTTTTGGATCCTTTTGGGATTTCTAGAAAAGGTTGGGAACTAGGGTAGCTAGGTTTAGGGATTTGATTGAGTGTTTGAGTTTTAGATAATCACCCTTGGCTATAAATGTTGTCCCAAGTAATTAATGTTCTTTAAGTGAAAGCATGACTTTATCCTAATAGTTTAAGCCTACTTATTACATGTGCAATCTTTCCTAAAACCAAGATTAGATCAAAATAAGGTTTAAAACCTCAAGGAATAATTAACTTATCCATCAGTCTTTTCTAGCTTCTCTAAACTACAACATCAAGTTCATATTTCAGTAATCCATGATCAACCAATGTTGAGAATTCATATCTGCATTTCTAAACTGTGAAGCTCTTGAGTAGTTAGATGAAACTTGAGATGAGGGTTGTCTAAAAGAACTTATTTATAAGTCAGAAACAAACAACAAAAGGTAAGTAAATATGTATAGGTGTTATATACAAACAGGGGATAAGAAGGAAAAAATAAGAAAGAAAGAACAGGAAAGAAACTAGTCTAAGTCCTATACTAACTTCATAAAATACTTACCTCTAGGATCAAATAGAAAATCATTTAGTCTACTACAAAGCCTTGATATCTGAGTGTTTTATAATGGCATCTTCTTGTAGATATGGGCATTTAGACACCTTGGTCTTTTGGATGATGGGACTTGGGCTCCCATATCCATTCTCAAGTATATGGATTGAAGATATGAGTCTAAAATCCAATCATTTTCCTCCCAAATACTACTAGTTTGTAGCAAGAGTGCCAGTTTTGCTTCATCCATAGATAGGTATTGTCTTAGATCATCTTCACTCAATAATGGAAACTTAGCTTGCATCCTCAAACTGATGTCTTAGCATTAGAATTTTTTTGAGGTGGAATTAGACTACCAATCTTTACTCAAAAATATTTCAATTCATACCAAAATATTTCTTCATCTTGATCAATATAATGATGTTCATTTGGAATCTTGCCATCAAAAACATGTTAGTCTCATGCCTTTATCTTTTCAATGAAGTCATATGAGAATTCCTAATCTGTTATGCTTGTTTCATCTTCATCTTTGATGAGGAAAGGCATCTCCTCTATCCAACCAAGTTCAAACTCAACTTGTCTTAGGATCTTCTAAATGGTATAGTCTTCTTAAATCTCTAGACCATTGATGTAATCCTAAGATATATAATCAATATGTTTTTCTATCCCATCATCCACTATTTCAAGCTCCTTGATTTTATTCAAGAAATCATGGTATGATAGTTATCAATGAACATCTTCTTCAAGAGTATTTTCCATTTCAACAATAAATCTACATGGGTTATCTTCGTGGTTGCCCTCTGAAGATGTATTATCTTGTACTTGATCTATATCCACCATTTTAAATCCTTGGGCAACATCTAACAACTCTTCTTCATCTATAGGTGTCTTGATGATGATGTTTTGTTGGTCTTCAATTCAAATTCTCTTTCACGTTTTCAGAAATATAAGTCATCTCAAATGCAACTTCCTCAAGTGGCTCATCTTCATCCTTATCCTCATCTTCAAATGGGGAAACAAAGGTTTCCACCATGAGAGATTGAGATGTCTTTAAAGAGTAAGATGTACCTACAATATTGTCTCGGTTAGGCACAACTCTATATTTGTCTCTTCCATATTGAGATGTTTTAGAAACATTGCAATGATTAACTAAATATACATCACAAAAATTCATTTGTATGTCCTAAGATGACTCATCATGAAACCTACCTAGAGGTCTATTAAACTCTTGAAAAGAGAAATTTATACCAAAGTTCTCATTATTACCCATTTGCTTCTACAACTAAAGCAAATCAGTGCTAAATTTCTGAACCATTTTTAGTATTAAGTCATTTGAATTATTTGGGGTCTCAAGATCATGGATTAGAGCATTAATACTAGCTATGGGTATCATATTTCTATGATTACATAAATGGATTCAATTAAAAATTCTATTCAAAAACTGTAAGCTTTGGCCATGATATGGATGAGTCAATGGTAATTGGTTTTAGATTGAAGGTTGATTCAAGACAGACATATTCTGATTGGTGTTAGGGATGGAGTATGTCATTTGTCTTGGAGGTTGCATTTGGTCATTAATGTTTATATATTTAGAGTAGGCCTAGACCAATGTATTTATAACTAAGAGATATCTTTTCAAGAACATGGAAGTCATGGAATCCACAACATTCTTATAAATTTTTAAGGTTAAAGCCTCATTGGGTCTATAAGGGGCTATGGTTCTATTGAACCTCATTTGGAACCTAGTTTTGAAAGCTTTGATGGTCTCATTAGCATCTCTTTTAATTATGGTGAATAGTTGATACAAGACATAGGGACTAATGATTTTTCCAAATTGATCAATGAAAACATTGTTAAAATCATTCCAGCTAGTAATGTACTCTTCAAGCAGATTGAGAAACCATTCATATGCAACATCTTTAAAAGTAAAAGGAAATAGTCTACATGCTACATCTTCATGAGTCACATTTAATAATCTTAATACATATTTGAAACTTCTAACATGTTCTTTAGTTATGACAATATTAGGATTAAAATTGGGTAGATATCTTTTAGGATTTCAAGAAAGATCATGTATTATACCTGGTACGTTGATTGAAGAACCTCCTAGTCAAGCCATTCCTTGAATACATGAGTATCCTAAATGGATAAAGTAGATTGGGAGCATGAGGATTTGCTCACCTCGGTTTCATTTTTATAATTCTAGCTTAAGGACTTTGAATCCTATTTAAAATATGAGGTGTCAATTGATCTTTACAAACAATAATGATTATATTTTCACATTAAGAAAGTTTTACAAAGATTCATATAAATAATAATAAGAACAACACCCTTTAACTAAGTTAGCTCAAAGCAGAGTCAAAATATGCTAGTATGAATGATCTTTACACATTCAAGTCCAAATAAACACAAATTTACAAAGTATTTATGAATCTTTGATCAAAATAGCTATTATTAAACTCAAACTGGTTGTATTTATAGATCTAAAGCTATCTTTATCAAAACTAAGCATATGTATTCAAAAAATGTCAATATTTGTTTAAATAAGCCCAAAAATCAATCTAAAACTATGAAGATCACCAACCTTTACACAGCTATGCTAAAATAAACACAAATATGTAAAGAATAGACTGATATTTGATCAAAATACACCAAAACTAGGAAAGATCCTACAAATTCATAAAGATTTGTTGAGAGCCCTCCTTCTAGTACTAGCAAAGCTCTTCCTTGTTGATTCCTAAATGTGTACCACATGTGCCCAGAGTGTTAATAAACACTTATCATTTTAGAATATAGTGTATGAGTTGTGAGTTGAGGTAATTTTATTACCTATTGATGGAATAGAGACATAACAAGTGACTATTTCACAATATTTATATTAAGTGGTGGTCAGGATCCACCATGGCCAAATAGCAGATCTATGTAGAATATGTAGTAACTATGGAAAGAATAGTGATTTATGAATAGGAAATAAATTAATAATTAATTTAAGATGGATATTTACAATGATAAGCTAAAGCTAAGGTGATCCAGGTTAAAAAAGAAGCAAAAGGAAGGGTAAGATAGAAATAAAAATATTGTTGATATTGTTTCGGATATTATGATAAAGTTTACATATCATTTGAACATGCATTCAACCATTATATGAAATGAAGAAGCTTAATCTTAAATCACAACATACATCAATCAAACTTCAAAGGAAGATATGAAATGATACAAATAAGAACCAGACTCACTTTAAAGAGTCACCCCTGCAAGCAAACAACATTAGCCGAAATGCAAAAGAAGTGTAGCAAATGAAATAAGCCTAAGAACTCTCAACTAATATATCATCGGCATAAATTAGTAGATCTACATCTAAGATGCACATCTAAAATCTATAGGAACCATTCAAATCTAAAAGTGAAATGAGATAACCAAGAGAGAAACCATATAGCACTTCTTAGAAGTAAATACTAGATACTCTTTATAGAATTCCTTGCTTATATTAACTGCTCCTAGTTTACAAATTAATTTGGTTCTAAGAACTCCCCCCTTCTATAAAAATGGTAGTACTACCTTTAATAAGAGTATAAAGTGGTATACCACTCAGTCATAAGATATAAATGTATAAGAGATAAGGATAACTATCCTTTTTATAGTCCTAGAATACATTTGCTTTCCCAAAATGGACTGACCTATAGGCAAATATGCTAACAATCTAGCATATGCCCTTACAAAAGAATATTCCACTTTCAAAATATGATAAGGCTTTACAAAATGGAATATTATTAACTAGCAAAATCATTATATCTTTGATTCTAGCAGAGCCATCCTATATCTATATTGACTTGCTAATTTTACCTACTTCATCTCGGATATATATTAAATACAGATTGAAAACCAATTAAAAATAGGTTTTCATTTAGTTCTTGCATTAATAAAAATCTTACAGGCTGCATAGCCTTGCCATTGAACTGATGGGACCTTCTATTTAAAATCCATCGACTGATTCTCAGAGCTCAGAATGATGTTCACACAAACGTCATTTGACATCCATGTGAATATATTTAACATCCCACAGACAGTAAAATTTAAGCTCATATGAATTTTTGTATGGGCTTAAATTTGACGTTTATGCAGATGTTTTCTATTTTTTAACCAACTTTGCAATTTTATATCTTGAAGCTCAAAAGTCATGAAATCACCAAAATTGTAGGAAATGGACTTGATATTGAAAGGAATAAGCCCATTAAATCCATTGGTCTTAAGAGATTTTTAGGAAGGCTTATAAAACTTAGAAGTTGACTAGTCCATGTGATTTTACAAGATGTCCTCATGCTTGTCAGGGTCAAAACTGACTATGGAAATTTGTTAATTTTATTTTTCAAATCCAACTTTAAACATACATATCTTCCATCTCACTTCATCATGTGAGTTGTGACTTGGTGCATATGTTCTTGGTATGAAGATGAAAAAACCTGTTTAACCATTTCTCTTGAAATTGAAGCATTTATGAGATATACCACCTTCAATATGTCTACTTGGCTCAATTTGAACACTACAAAATTGGCAATGGAAAAAATAGCATAATTTGGCTGAGTGGCCGACTTTAGATCTCCATGACTTTTGATGTGCTTTGACAAATGAGTTGAAACTTGACACATATATTCTTGGCATAAAGGTGAACAAATCAATTTGGTAATTTTCCTTTAAACTATAATAGGTGTGAGATATGATTGCACCAATATGCTCACTCAGCTTAATTTGGACCTAGAAAACATAGTAAAAAATGCTATGGAGGTCAACTTTGCATATTTGTATTTTCTGCTGCATTTTATCACAAGAGCTGAAACTTGGAATAAATGTTCTTGGCACAAAGGTGAACAAACTCATTTGATCATTTATCTTGAACCTTTTATACATTCAATATATGCCCTTCCCAACATGTTTACTCAGCTTTATTTATAGTCCCTAAAAAATGGATATGAAAAAATTGTAGAATTTGGCTGAGAGGCCAAATTTGGATCTCCATAAATTTTGATGCACTTTGGAAGATAAGATAAAACTTGGCACATATGTTCTTGGAATAAATGTGAATAAACCCATTTGATCATTTTCCTTGAAAGTATAACATGTGTGATATATGATTTCTCCAATATGCTCAGTCAACTCAATTTGGACCTAAATACATAGTAAAAAATGCTTTCAAGGGCAACTTTGCATGTTTATATCTTCTGGCACACTTTGTTTCATGAGTTAGAAATTGGTACATGTTCTCTTGGCACAAAGACAAACAAACCTATTTTATCATTTATCTTGAAACCATCATATGTGGGAGATATGATTGCACTAATATGCTCACTCGGCTCAATTAGGACCTAGAAAACATAGCCAAAAATGCTTTGGATGGAAACTTTGGATCTCCAAAATATTTGATGTACTTTGACAGATGATCTAAAATTTGACACATGTTTTTGGCATAAAAATGGACAAACCCATTTGATCATTTTCCTTGACTCATCCACATGTGTAAAATATAGCTTCAGCAAACTGCCTATTCAGATTTTCTGCCATTAGACTAAAATGTCTAAATGGACACAATGAGGGACCAACTAAATACCATGCACTTTCATACTTACTCCAAGCACTCTTGGAACCCCATAGGGTCTCTGAAACATGTCCATGTTATTTATAAATTAACAAATGACATTTTAAGTGAACTTAAAGTGTTTCAATGGATGATTTTCAAATAAAAATAATGTGCAAACATGTTAGTGACACTCTAATCAAGTGAATTTTTAATTTAAAGGTAAAAATTTACATAATTTGACACATGGGTCCCCATTTTTAGAAATGGGGGTATGTTGACCTCAATAAATAGTGACTTTTGGGGGAACATAGAAATATATTAGAATTCAGAGACTCTAGCTCAGACAAATACCTAAGCTACTTATTCCTTTTGATCAGGCACCATTATTAAGATGAGTCCATGGTTAGAAAAAATATTTCACATGCAGAATTAGGATCAAACATCAAGACATGGTCATGTTGTGTGTGTTCTTGGATTTCACTTATTGATTGCCAAAGGATTTAGAGAACAACTTCTAAGTTCATGACTTTAATTATAAACATTAACTTTTAGCATGTTCAAACACTCATTAAGAACTATAATTTTCTCAAAGAAGGCTTGAGCATTACTCTACTTTAAGTCAAGCATCCATATCCCTAATAGGGATACATTTGGCTCTGTTCATGGTCTTACTCCACTACCAGCCAAGCATCCATAGCCTCGGTGAAGATTACCAAAATCATCTTTGGTTGGAAAGCTTTTAATTTTACAATAAGATTTTATTTTTTTTATTTTTTGGATCATTTTTGGCTTTCTAGAAAAATTTAAGAACTAGGTTAGCTAGGTTGAGGGAATTGTTTGAGTGTTTGATTTTCAGACAATCACCCTTGGTTGTAAATGTTGTCCTAAAAAATTAATGTTTTTTAAGTGTAAGCATGACTGTATCCAAATAGTTTAAGCTTTCATCTTACATGTACAATCTTTCTTAAAACCAAGATTAGATCATAATAAGGTTTAAAATATCAAGGAATAATTAACTTATCCATCAGTCTTTGCTAGCTTCTCTAAACTATAACTTCAAACTCATATTTCAATAATCCATGATCAACCAATGTTGAGAAGTCATATCTGTATTTCTGAAATGTGAAGCTCTTAAGTAGTTAGATGAAATTTGAGCTGAGGGCTATCCAAAAAGACTTATTTAGAAGTAAGGAACAAAGCACAAAAGGCAAACAAACATATACGAACTTTATATAAAAACAAGGGATAAGAAGGAAAAAACAAAAAAGAAATAACAAAAAATAAACTATTCTAAGCCCTATACTAACTTTAAAAAATACTTAGCTCTAGGATCAAATGGAAAATTATTTACTCTACTATAGAACCTTGAAATTTTAGTTTTTTTATGGCATATTCTTATAGATAGGGGTGTTTGGACACCTTGGTCTTCTGGATGGTGGGACTCGGGCTCCCATATCCACTCTCAAGTAAATGGATCAAAGATATGAGTCTAAAATCCAATCATTTTCCTCCCAAATCCTCCAATTTTGCAACAAGAGTGTCAGTTTTACTTCATCCATAGATAGGTATTAGATTAGATCATCTTCACTCAATAATGATAGCTGTGATTCCATCCTCAAGTTGATGTCTTCTTTAGGTTCTTTCTAAGTTGGAAGTGGACTACCAATCTTTGCACAAAAATCTTCCAATTCATCTCAAAAGGTTTCTTCATCTTGATCAACTGAATAATGTTCATGTAGAATATTCCCATCAAAAACATGTTAGTCCCATACCTCTATCTTTTCAATGAAGTCATATGATAATTCTTGATTTGTTATGCTTGTTTCATCTTCATCTTTGATGAGGAAAGGCATCTCCTCTATCCAACCAAGTTCTAACTCATCTTATCTTGGGATCTCCCAAAAGGTATAGTCTTCTTGAATCTCTAGACCATTGGTGTAATCCTCGAATGGAGCATCAATATGTTTTTCTATCCCATCATCCACCTTCTCAAGATTCTTGATTTTATTCAAGAAATCATGGTATGATTGCTACCAATGATCATTTTATTCAAGATTATTCTTTACTTTAGTAATGAATCTATGTGGGTTATCTTCTTAGCTACCCTCTAAAGAAGTATTATCTTGTACTTGATCTATATCCACCATTGAAAATCCTTGGGTAACCTCTAACAACTTTTCTTCTTCATCTGCAGGTGTCTTAATGATGATGTTTTATTGGTCTTCAATTGAGATCTCTTTCACATCTTTAGGAATATAAGTCATCTAAAATGCAACTTACTTAAGTGGATCATCTTCATCCTCATCTTCAAATGGGGAACTAAAGGTTTCCACCATGAAATATTGAGATGTCTTTGAAGAGTCAGATGTACCTTCAATATTGTCTCAATTAGGTGCAACTCCATATGTGTCTTTCCCATATTGATATGTTTTAAAAACATTACAATGATCATCCAAATCTACATCACAAAAATTCATCTATATGTCCTCAGATGACTCATCATGAAACCTTCCTAGAGGTCTATTAAACTCTTGAGAAGATAAATTTATACTAGATTTCTCCTCATTATTACACATTTGCTTCTACAACTGAAGAAAATCACTGCTCAATTTTAGAACCATTTTCAATATTAAGTCATTTGAATTCTTTGGGGTCTTAGGCTCACGAGTTAGAGCATTACTACTAGCTATAGGCATCAGAGTTATATGATTTTGTGGATGGAGTCCATTAACAGTGCTATTCAGGAACCCTAAGCTTTGGCCAAGATATGGATGACTCAATGGTAATTAGTTTCAGACTAGAGGTTGATTCAAGACAGACATATTATGATTAGTGTTAGGGATGGAGTATGTCATTTGTCTTAGATGTTGTATTTGGTCATTAATGGTTATGGATTCAAAGTAGGCTTGGGCCAATGTATATATAAATAGGAGAGATTTTTAGGAACACGGAGGTCATGGGATCCACATCATCCTTATAAATTTCTAAGGATAAATCTTCATCAGGTCTATAAGGGGTTATGGTTCTATTGAAACTCTTTTGGAACCTAGTATTGAAGGCTCTGATGATTCTGAATATAAAAATTCCCTTGGACCACCTTAGAACCCCCTTGGGACCAATCTGATCCTTCAAGCCCTAACGAGCCTAACCTATGGTTAGTTTATCAAACTAACTTAACCTAGCTTTTACCCACTTTGACCCTTCACCCTCGACTATCATCTTTATCAACAATCAAGATGATCATTGATAGTCACCCTGACCATCAAATTTTAGGGTGTACCTCCTTAACTACAAACATGCAAGTTACCTTGCCTTGCTTTTCTAAAAATAGTCTATCTTAATCTGCATATAATCCATTGCATGAGTGAGTTATAACTAGAAGGCCTAGTTAACATCTTTTTATAACTCTCTTGCCTTTCCTATAAGAAGAAAGGAGTAGGAAGGTGAAATCAATATATAATTATTATCAAGAGCTTGTGCATCCAAAGTTATTTTGTTTTATAATTCAATCATCATCCATAATCTAATGATCCAGCCATCACATTTGAGAGCCAACTTACCATCGTATCTCTACCAAAGTGTCAACTACCATTACTCTATCAAAATCATATCAGACACTACCAATAAGTCAACCACCTCAATCAACCACTTGAATAGCTTTCTACAAGATAAGTATTTGCTTTTCAATATTCAATTACTTTATTTTCCTTTCACACTCAGTCCAGCATCAACCCATCTCTCAAAATCCCACCTTATGACCCTATTAATCAGCTATTTACCAATCCAGACCTACACATAGTAACCATCAATGGTTGTCACAACTACCGATGATTTGTTGAGCAGTCGATAGTCTATCCAACCATCGATAGTTAGCTTGACCACCAATGGTCACCTTAACCACCGATGGTCATCCAAACCACCGATGATCACTATAATAGAAAATTCCAACAATTTATTTCCACCTACCTACCCCCAACCAAATCTAGTTTTTTGTGTCCTTGTCTATTCATAGACCCTTACCTAATTTTTTGAAATAGAACTGAGCTGTTTAGTGCTAGTACTGACTTACTTATCATTGTATTAGTTATTTCTATTCTATTTCTTTAGCAAGAATATCTTTTGTTTAATTTTAGTACCTTTTGATTATTAATGAAAGTACTCTCTATTCTATTTTATAAACTTAATTATTTAAAACATGTGGATTGACAGCCTCTAGGGAAGATTTTGCTTTCAAGATCTAGTTAACGCTAGGCAATCCACTTATCTATCTATCTAACCAACCATTTGTTTTAGTGTTATCTTATTTTCAGGTCAACCTCTCAATCCAAACAGGAGTTCTTCACAATATTTTGATTCAATGTATACACAATCAAATAATTTTTCAACCATACGCGTATTTAGTTTCTTCTTCTCCCTTCCCAAAATATAATCTAAAATTCATTAAAATATTTTGGCACATCTAGGGGGACCCTTGAGTATTTACTTTGGTTTTCTTTTCTTTACATCTATATGCTCTTCTCTCTATCTATGTTCATTAACAAAACTAAAATATCCTTTGGGTTTAAAATTAAGTGCATACAATGATTGCTTACAATTTTAGCTCACATATTTTAACTTAAAGAAAATTAATCCTATCGTATCATCACTTTCATTTCACACATTAAACCAAACCACTTTCATCAATTAAGCATCAAACAAACTTGAGACAAGGTCTAACTAGGATTTCATCACCTAGTGGTCACCTTACCCTTTTTTAGCGATCCTACTTAGATTTCATTACCAAGGGGGGAACCAACTTAGCTCTGTTAGGTTGTGGAGCTAAAAGCTTCAACTCTTTGCAAACAGTAGGAACAGAAGGTTGCTGAGATCCAAGAGCACCAGCGTCGGCATCAGGACCGACGTCAGTCGTGACCAGTGCAGAAGGCCACCGGCGACGGTAGGAAGTCGGCCGACGTCGGCAGAACCAGGCAAGCAGGGACCAGCATCGGTCGCCTGTGTGTTCCAAAACTATTCGTTGCACAGACAGTTAGTTAAGTGAATGAAGTGTTTGCATGTTAAGACCAGTTAGAGTCTTGAGCTACGAGGATAATTGTCTAAATTAAGAGTCTAAGTTATTGTTTAAGTCAGGGATCCATTTATAGACCCATTGGCATGTATTGTAAAAGTATGAGATAGAAAGGAAGGCAAGGAAGTTCCTTCCATTGTAAGATCATTGAGTTGCAGGTTGTTGCAAGCTCATAGGGGATCTACATGTAAGTTTGGTCTATTAAATTGTAGGTTGCAGGTTCATGGGAGATCAACTTGAAGTGCTATAGAGTGCTTGGTGTACCGACAGGGTTGTTACTGACTGGTTGGAGAGGTGAACACCAATTCTATGTGTGAGTTGGTTGTTGGGACCATTTTTTGTGTAGGAGAGTGTTGTGAAGAAGAATTACTGTACAGTTGAGGTGTGGGAAACCTTTGTAAGGTGGAAGAGTGTGGCGGCTCTTTGTAGTATTCTTTTTTGTAAAGTGTTAATACAAGATAGTGTATTGTCTCTCATATTCTATGCTATTGGTGAATTTTAATTACTTGTGTTTTTGGTTATTTTCGCATATTTAATTGCTTATATTTGGTAATCATATCGTGCTCTTTTTGAGAAGCAAGATCCTAACAAGAGGAATCAGAATAGGTGTGTTTGTTCTTGGATTCCTCCCTACAATTGG
This sequence comes from Torreya grandis, assembly GCA_037957365.1. Lineage (NCBI taxonomy): Eukaryota > Viridiplantae > Streptophyta > Pinopsida > Cupressales > Taxaceae > Torreya > Torreya grandis. Next base: position 1,164,993 of record JARHVA010002853.1, read on the forward strand.
TATCAGAGCTTTTGGTTGGGATACTAACAGATTGGTTTAGATCTGGGTAGTGTGTTTTGATTGCAGGTTACTCACAGGGTTTCTATTTGAGTGGGAGTTGAGCAATGGCAGAAGACAGTAAGCTACGAATGGAAAAGTTTAATGGCAAGAACTACCAATTATGGAGGATGCAGATTGAGGACTATCTGTATCAGAAAGATTTGCACTTACCGTTGGGTGGGGTTAATTGTAAACCCTCAGATATGAAGGATGAAGAATGGGAGGTTCTTGATCGGAAGGCTCTGGGATCTATTAGATTGAGTTTTGCATCATCTATGATTTCTAGCTTATCACAGTGTAAGACAATGGTGGATTTGATGGAATCTTTGGCAAATTTATATGAAAAACCCTCAGCTTCTAATAAGGTATTTCTTATGAAGCGTTTATTTAATTTGCAAATGTTGGAAGGTGGATCTGTTCATTGCCATCTTAGTGATTTCCATGGTTTGGTAAACTAGTTAAGTTCAGTCAATATTGTATTTGATGATGAAATTAGAGCTCTCTTAATCTTGTGTTCATTACCTAAAAGTTGGGAAGGTTTGGTAATGGCAGTTTCTAATACTGTGTCTCCTTCAAAAGTCTTAAAAGTGGATGATGTTGTGAGTGTGATCTTGAATGAAGAGATACATAGGAAAAGCACAGGTGAATCATCAGGAGATGCTTTGAGTGTTGAAGGCAGAGGAAGGCCAAGAGAGAAGATAGAGCGTGGGAGATCAAGGTCAAAGATAGGCAGAAGATCCAAGTCCAGGTATGGCAGAATAACCTGCTGGAAATGTGGAAAGCAAGGGCACTTAAAGAGAGATTGCAGATCGGGTGAAGATCAGCATGAAGGACATGGAGAAGAAGCAGATGTTGCAGATTACATTGCACAGGATGCTCTGGTATGTTCTTTAGATAAAGTAGAATCTTGGGTTTTAGATTTTGGTGCCTCTTTTCATGCATCCCCACATAGGGAGTTTTTTCATGAGTATGTCCAGGGAGACTTTGGAGAAATTTGTGTAGGGGATGGTAAGCCTTGTCAGATTGTTGGCAAAGGAAAAGTGAAGTTGAAATTGCAGACAGGTGACACATGGGTGTTAAAGGAGGTCATGCATGTCCCAGTTCTTAAGCGGAATTTGATTTCTGTTAGAAGTTTGGGTGATGAGGGTTGCACAGTAACTCTCACAGTGGACTCTTGGAAGGTTTCCAAGGGTACACTTGTTGTAGCTAGAGGTAAGAAAGTAGGTACGCTTTATCTATCTACTTGTATTACTGATTCTCTTTCTGGGTTATCTACTTCAGCTGTAGATTTGGAGATGTGGCTTAATAGGCTTGGTCACATAGATAAGAAGGAGATGCTTGTTCTTGAGTCAAAGAGTATGCTTTCGGATTTGGAAGGCATGGATCATGGTTTCTGTATGCAGAAGAAGAAGATGACGTTTCTTGAGGAATCCGATGTTAGTGACAAGAACAGGAAAGCCTTGGTTTTTAAGGAGAAGGTGATGAACAGGGTTTAGCATAAGATGCAGAGGAATTCTGAGCAGAGCAAGGGTGATTTGGACAAGGGTTTGATCCAAAAGGAGCTCACGAGAAAAAGTCAGGTCTCACTAGAAAAACACAGAGATCGACGTCGGCAATAAAATCGACGTCAGTGTCCAGACAGGGACCGATGTCAGCTATGTGCAGCCCGATGTCGGTGACTCAGGGCAGATAACGACCGGTGTCAACTAGGGGAAACTAACATTGGCAATGTGGCAGTCATAGGGAACTGACATCGGTCGGCTGTAGACTAAGATGTGACCAGCATCGGTCACTGAGACGAATTTTGGGTGGACAGCCAACTGTCATGGAGTCTCAAGCACCCATATGGAGGACTGAAGGCATAAGTAAGTTCTTAAATTCATCATTTCCCTTCTTTACACTACTTGTTGCTCACTTATGGTATAGAACCAGGAAGTTGTTAAAGAAGCAGAACAGGTAGATCCAGAAAATAGTGGGAGCTTGGCATGGATGAGGATGTGATTCCTTGGAGGAGAACCAAATAGGTGTTTTGGATAGAGTTGCCAGCTGGAAGTAAGCACTGAGAGACGAATGGATGTTCAGGATGAAGAAGAGCGGAAATGGATACGTGAGACGAAAGATCAGGGTATATGGTCTTGTATTAGCTGCAGGGCAATGGAGGTTTGATCATTGTGTTTCTCTTTACCAAGTTGGATAATATTAGCTACATTATCCTATTTCTGTATGATGTGCTTGTTTTAAGGTTACATATACAGGTATTGCTGAACTAAAGGTAAAGCTAGTTCAGGGGAGTGTCATGGATAATCTGGGAGTAGCAAGATTCTTTGGCATGAGTGTGTTCTAGAGACATGGAGGTCTTGTTGACTTTGTTTCAGGATGATTGTGTGAGACCGGTTAGCACGCCGATGGTTGGACAATTCACAGAACAGGTGTCTTGATTCACATAATGAGGTTAAGTGCATGGTATGTATTAAACCTGAGTTTTCCCAAGCAGTGGGAGTTGTCACAAGTTTGGAGTCAATTCGGGAAAGTAATATTGAAGGGCGGTTCAGTGGGACCAGTAGCAGGTGCACATGCTATGCATGTTCAAGTTCTTTTTCTACATGGTTTGTAGATGTGGATGTGGTAGGTAATTTGGATGACAGGTTTTGCACTACAGGATTTGTGGTGGTTGGTCTTCAAGAGTGATCTTGAGGAGAGATACAAAGCCAAGGGAACAAACTAGATGGAGTACAGGTACAGGTACAAGTTGCAGCTATTTATCTCCAAGTGGGAGATTGTTAGGTTATGGAGCTAAAAGCTTTAACTCTTTGCAAACAGTAGGAACAAAAGGTTGCTGAGATCCAGGAGCACTAGCATTGGCATCAGGATCGATGTCAGTCGTGACCAGTGCAGAAGGCCACCGACGATGGCAGGAAGTTGGCCAACGTCGGTAGAACCAGGCAAGCAGGGACCGACGTCGATCGCCTGTGTGTTCCAGAACTGTTCGTTGCACGAACAGTTAGTTAAGTGAATAAAGTGTTTGCATGTTAAGACCAATTAGAGTCTTGAGCTGTGAGGATAATTGTCTAAATTAAGAGTCTAAGTTATTGTTTAAGTCAGGGATCTATTTATAGACCCATTGGCATGTATTGTAAAAGTATGAGATAGAAAGGAAGGCAAGGAAGTTCCTTCCATTGTAAGATCATTGAGTTGCAGGTTGTTGCAAGCTCATAGGGGATCTACATGTAAGTTTGGTTTTTTGAATTGCAGGTTGTAGGTTCATGGGAGATCAACTTGAAGTGCTATAGAGTGCTTGGTGTACTGGCAGGGTTATTACTGACTGGTTGGAGAGGTGAACACCAATTCTGTGTGTGAGTTGGTTGTTAGGACCATTTTTTGTGTAGGAGAGTGTTGTGAAGAACAATTACTGTACACTTGAGGTGTGGAAAACCTCTGTAAGGTGGAAGAGTGTGGCATCTCTTTTTAGTATTCTTTTCTATAAAGTGTTAATACAAGATAGTGTATTGTCTCTCATATTCTGTGCTATTGGTGAATTCTAGTTACTTGTGTTTCTGGTTATTTCTGCATATTTAATTGCTTATATTTGGTAATCATATTGTGTTCTTTCTGAGGAGCAAGATCCTAACAAGAGGAATCAGAACAGGTGTATTTGTTCTTGGATTCCTCCCTACAAGCTCTCTAGTTGATTATAAACTCTGGAAATTAGTATATATTGGCTAAGCACCCAACACCCTTATCACTATGGTGTGTGAAGTGAGGGGATAGGCGACAATACCAAACCATGTATTGATTCCCAATACGGATCTTTTTTAACACCTAAACAACTTAAAACTAACCATAGATTACTTATATAGTACATGATATATAAACCAATTTCTATCACACATTCTCATAAATTAAAGCATAATCCAAAAGTGAGTTTAAAATTAACCATAGGATTTTAACATACTCTAGTGTGTGTTGGATTTTCTTGATCATTTTCTTGCTTTCTCTCTATTTGAGTTGTAAGATTCTTTGTGTTTTCTTCTCATCCTACTTGTATGGTTATTATTTGTCAATAATGAAGAGACTTAACAAGTTAAGACCATCTATAGATTATCCAGTCTCCTCTACCTCTTCATCCATGGAAGATATCTCAGATGCTAAGAGTTCTCCTCATCATTCTAATGCTTCTAGTGTGCCTCAGATAGTCTCCTAAGATGACCTAGACTTTTTTACCTTTTTGGATAATAACTTAGTAGCTTTACAACATTATCTTAGCATAGTAGCTCACCATACACTTATTTCAACACCACCTACTAATCCACCCTATGGAATGCCATTGGGATTTTTAGGCAAATATTCTATTGCCACTGTCACCACCCAGCCATTAGTTGCTTAGGCATCTACCTCAGTTGGAAACCCATCTGACCTAACCATGTAGAACTAACCAACTTAGCTTTCTGATACCCAAACACCTCTTAGCTTGACAAATAATTCTTGTAACACGGCTACCACCCAACTGTTACCTACCCATACCCCAATTACTATTGGAGTACCCACTACTACCATCACTACCATTCCTTTAGCCACCTCCCCTCCACTTTAAAATATAGTAACACCAATACCTTATACCTTACCTCCTGTCACTATTAAGCTTACCACTTATCCTTTACCCTTGACTCAACCACCCATACCCACTCAGTAGTACATACCCTCTACCTAATCACTAGTGACCACATATTCATATGTGGCTTTGACCCAACCAATTGTGGCCACCTACCCATATGTGGTAACTTCTCAACCTTTAGGAAATTATCAATATGTCACTCAACCCCAACCATAGTATGCATCCTAAAACCCTTTAGGTACACCACCCCAAATAGACCTAATGAAGATGCTCATGGACAAGATGACACCTCTAGAGTCATCCATCTCCAGGGCTCACAATCTCCTATCCTATGACCAGATTTCCAATGAGCCCATCCACCCATCAGTGCCTATTAGGCCATATCCTCCTCTTAGGGAACTTCCCAAGTTCTCCAAGTTGTAGAGTAATGAGGATCCCCAGTAGCACTTTAGGGCATTTAGGCATTCATGTTATTTGATTACCTATGATGATGCCCTTTCTCTGCACTTTTCCCATTTCTTTTTTAGGACTGACATTGGATTGGTATAATTCCTTAACTGAACATTCCATCTTATCCTTCATCCAACTAGGTCAGACTTTCTTAGATCACTTTTTGATAAATATCTCCAAGAAGGTTTCCATCACTGACCTCTACTCTATTTGGAAGTTTGATGATGAATCTATTGCTAACTTTGTAGCTCATTGGAAGATCCTAATCAATCATCTTTCCTTTTCCCTACCTCAACCCAAACTCATAGAGCACTTTGCTCAGGCATTTGTCAAGCATATCTCCTCTACACTTCATATCTAGATATTACAAACCTTTGATGAATATTTTACCATGGCACATAAATTATAGAATCAAGCCATCGGTGAAGGAAAGCTAAAACTAAAAAATAAGACTTCTCCCTAAAAACCAATGAGGCTTTCTCCTCCAAACTGAACAACCAAACCAACACCAAGACTAAAATCAAGGGCATTACAAATGTCATTGTCCTTAAATCCACTTCTCCATCATCTACCAACTAACTAAATTCCTCTGGTTCCTCAAGGAAAAATATGAGAAGCCAAAACTAGAACACCCAAAAGCACTTTACTCTACTTGGAAAATCTTATGCTTTGATTCTAGAGAATCTATTAAAAGTTAATATCATACAACCTCCCCCTATCAAACCACCTCATTAATTTGATTCTTCTTGTCCTACACCTAGTTGTTACAATGAGAATGATATATGTGCCTTACATCGAGTGATAGGGCATAACATTAGTAGGTGTAATACCTTCAAGAGCGTTGTCTGATCTCTCATTGACAAGGGCAAGATTGTGTTGGATAACCCCAACCCACCTCAAAAATAGGCCCTTCACATATTCAAGAAACTTTTTCCTAACAATCTACCTACCAAGAATGGGATTAACATGGTTGAATGTTCTCATGATGCCCATACTGTTAACATGGTTCTTGACACGCTCATTGTTGAAGAACCTCCTAACCAACCTGTTTATTCCTCACCCTCTCTACTTATTGAGGTAACAAAGTTACCTTCTCCTCTTTTGTAAACCCAAACTGAGGAAGCACCCCTTTCTCCTCCTCAAATTATTAAAGTAACAAAACCATCAACCCCTCCCTTGACTGACATTCCATAATGAGCACCCATTTTACCTTCTCCCTTAACCATTGACCAACTTACTACCCCTTCAGAGAGCATCCTTGAAGAGGGATCCCCCATGTCTACACCTCCCATAGAGGAGCCACCCATTAAAACCATGCATCTTTTGATTGAGGAAAAGGATGAGGTTACCACCCCTCTATCTCAACCTATGGGTTTATCTTTCAGGTCCACCATCTAGGGAATAAAATCAGCCTACAAACCATTATATAGGTTAGTATAGAAATTGGAGTTTATCTCCAACCCTAACATGGATAGATCCACCTTATGGTAGCAATTAGGGCTACCTTATATCATCGAGCAAGAACCTCCAACCATACCTTTAACAAACCAACCCACCACTCTGCTATCCAAACTCCTACACTATCAACCAAACCAATAGTAACTTCTATCAACCCAATAATTCTTGAGCCATCCAAAGCACATGAACCCTAAGAAACCAAATCACCTTCTCCAACCAAATTGGCCAAGCCAACCAAGAACCTTAGAACCTTCCCTAAACAAAGTCTTAACCACCCATCTATGAAGGTGGAGATTACCTCACCAAACCCAACCACCAAGCACCAACCCAAACCAACTAAAGGAGTAGAAGTACCAAAAGGACAAAGAGCTAAACTCTTACCTCCCTCCACCTTGCCCTCTATCTTAGAGCCTCATCCCTCTACCCTAATTAGAAAACTTGTTATCCTAACCAAGAATCAACCACCATTATTGGTTACACCAACACACTTGATTTAAGACACACCTATTTTCACCACACCATCAATAACCAAGCCACTTATCCTAAAACCTCCTACCTTTACTTTCTCAATCACCACTTTCCAAACTCAAAACCACCAACTAAACACACTACCTTACCCAAACCTTTTGTCACCAAACCCACTACTAGAAGGACCTTCACCTTACCAACCTATACCAAAACCCCTAAAGCCTCTCTACCTTTAGCCAAATCCTACTCTACCATTTTACAAAGGTTATTACAAGCTTCTTGTTTGACCTTACCCCATATCAAGTTGTTCAACTCTCTTGGTTCAAAACCCACTTGATCTAATGACCACCATGTGTGCTCCTATCATAGGAGACCAAGGCATGACATAGATAACTACAAATCTTTCCAGACCATTATACACCAGATCTATGATGAGGATGATTTATTAACTGATGAACCTCCCACAAACCCTATACCAATATAACCAATAACAACACCCTTTACCCAAAACCTACCTACTCCTCCACTCTCACCTTAGAGTGATGAAGAGACTGACCAATCTCCTACCCTGATTCCTCCCTCTATCCATACCATTCATGTGGTCACAAGAGCATAAAAAAGGATAATGGGAAGGCCAAGGTGTCTATTTCATATACATACCCATCTTTTACCTCCCAACCAAACCCTACTCAAACACCTTCACCTTCACCCAAACCCAAAGTATCTATCTTAGGTGCATCCCAATCCAAACCCTTCAAATCTATCAAGAGAGTGGTGATTAAACAATCCACTAGACCTCAACAAAGATGAGATTATATGAGTTGATTATCACTTCACTCATCATCACCAAGCAATGATAGAGGAATTACAATAGATAGAGGTCCAACCTAAAGACCCTCAACCTCTGGTAGCCTTTGTTGGCACTCTTCAAATTTACAACCTCATCACCTTCAAGGATTCAAAAATACCTTCTATCTTTCTGGATGACCCAAATCCCCCTCTCTTTATTACGTCTTACATTAGCCAAACCCACATTAAATGGATCATGATTGATGGGGAAGATAGTATTAGCATTATCTTCTCCCATGCCTATAACCAACTTAACTTTCTAAACAGTGTCATTTCTAAAACCTCAATCATCCTCCAATCCTTTAATGACACCATGACCACTACCTTGGGAATGATTATCCTTTATATTTGTGTAGGACCTTGCATGATCCCCAAACTCTTCTATGTAATGGAAGGTGAATTCCAATATAATGTTTTGATGGGACGACCTTCAATCCACTCCATCAGTTTCATCCCCTCTACCCTAAATTATTGCATTAAATTTGACTACAAATTCCAATACATCACCATCCAAGTGACCCAAGTCCCTTCTCGACATGCAACATGACCTACCAACCTAATGATGCCCTCTTACATCCATCTAGCATACCCTCCTTAACCAAAGACAAGACCTCCACCATGAAAGAGGAAGTCACTCCTCCTTCTACCAATGAGGCATCGACTAGCTCATCCATCCCCTTTGATCAAATCCCCACAATAAACCCCTTGGAATCCACATTCTACTACCTTTTATTATGGGAATATTGCCTTTTAGCCCTATTCCTCATGAGTATGGTCAACTTACTAACCAACTGAGTTATGACCCCAATGTCAAAACTATTGTTCCCTTTGGACTTCCTCACTGTCAGACCCACTTCATTTATGGGGGACTCAATAGACCCATTAGCACTTCCACCACCTCTCTTTCACCCTGACCATCTACCACCAGTTTCTCCTACTTGGATAAACTAAGCTTTGCCAAGACTTACCTCCATAGGTGTGCCTAGAAAGGATTTGGTCTTGGGTGATATGAGCATAGCCCACATGAATTGGTCAGCATTGAAACCAGAAAGCTTCATGAGAAGCATAGCCTCAGTTTTATCCTACCCAACAACAAGTAACCTAAACTACCTACCACCACCATTGTTGAGGAAGACACCCCTTCATCAACCTCTCTTCCACCCGTATGTTAGGATGATGACATCATCCCACATAACTTTTTTTAATCAACATGATCAGCCTCAGACCCTTGACTTATCAAAAGGAAGGGGAAACCATAGCCATCCATTTGACCCATTTTGAGATGATAAAAGATGAATCCCTTACCATTAACATTGTTCAGTGCTAGGATGATATTCCATTCTCACCTACCTTGGTGCCTTAGATTCTTCCATCCACAAATCTCTTCCTTTGAAGACTTCAACCATGTTGAATAAATCCACTATGGATATCAACTTGGGCACTCTAGAAAACCCTTACATTATCAAAATCAATAAATCACTGAATGTTGAGTAACTTTGGGATTTCCCCTCTTTCCTCAAAGATCATAACATAGAATTCACTTGGTCTTATAGTGACATACCTAGAATTGACCCCACCATTGTTACCCATAATATAGTCACCCATCCTGATGCCAACCCCATCAATCAAAAACTTCAATGCATGTACCTTCATATAGTCCTTCTCCTCAAAGAAGATCTTTACCATCTTCTATCTGTCAATTTCATTTAACCCATTGACTATCCCCAATGGGTCTCAAATGTCATGCTTGTCACTAAATCCCTAGGGTAACTATGCATTTGTGTAGACTTTCATGACCTCAACCTCACTTACCCCAAATATGACTTCCTTTTATTGAGCATCGACCAACTAATTAATATTATGACTGGCCATGAGATGTTATATCTCATGGATGGATTCTCAAGTTACAATAAAATCTTAACTACCCCCAAAAATCAACACAAGATCACCTTCATTACCTCATGGGGAACCTTTTTCTATAGAGTCATGTCTTTCTAACTAAAGAATGTTGGTGTAACCTACCAATGTGCTATGACCTATATTTTCCATGACCTTATCTATAATATTGTAGAGGACTATGTGGATGACATTCTCAAAAAATTCAAACTCCAAAAGGACCATTTAGCCATTCTCAAAATCATCTTTGAGTGGCTTATCCATTACCATGTCTACCTCAACCCCAACAAGTGAATTTTTGGTGTCTTGTCAAGAAATCTTTTAGGTTTTATTGTCTCCCTTCATAAAATCAAATTCAATCCCACCAAGATCAAATCAATCCTGGATATGCTTCCCCCGGTCAACCTCAGGCAACTATGTAGTTTGTAAGGAAAGCTCCAATCCATTACTCACTTTATCTCCCATCTTTCAAACTAATGCCAACCCTTCCAACACCTTCTGAAGAAGGATGTCTCTTTCAAGTGGAATAACAACTGTCAAAAGGCTTTTGATTCACTTAAAAATTACCTTTTATCTCCACCTGTCCTCACCCTCCCAAGGATGACCAGCATTTCTAAATTTATATCTCTACCACTAATCACTCCCTAGGGGAAATGTTTGCTCATCAAGATGATCATCATAGAGAGCAAGCCATCTATTAAATTAGTTTCATGATTTTAGAGTATGAGACTTGGCACACCCACACTGAGAATCTTTACTTAGCTTTAGTCTTCATGGCCACCAAAATTTGCCACTACCTTCTTAACCACAAAACCTATGTCATAACCAATACTGACCCACTCAAGTACATGGACTCTAAGCCATACCAAAACCAATGTATGGCTAAGAGGCTCATTTTTTAAGCAAAATTTGACCTTGATTTCCTTCAGTAAAATTCAATTAAGGGGCAAGTAATTGTTGACCAGTTGGTCAAGGCACCATTATCAGACAACCAACTTCCTCCTCTTGAGTTTCTCGATGAGTCTGTCCCGACCCTCTCTCAGACAGACTTCACCTATCAAGTCACCACTTTTTTGATGGATCAAAATGTCAATGTGGTGGGGCAGTTGGTATCATCCTTATTCCCTTTGATGGTGAATTTCTTCCTTTGTCCTTCAAGCTTGATTTTAAATGTACCAATAATATGGCTAAGTATGAAACCCTACTCATAGGCCTTCAAACTTCCTTAGCCCTAAGAGTCAAAATAATAAATATATATTTGGTGACTCCCAACATGTGATCAATTAAATCAATGGTTCTTACCAATGTAAGAATGATCTTTTACAACTATATAGACAACTAGTTTATGAAATCTTAACATTATTAGAACACTACCACATCCAATTGACCCCATAATCTACTAATAAGTTTATTAATAACACGGCTTCCCTTGCCTCTCAAATCATGTCTACACCCTCTGAATATAACCTATCTATTTTAATCCATAGACTTACCCATCTTTCCTATGTTAAACTAGATTCTCACACCATTTTAAATTTGAAAGAGACCCAACTTGACCTTTCATATCAGCAAACCTTAGACTATCTCAACCTTGCCATCATTCCTTATGGGCTTTCCAAGAATGCTTGAAGAGTGTTTATCCAAAATAACTCATGTTATACCATTATGGGGGGAATTATTTATAAATGTGGCTTTGATGGCCTCCTCTTCCGTTACCTACATAATCATGAAGCTTCTCATGCTATCAGGGAAACGTATAATGGAATATGTGGGGGACACTTTAGTGGTCTTATCATATATAAATGCATCCTTCACCTTAGCTATTACTATCCTACCCTTAACAAAGACTATTATGATTAAGTGAAAAAGTGGGTTAGGTGTCAACATCAAACCAATTTACACCATATACCTAGCCATAGCCTTTGCATTTCCACTAATTTTTGGCCCTTCTCACAATGGGTTCTAGACCTTATTGGTGAAATTAAACCCAATTCCTTGAAATGACACCATTCTATCATTATAACGACCAAATATTTTACCAAGTGGGTAGAGGTTATCCCTCTAGTCTCAACCAAGGTAGAGAAGATTATCAATTTTATCAACCATCACATCATCTATCATTTTAGTGTTCCTCATAATATTGTCACTTGACAATGGTAATTATTTTAAAAATAAGCAAGTTCAAAATCTATAAGAACCTTTTGAGATTAAATTAAGCTTCTCTTTCCCCTATTTCCCTCAAGTGAATGGGTAGGCCGATGCCTCTAACAAAAATCTTAACAACATACTAGCTAAAATGGTCATTACATTTGGTCGGGATTGGCATTTGCACATACCCTTTACCTTATGGGCATATCATACTAGAAATAGAACCTCTATGCATGCTACACCTTTTTTTCTTGTGTTGGGAGTAGAGGATATCTTTCCTCTCAAAGTCTAAATACCCTCTCTTCACATATCTTTATAAGATATCATTTTTGTTTATCTCAACTTGAGTTAATTGATGAGTGTTGCATAATTTCTCATACCCATCTTCATGTCTATCAAAAGCATGTCAATCATACCTATAATAAACACCTTAGAGCATGAGAATTCAACATCACAGACCTCATCCCAAAGGAAAACTATCATGTCACCAATATAGAGAAAAGCAAGTGAGGCAAGTTTTTTTTCAATTGGTTTGGATCTTATATCATAACCCACAAATATGGATCAAGAGCTTACCAGTTATCTTATTTCAAAGGCCACCTAGAACCTAAGCCCCTTAATGCTTCACATCTATATCCATTCTTTTTTTAAGAAGGATCAAGTTCACCTTTTATTTTACCTTAAGCTCATCCCTTGCTTTCAACTACATTCATCTCCCTATTTTAGGGGCAACTAATTAAAAATGAGTCATGTGATTATCTGTCATAGTCATAACCTAATCTTGAATAATGGGTACCACGGCTCTACCCATGGCATGATTCTCATGGTACTTTCTACCCCTCTCCTAGGATGGATTCCCATGATCATTGTCACCTAAACCTCTTTACACCTCATCAACCCCTTGTGTTTTTAGTTCTGCCTTCATAAAGGTAAAACTTTAAACCTATATAAACAAGTCTATGTCAATTAAAACAAAAACAAAATCTAAACCAATAGCAATCATGGGTCATTCCTAGCATTTGTAGACTATTCCTTTAAAAGACAACTGCATAAGCATACTAAAATTACACAAATCTAAGGTAGACTGCTCCCTTGAATGATAATTACCACAAAGCCTTGAATAAAGCACATAAACTTAGACCACTCCCTTAAAGGATGGCTGAGTAAAGTATTTGTCAAAAGCACAACAATTTATTGGAAGCTTTCTGCATTGATCAGCTTCCCATATACATCAACAAAGTAAAAGACCCATTTTCAAAATCATAATAAAAGTAAACTAATTTTGAAAGCCACAATCATCTCTAACACAACAAAATAAGGTGGAAACCACAATCAATTTTCATAAGTAGACTTCTCACATTAATCAATATACACTTTGTATGACATAGAATTATTTATGCTGACTCTTTAGACACCTATAGAAGAGGCATGCTAGTCTCATAAGAAGTTTTCATTTTTATCCATCTCCCCTTTATGCACTATAAGCAAGGGATTTTGAGCTTACTTGACATTATATGGTCAAGACACATTTTTAACCATCTAATGAACACTAATGTGAAGCATTTGAATGGATTGTGTTCATTAAGCCAATCCAACTTGGGTTTTATTATAATCCTTGTCAAAGAAGAAGTAGCATGCCCTCTTCTTATCCTATCATGACTAGTTGATATTTTCATTACGGTGTTTGTCTCTTGATTATATTCTCTATTTTCCCATCTCGTGTTGTTAATTACACTACCTCATGTGTTTTATTTTAAAAACTTTAACAACAAAGCATATGCACATATGTCATAAACAACATCATAATCATAATCACAAACATAATAAGCATAATAAAATCATAGCATCTATGAGCAATAACGCAATCAACCATTTTTCACCGCATTTCTAAATCTAAATAATGAAGCATATAATCATTAAAATTTAGCATGTCATGAGCAAATAAGAAGCATAACCACAAATCAAAGCCATCTCATGGATAGCTAGAAAAGTCTACATCAATGTCTAGTAGCCATAACATAAGCATAATCCATAAGCAATATAAACATCACATCATAAGCATTAAACATCAACACAAATCATAGACCATGAGCAACAAGAAAATACCATTACACACACACACAATATATATATAACAATATATATATATATATAATATCATGAGTCAGATAACATAATAATGTGTACAAGAAGATAGACATGTCTCTCTCAAAATTTACATCTCACCACATCGACTTACAGGTCAGGATCAAAATGATATATGGTAATATATAAAGTTTTTGAGCTATGCCTATACCCTTGGGGCACCACTATCTCCTGGTACACTAGTAGGTCCCAGTACTTATCCACCTATAGCACCTACCTACCCACATATAGATGTTACCCATTACCTTGGTGTCACCACACTAGCATCACCTACCAAGCTCACTTTGTACTTGCCCCATTGGGGCTCATCATGAAACTACCTCAAAATTATAGCCTCATAATATTGTAGCTCATCCACTATAGCTAGGTATCATGCCATGGGGATGGTGCTTGGTGGTCTTATTGGTATCATTTCCCCTCCTCCTCTCTACCTTAGAAAGTCCCTCTCCTGTATGACCAAGGCTAGTGAATCCCTCACCTAATCCCTATCACCTATGAGAGTATCAACCTAACCCTATTGACTAGCCACCTGACCCTATAACATTGTGACATGTGCTTGTGTAGTGGATAGTGTCATTCCTACTTATCCATCAAGGCTAACCCCCTATACTTGTTCCCTCTAGACTCCTCTCTAAGTTGGGTCCACATCCATAGGCCCCCTAATATCATCACTATCACCACTACTGCCATATATAATACCTGGTACCATACCATGTATCCATCTACAAAGTTGGCATCATCTGTTTGTGACCTAGATGGCAGCTCCTCATGGTCTAGTAAAGTTGGCACAAGATGTGGCTCTAGCAATAAAATCTTTGAGTCCTCATGCTTGTACCTAAAAAATACACTTAGAATACCCTGTATGAGGCCAAACTATTCATATACCCTATCAAATGGGATAAGCTCCAACTCCCCATCCCTCCTATTAAATATCTAACTATAACTTTGTAGGGAGAGTGTCTACCTTCTGTAGCCAACCCACATTAGACATTGGACATAAGGTCTCTAAGTGATATCTCTAATCACTAGTGTGCCTAGTGCACCTCTAAACTAATCAACATCATGGGTTCCTCCCCCTACATTTGAAGTAGTGAAGTCACCCCTACACCATATAAAATTGATCAGGAACTCAATCTGCGTGTATCCTACCCATGACAATCCCACTAGTATCAGCACTCAAATGTGCTCATAGGCCCAACAATGTATAAATAGGCTGACACTGATACCATACGTCATGTGGGCCCTAAACCCCCACAACTCCCTATATATCTATACCAAAATAATAGATACCTAATCAAATATAGTCTGCTCTAGTAGAAACTCCACTAGTATCCCTAAGTATCAAATATGAGAACCTCTCATTTCTTGAGTCGAGAAGGGTAAAGCATGAGATGACCATCATAAGCATTGTTATGAGTCTACTCTTATTTGGAACCCTTCAATATAGTGTGTTGTAGCTGAAGGCCCTAGTATTCCATCTAACCTGATCACTATCATCACCATATAAAAGCTTAATGTGATCCTCTTGCTCCTCTCACTTTATGTGATAGATCAGATCATCTCGAAGAGGCAACTATGTGATCCTATGTACATCCTCGAGCAAGATCATTATCTCACCAGTTAGGAGTAAAAAGGTGTTCATAGTGGGATCCCATCTTTCGATGAGTGTTATGATCATAAAAACATCTTGAGGCACATGTTGATATTGCCTCATCGCCTCCAACCTAATCTCCTCTATATGAGCCTAGTCAGTTGGGGTCATCCCCTAATGGATCTCTGTGAAGATGAGTGGTACTCAATCATGCATCTATCTCTGATCCCTAGCCTACAACAATTTATTTGTAAATATAGCTTAGTCACCTACATCATATTACCTACCAACACCTACCTTACCTTGCCCTTTAGCTTTACACAACTGACCTATTTCTCTACCCACCTTAACCATCTACTAAATACCCACCAAATTTACCCTCTAACCTATGAGGCTAGCCTATACCTAACAAATAAAAGTTAATGTACCTTAGCATTTCAAACACTTTACAAAAAAAATCAATAGGAGATCGCCAATGGTCATAGTGACCATTGACGGTTAGGCATCCATTTTTTTAGGGATGTCAACCATCGATGGTTGAGCTTGACCGTCGATGGTCACTATGGGTGTTTGATGAGTAGAACACCCAAAACCTACCCTACCCTCAAAACTATCTAAATATCAACCAAAACATCCTACTTTACTACCCTAAGGTACCTACCCACCCCAATTCACCTACCCACCCAATCAATTTCCCCAATCACCTACAAATTTACCCACATTCTCCAAAAATCCCTAACTAGGGTATGAGCATTTAGTACTACCCTCAAACACCAATACATTTGCAAAAAACTCAAGCTATCTTATAAAATTAAGGGCACCCCATACCTTGTTTTTTGACTGCCATTGTACAGTCAACTATAGGCCTGCTCATCCTCATCCATGCCTACATGTGCCTTACATCTTGACTGGTCCCGTAGGTCCTCTCGATCATGCCAACTGCAGGTCCACCTCAATAATCACCATTAAAAAATTCTCACCCAATTTGTAAGAGCTCCAACATCAACAATGCCAAAAGTTACAATGAATTAAAAGTGATTCAATTTTCACTTTTACCTTTTGGACTTTTAGGGTTTCCACCCTATCCATCGATGATCAGGGTGATTATTGATGGTTGCCCTCAAACACCCTAACCACTGATGGTCAAGATACTCACCCTTTTTTCTTTCACCTATAATCAAACCCTTTTTTCTTATCAAAACGAAATCAACACCCACTCTGGAGTCTACCTTCTCTACCCACCCTGACCTCCTCATCCACTTGTTATTGGTCTATTTCAACCCAACTAACATGTATTTTGTGATGAATTTTACCTGATCCTTTTGAATATAGAGACAATATTTCCATATTGACCATTTTTGAACTTATTCTACCTTGAATTTACCTGACCCACTTGTGTCATCTCAGAAGAACTTCCTAACTCAGATACCTATGACACTTGACCCATTTGAGTTTTCATCGGGAGCACTTCCTACCTTGGATACCCACCAAAATGCAAACATCACTTAGGAGGCTTACGAGTGTACCCAACTACTATAATTAATTATGGTCATGTAGTCCACCTGTCACTTGTCCTTCTAGCATTGACCTTTATTTTTATCAACTATGGCAACCTAGTCAATGTGTGATCTTTGCAATCACACCTTTTATCACACTTTTCACACTTATTTGTGCTTTAGTGCCCAACCTATCACCCACCATCATGATTTCCACCTTCATCATCACCTTCATCCACCTTATCAAACCCACACCCCTTTCTATTTTATCTCATTAAATCCCAATTTGAGGGGGAACACCTCCTCCCATACTTGGGGCAATCATGACCTTTGACCAGCAATTTGTTTTTATTTTATAACTTATTGATTCAAAGTTGAATAACAAAAAGGGGGAAAATGTAGACACTAGAAATATACACACCATGATTCTGAATGTTAAAAGTCCCTTGGACCATCTTAGGAAACCCTTGGGACTAATCTAACCCTTTGACCCCTAACTGAGCCTAACCGGTGGTCAGTTTTCCCAACTAACTTAACCTAGATTTTACCCACTTTGACCCTTCACCCTTGACCATTGAAGGTCACCTTTATTATCAAAGGTCAGGGTGCACCTACTTAACCATAAACATGCAAGTCACCCTACCTTGATTTTCTAAAAATAGCTTGTCTTAATTCATGTGCAAGCTATTACATGAGTGAGTTATAATTAGAAGGCCTAGTTAACATCTTATTACAACTCTCTTGCCTTGTCTATAAGAAGAGAGGAGTAATAAGGTCAAATCCATCTATAATTTTTATCAAGAGCTTGTGTATCTAGAGCCCCCTTCTTTTTCAAGTCAATCATCATTCACAATCCAATGATCCAACTATCACGTTAAAGAGCTAACTAGCCATCGTACTTCCACCAAAGTGCCAAGTATCGTTACTCTACCAGAATCATGTTAGACTCCACTAAAAAGTCAACCACCTCAATCAACCACCTGATTATCTTTCTATAAGATAAGTACTTATTTTCCAACATTAAATTACTTTATTTAACTTTCACACGTAGTCTGACATCAACCCATCTCTCATAATCCCACCATGTGAAACCATCAATTAGCTAATTACCAACTTAGACCTACACATAAGAACCATCGATGGTCAACTTGACTGTCAATGGTCTGTCCAATCATCGATGGTTAACTTGACCACTGACAATCACCTTAATCACTGATACTCATCCCAACCATCAATGGTCATTATGATAAGAAAATTTAGCAAACTATTTCTACCTACGTAGCCCCAACCAAATCCATTTTTATGTGTCCCTACCTGTTCACAGACCCCTACTTATTTTTTGAAATAGACTCGAGCCATTTAGTGCTAGTACTAACTTACTTATCATTATATTAATCATTTATAGTCTATTTATTTAGCAAGATTTTCTTGTGTTCAATTTTAGTACCTTTTGATTATTGATGCAAGTACTCTATATTCTATTTTATAAATTTAATTATTTAAAATGTGTGGATTGACATCCCTTAAAGAAGCTTTTGCTTTCAGGATCTAGTTAATGTTAGGCAATCCACTTAGTTATCTATCTAACCAACCATTTTCTTTAGTGTTGTCTTATTTACAGGTCATCTTTCTAAGCTAAAGATGATTTCTTCACAATCTTATGATTCAATGCATGCACAATCAAATAGGTTTTTCAACCATACCCATATTTAGTTTCTTCTTCTCCCTTCCTAAAATATAAGCTAAAATTTACTAAAACATTCTCTTTTAATTATGGTGAATAGATGATATAGGACACATGGACTAATGATTTTGCCAAATTGATCAATGAAAACATTGTTAAAATCATCCTAGATAGTAATTTAATCTTCAAACAAATTGAAAAATCATTCATATGCATCATCTTTAAAAGTAAAAGGAAATAGTCTACATTCTACATCATCATGAGTCACATTTAATAATCTTAATGAAACTTTGAAACTTCTAATATGTTTTTTAGCTATGACAACATTAGGATTAAAAGTGTGTAGATATCTTTCAATATTTTGAGAAATATCATGCACTATGCCTGGTATGTTGATTGAAAAACCACCTAGCCAAGCCATACCTTAAATACATGAGTATCCTAAACTAATGAAGTAGATTGGGAACCTGAGGATTTTCACTCACCTCAGTTTCATTTTTGTAATTATATCTTAAGGACTTTGAATCTTATTTGAGATATGATGTGTTAAATTGATCTTTACAAAGAATAATGATTAAATTTGCACATTAAGCAAATTTTGCAAAGATTCATATAAAGAACAATAAGAACAACACCATTTCACTAAGTTAGCTCAAAGAAGTGTCTAAATACGCTAGTATGAATGATCTTTACACATTTAAATCCAAATAAATACAAATTTACAAAGTATTTATGAATCTTTGAATCTAAAAATCTATTACTAACCTCAAACTGGATGGATTCATAGATCTAAAGCTATCTTTACCATAACTAAGCATATGTATTCAAAAAATGTCAATTTTTGTCTAAATAAGCACAAAAAATGATCTAAAACTGTGAAGATCATCAAATTTTACATAGTTATGCTAAAAGAAAGATAAATATGCAAAGAATAGAGTGATCTTTGATCAAAATACACCAAAACTAGTAAAGATCCTATAAAATCACAAAGATTTGATGAGATCCCTCCTTCTAAAACTAGTGAAGTTCCTCTTGTTGATGCCTAAATGTGTACCATAGGTGACCAAATTATTAAGAAACACTTCTCATTTTAGAATTCAAAGAATTTAGTGCATGAGTTGTGGGTTGTGGTAATCTTGTTACCTGTCAGTAAAATATAGGCAAAACAATTGACTATTTCACAATATTTATATTAAGTGGTGGTTGGGAGCCACCATGGCCAAATAGAATATCTATGTATAATATGTAGTAACTATGCAAATAATATTGAATTATGATCAATAACTAAAAAAAAAAAAAAATTAAGATGGATATTTACAATGACAAACTTAAGCTAACATGATCCAGATTAAGAAGCAAAAGGAAGGGGAGGGTAAAAAGAAAAATGTTGTTGATCTTATTTCAGATATTATGACAAAGTTTACATATTATCTGAACATGTGTTGATCATGTTTTAGATATGACTTCACCAATATGCTCACTCAACTCAATTTGGACTTGGAAAACATAGTCAAAAATGCTTTGGAGGGCAATTTTGCATGTTTGTGTCTTCTAGCATGCTTTATCACATGAACTAAAACCTAGCACATATTTTTTTGGCAAAAAGGTGAAATAACCCATTTGATCATTTCCATTTAAATTATCACACGTGTGAGATATGACTGCACTAATATTCTCACTTGGCTCAATTTAGACCTAGAAA
Source organism: Torreya grandis (assembly GCA_037957365.1). NCBI lineage: Eukaryota > Viridiplantae > Streptophyta > Pinopsida > Cupressales > Taxaceae > Torreya > Torreya grandis. The sequence goes on from JARHVA010002853.1 coordinate 1,185,531, forward strand.
ACACAATCAAAAATACTTTGGAGGGAAACTTTGGATCTCCATAACTTTTATTGCACTTTGGTAGATGAGGTGAAATTTGGTGCATATGTTCTTGGCATAAAAATGGACAAAATCATTTGATCATTTCTCTTGAATAATCTAAATATGTGAAATATAGCCTCAGCAAATTATCTATTAAGATTTTCCACCATCAGACCAAAATGTCTAGATGGACACAATGAGGGACCAACTAAATACCATGCATTCCATACTTACTCCAAGAACTCTTGGCACCCCATAGGGACTATAAAACATGTCTATGGTATTTATGAATTCACAAATGACACTTTAAATGAACTTAAAGTGTTTTAATGGATGACCTTCAAATAAAAATAATGTGCAAACATGTTAATGACACTCTGATCAAGTGAATTTTTAATTTCAAGGTATAAATTTGCATAATTTGACATAAGGGTCCTCATTTTTTAGAAATGGGTGTATGTTGACCTCAAAAAATAATTACTTTTAGAGGAAACATAGAAATATGTTAGAATTTAGAGACTCTAGCTCAAACAAATAACTAAGCTACTTATTCCATTTAATCAAGCACCATATTAAAATCAGTCCATGGTTAGAATAAATCTTGCACATACAAAATTAGGATCAAACATCAAGACCCAGTCATGTTGTGTATGTGATTTGATTCTAATTACTGATTGCCAAAAGATTTGGAGAGTAACTTCCAGGTTCATGATTTTAATCATTAGCATCAAATTTTAGCATGTTTGAATACTCATTAAGAACCATGATTTGTTTGGGGAAGGCTTGGGTATTACTCTACTTCTAGCCAAACATCCATATCCCTAATAGATATGCCTTTGGCTCTACTCATGGCCTTGCTCCACTACCAACTAGGCATCCATAACCCGATGGAGATTACCAAAATCACCTTTACTTGGAAAGCGTTTGATTTTACAACAAGCTTTTATTTTTGTATTTTTTGGATCATTTTTGGATTTATAGCAAAGGTTGAAAACTAGGTTAGATAGGTTTAGGGATTTGCTCAAGTCTTCGATTTTCAAACAATCACCTTTCGCTATAAACATTGTCCCAAGAAATTAATGTTTTTTAAGTGCAAGCATGACTGTATCCTAATAGTTTAAGCTTCCATCTTACATGTGCAATCTTTCTTAAAATTAAGCTTAGATCAAAATAAGGTTTAAAATTTTAAAGAATAATTAAATTATCCATCAGTCTTTGTTAGCTTCTCTAAACTATAATATTAAGCTCATATTTTAGCAATCCATGATCAAGCAATGTTGGGAAGTCATATCTACATTTCTGAACTATGAAGCTCTTGAGTAGTTAGATGAAACTTAAGCTGAGGGCTATCCAAAAGGACTTATTTAGAAAAAATAAATAAAGCACAAAAAGAAAACAAATATGCACATGCATTATATACAAATAAGGGACAAGAAGGGAAAAAAAAAGGATCAAAAAAGAAACTAATCTAAACCCTATAATAACTTCATAAAATACTTACATCTAGGATCAAATGGAAAATTATTTAGTCTACTACAAAACCTTGAAACCTAAGTGTTTTTTTATGGCATCTTCCTCTAGATAGGGGTGTTTGGACTCCTCAGTCTTCTTGATGGTGGGACTTGGGCTCCCATATCCATTCTCAAGTACATGGATAGAAGATATAAGTCTAAAATCTAATCATTTTCCTCTTAAATCCTTCTACTTTATAGGAGTGCCAGTCATGCTTCATCCATAGATAATTATGAGCTTAGGTCATCTTCACTTAATAATGGTAACTCAACTTGCATCCTCAAACTGATGTCTTCATTAGGTTCTTTCTAAGGTGGAAGTTAACTTCCAATCTTAGCAAAAAAATCCTTTAATTCATCCTAAAAGTTTTCTTCATCTTGATCAATAGAATGACGTTCATTTAGAATCTTGCCATCAAAAACATGTTCATCCCATACCTCTATATTTTCAATGAAGTCATATGAGAATTCATGATCTGTTATGTTTGTTTCATCTTCATCTTTGATGAGGAAAGGCATCTCCTCTATCCAACCAAGTTCTAACTCATCTTGTCTAGGGATCTCCTGAATGGTATAGTCTTCTTGAATCTATAGACCATTTGTGTAATCCTCAGATGGAGCATCTATAGGTTATTTTATCCAATCATCTACTATCTCAAGCTCCTTGATTTTATTCAAGAAATCATGATATGATTGCTACCAATGATCATCTTCTTTAGGAGTATTCTCCATTTCAATAATGAATCTATATGGGTTATCTTCCAGGATACTCTCTGAAGAAGTATTATCTTGTACTTAATCTATATCCACCATTGCAAATCCTTGGGCAACCTCTAACAACTTTTCTTCTTCATCTGCAAGTGCCCCAATGATGATGTTTTGTTGGTGTTCAATTGAAATCTCTTTCATGTCTTTAGAAATATAAGTCATCTCAAATGTAACTTCCTCAAGTGGCTTATCTTCATCTTCATCTTCATCCTCAAATAGGGAACCAAAGGTTTCCTCCATGAAAGATTGAGATGTCTCTAAAGAGTCAGATGTACTTACAATATTGTCTCAGTTAAGCGTAACTCCATATGTGTCTCTTCCATATTGTAATGTTTCAAAAACATTATAATGATCAGCCAAATTTACATCACAAAAAATCATTTGTATGTCCTTAGATGACTCATCATGAAACCTGCCTAGAGGTCTATTAAACTCTTGAGAAGGTAAATTTATACTAGAATTCTCCTCATTATTACCCATTTGCTTATGCAACTAAAGAAAATCAGTGCTCAATTTATGAACCATTTTCAATATTAAGTCATTTAAATTTTTGTCTCGGTCTTACATGTTGGAGCATTACTATTGGTTGTGGGCATCATATTTATATGATTTTATGGATGGAGTCTATTAATAGTGTCATTCAGGAACCCTAAGATTTGGATTGGATATAGATGACTCAATGGTAATTGGTTCCAGACTGGGGGTTGATTTAGAACAAACATATTCCGATTGGTGTTAGGGATGGAGTGTGCCATTTATCTTAGAGATTTCATTTTGTCATTAATGGTTATAGCTTCAGAGTAGGCCTGGGCTAATGTATTTATAATCAGGAGAGATCTTTTTAGGAACACAGAGGTCATAGGATCCACAACATCCTTATAACTTTCTAAGGCTAAAGCCTCATTGGGTCTATAAGGGGCTATGGTTCTATTGAACCTCTGTTGTAACCTTACATTGAAGGCTCTGATGATCTCATTAGCATCTTTTTTAATTGTGGTGAATAGCTGATATACGATATAGGGACTAATGATTCTTCCAAATTGATCAATGAAAATATTATTAAAATTATCCCAACTAGTAATGTAGTCTTTAGGTAGATTGAGAAACCATTTATATGTAGCATCTTTGAAAGTAAAAGAAAATAGTATACATGCTACATCTTCATGAATCACATTTAATAATTTTAATGCAGCTTTGAAACTTCTAACATGTTCTTCAGCTATGATAACATTAGAATTAAAATTGGGTAGATATCTTTTAAGATTTCAAGGATGATCATGCACTATACCTGGTACATTGATTGAAGAACCACCTAGCCAAGCCATACCTTAAATACATGAGTATCCTAAACTAATGAAGTAGATTGGGAACCTAAGGATTTTTGCTCACCTCAGTCTTGCTTTTGTAATTATAGCTTAAAGACTTTGAATCCTATTTGATATACGATGTGTCAAATTGATCTTTATAAAGAATAATTATTAGATTTGCACATTAAGCAACTTTTGCAAAGATTCATATAAATAATAATAAGGAAAACATCCTTTAACTAAGATAGCTCAAAGAAGTGTCCAAATATGCCAGTACGATCTTTACACATTCAAATCCAAATAAACACAAATTTACAAAGTATTTATGAATCTTTGATCAAAATACCTATTACTAACCTCAAATTGGTTGGATTCACAGATCTAAAGCTATCTTTACCACAAATAAGCATATATATTAAAAAAAATGTCAATATTTGTCTAAATAAGTCCAAAAACCAATCTAAAACTATGAAGATCACCAACCTTTACATAGTTATGCTAAAAGTAACACAAGTATGTAAAGAATAGAGTGATATTTGATTAAAATATACTAAAACCAATAAAGATCCTATAAATTCACAAAGATTTTTTAAGATCCCTCCTAGCATCAATGAAGCTCCTCCTATTGATGCCTAAATGTGTACCATAAGTACTCAGAGTGTTAAGAAATACTTCTCATTTTAGAATTTATAAAATTTAGTGTATGAGTTTTGGGTTGCAATAATCATGTTACCTATTTTTGGAATAGAGGCAGAACATGTGACTATTTCATAATATTTATATTAAGAGGTGGTTGAGAGCCACTGTGACCAAATAGCATATCTATGTAGAATATGAAGTAACTATGCAAAGAATAGTGAATTATGATCAAGAACTAATTTAATAATTAATTTAGGATGGATATTTACAATGAAAAGCTTAAGCTAAGGTGAGCCAGGTTAAAAAAGAAGGAAAATGAAGGGTAGGGCAGAAAGAAAAATATTGTTGATCTTATTTTAGATATTATGACAAAGTTCACATATCATCTGAATATGCGTTCAACCACTGTATAAAATGAAGCATCTTAAGCCCAAATCACAACATGCAACAGGAAGATTCAAATGAAGATATGAAATGATACAAATAAGAACCAAACTCACTTTAAAGATTCATTCCTACAAGTAAACATAACTAGCCCAAATGCAAAAGAAGTGCAACACATGAAATAAGCCTAAGAACTTTAAACTAATCTAGTAGTGGCATAAATTAGCAGCTCTACATCCAAGATACACATCTAGAATCTATAGGAACCATTCAAATCTGAAAGTGAAACTAGACAACCGAGAGAGAAACCATATAACACTTCCTACAAGTAAATACTAGCCAATCTTTGTTGAATTCCTTGCTTATATTAATTGCTCTTAGTTTACAAAGTAATTTAGTTCTAAGAACTCCCCCCTTTACAAAAATGGTAGTACTACCTTTTATAGTAGAATAAGGTGGTATACCGATCAGTCATAAGATACAAATGTATAAAACATAAGGATAGTTGTCCTTTTTACAAGGTCCTAGAAAACATTTATTTTCCCAAAGTGGACTGACCTATAGGCAAGTATGCTAACAAACTAGCATATGACCTTACAAAATAATATTCCACTTTCAAAATGTTATAAGGCTTTACAAAATGGAATATTATTAACTAGCAAAATCCTCATATCTTTGATTTTGGCATAGCCATCCTATATTTGTATTGAGTGGTTATTTTTACCTACTTTAGCCTGGACATATATTAAATACAAATTAAAAACTAATTAAAAAATTGGTTTTCATTTAGCTATTGCATTAATGAAAATCTTACAGGCTGCATAGCCTTGCCACTGAACTATTGGGAGCCTCCATTTAAAATCCATCAACTAGTTCTCAGAGCTCAGAATGTTCATGTAAATGTCACTTAACGTCCATGTGAACATATTTGACATTCTGTAGACTGTCAAATTTAAGCTCATATGGATTTTTGCCCAAGCTCAAATTTGACATCTATGTGGATGTCTTCTATTTTTTTTGGCCAACTTTATAATTTTATATCCTGAAGCTCAAAAGTCATGGAGGCACCAAAATTGTTGGAAATGGACTTGATACTAAAATGAATAAACCCATTAAATCTACTAGTCCAAAGAGCTTTCTAGGCAAAATTATAAAATGTAGAAGTTGATTGGTCCATGTGATTTTGCATGACGTCCTTGTGCCTGTCAGCATCAAAAATGACTATGGAAATTTGGTCATTTTAATTTGTGGAGCTAATTTTGAACATACATATATTCCATATCACTTCATCACGTGAGTTGTAACTTGTCACATATGTTCTTGGTATGAAGGTGAAAAAACTCATTTGACCATTTCTCTTAAAACTTTACAATTTTCACTATATAACACCTTCAATATGCCTACTCAGCTCAATTTGGATTCTATAAAATTGACTATGGAAAAATCAACAGAATTTGATTGAGATGCCAAATTTTGATCTCCACAACTTTTGATGTGCTTTGGTGGATGAGCTGAAACTTGGTGCATATGTTTTTAGCATAAAGGTGAATAAACCTATTTATTTATTTCCCTTGAAACTATCACATGTGTGAGATATGACTTCACCAAATGATCACTTGGCTCAATTTGGCCTTGGAAAACATAGTTAAAAATGCTTTAAAAGGTAACTTTGCACATTTTTTTCTTCTCGTGCATGTTGTCACATGAGATAAAACTTGGTGTATATGTTCTTGGAATAAAGGTGAACAAATCCATTTGATCATTTCTCATTAAACTTATATACATGTAAGATATGGCATTTTCAACTTGTTCACTTGACTCTGTTTGCACTCCCTAAAAAATTGCTATGGAAAAATAGTAAAATTTGGTTGAGAGGCCAAATTTAGATCTCTATAAATTTTGACTCGCTTTGATGGATGAGTTGAAACTTAGTGCATATGTTATTATCATGAAGGTAAACAAATCCATTTGATTATTTCCCTTTAAATTATCACACATGCAAGATATGACTACACCAATATGCTCACTTAGCTTGATTCGGACCAGAAAGATAGCCAAAAATGCTTTTGAGGGAAACTTTATATGTTTGTATCTTCTAGAACATTTTGTCATGTGAACTAAAACTTATCATATATTCTTGGTATAAATATTAACAAACCCATTTGATCATTTCCTTTTAAACTATCACACGTGCAAGATATGACTTCACCGATATGCTCACTCGGCTCAATTTGGACCTAGAAAATACAGTCAAAAATGCTTTGGAGTGTAACTTTGGATCTTCATAACTTTTTATGCACTTTGGTGAATGAGCTAAAATTTGGTGCATATGTTCTTGCCGTAAAAATGGACAATCCCATTTGATCATTTTCTTTGACTCATTCACACATATGAAATATGGCCTCAGCAAACTACATATTTAGATTTTCTGTCATTAGATCAGAATGTCTAAATGGACACAATGAGGGACCAATTGAATACCATGCACTTTCATACTTACTCTAAGCACTCTTAGCAGCCCATAGGGTCTTTGAAACATGTCTATGGTCTTTATGAATTGACAAATGACACTTTAAGTGAAATTAAAGTTTTTCAATAAATGATCTTCAAATAAAAATAATGTGAAAACATGTTAGTGACACTCTGATCAAGTGAATTTTTAATTTTAAGGTATAAATTTCCATAATTTGACACAAGGGTCCTCATTTTTTAAAAATAAGGGTATGTTGACCTCAACACATGGATGTTATGGCTGACCTATGTGGATGGTATTGGGTTGTGTCTCGATGAGATAGAGGCCTTAAAGGTAAAGGCATACCTATTGGCCAACCAAGATGGTGATGATCATGAATGCTCTATAAATAGTGAAACCAAATGTGATAGTTTCTAGACTTGTAAAAGTTGTGTGTATGTGAGAGTTGTGGAGCGAAGGAGAGAAAGAGTGCCTAGTAGATGAGTTGATGAGCAGAGCATATTGAGGATTGTGTGTATGACATATGGGTCATGTTTCTAATATCAGAATAGTGTTATTGTAGGTTGAAGATGAGTGAACAGGTCTAAAGTGATCCAAAATGATGTTTTGGATGCTTTGAGTGTGTAGAGTTGAAGAGAGCTAATATACTTTGTATCTCTATTAGATTAGTAGGCAATCAATGTTTAGGAGATGTTGTGTTCATAGATGTTATTGTGGCTACTCAACATTTAGGGGGTTATAGCCTCCTTGCAAGGTGAAACTTGCTAAAGGTTTAATTGTTGTGGCAGCTCAATTAGATAGGTGTAGTAGCTCCTTGTGAGATTGTAGTGTCACTAAAATAAGGGCTGGTAGTTCCTTATTCTAGTCAAATTGGTTCTTTTTATTGTAGGATAGTATTCCAATTATAGGTTCTATTGGGTTTTCTCTTCCAAGAGGGTTTCCCACATATGTCATGTGATGTGTGCTTGATCTTGCATTGTCTCTCTTGTTCATTACTATGAATGATGTGTATGCTTCATGAATTCTTGTGGTAATTGATAAAGAATTTTAAGGGATTAAAAGTGAAGATGGATTATCTAGGCTCACTGATTCACTCCTCCCCCTCTCAGTAATTATACCTCTAACAGTCAGCTCAACATAGTTAGATCTCAAAAAGAAATAGCTAATTTTATCATTTCATTCATATTTATTCTTATTTCATTCAATTACACATTGTCAAATTCAATTTTTTCATTTCATTCTACTTGTCAAAAGTTGATTTATAACATTTTTTTATATTATATTCAATTGATCTGAATTAGGGTTAATAAACCAATTAATTTAAAATCTAATAAAACATATTAGTGAACCTGATCTGAAATGAGACAAAGGTTAAAAATTGATCAAGATGAAAAAAATGAAACAAAATGATGATTTAGAACAAAAAAGTCTACAACTAGAAAAACTAGAGAAAGAAAAGATCCAAATGAAAAATGTAGAGCAAGAAAGTTTAAAAAAAGAATAATGTGGGAAAGAAAGGTTAAAAAAAGAAAAATTACAAAAGGAATAATTTGATTAGGAAAGGGAACAAATAAAAAAGGATAAGTTACTAAAAGAGCATTTAGAGAAGTTTCAAAAATAAATTCAAGATAAGTAAGAAGGTATTCCTAAGAAAAGATTTCTAACAAAGAAAATTCAAAAATAACACATAACAAATAAGGTCAATATGATTACAAAAAGGTCAACTAAAAAGTGTTCTTCATATCCAGAGCCTTTGATGATTAGTCTTCACATTGATGGAAATAAATGTACCAAGGTCAAGATTTCATCTTTTTCAGGAAATGAATATATGTAGCATGACACTTATCCAACATCTTGGATATGATAATTAACACTTGGGTAATATTATTAGGCCTCAGTTTTGCATCAAATCCATTGAGCTACCAGTAACACTTGGGTTTAAAATATTCTTTGGTATATTTCACATCAACCTTACATTGGATCAATGTAATTCTAAATTAGGAAACTCATTTATGATAGCAATGAGAATAACATTGGGTAAAGATTAAGACTATGTCAGATTTAAGCATGAAAGAGCAATAGTTACAATTTTAATAAAATAAAAATATGTAGAGAAAGAACAAACAAAGGAAAATATTTCTTCAATTAATATTCCATCAAATAAAATTATTGCTATCACAATAGGCACGTGATACAATACATATGGAAAAGTAAAAGAAATCAAAAAAATAAATATCATAGTATGGTGTAGTTGGTTTTATATATATATAGATATTGTTTTGAAGTAAATCTAGAAATACAAATTAAACTAAGAAATCTTAATCTAAACTAACTCAATCTAAGTTAAAAAAACAACACAAACTTATACCTTAGTTATAAAAAGCTTCTTCGATTGCAATGTAACTTCGATTAGCTCTCTTTGAATTATGGTTGCTCACTATTCCAATGCAAAATAAAATGGCAGTGTTTGAAAGTAAAAATGCTCTTTGATGGCTTTGATTTGATTTAAATTCACTTTTGATTTTGATATCACTTCATTAGCATAAGTTAGGATGATGAAAATGATGGATTTCATGCCTATTTATATTTTTGTAGAGAAAAGATCGAACAGTAAAAAATTATTTAGATATTTTAAATTATCCAAATAATCTACGGTGGCTAATGTGTCCTCATCCATGAGGATGATGATGATTTCAAATAGTTGAGATAAACATGGAGATGGTTAACTGAATCATCTACGGTGGCTAATGTGTCCTCATCCATGAAGATGATGATGATTTCAAATAGTTGAGATAAACATGGATATAGTTAACCGAATCACCAAGAACGGGCCAAACTGTTTGACAACTCAAGATATGACTCAAGGGTAGTTAAGAAAGTTGTGGGATTGGTTGGGGTGAGTCAACATGTGAGGGAGTTAAAGGTGGAATATGTTGGGTGAGGTGTAAAATCTAGATTTAATAATTAAATTTAGATTAAAAGTGTGCATAATTAATTAAATTAAATTCATTCAATTATTTAAATAAAGAGGGAGATGTCATGAATTATAATTTGAATGGTAAGAAGAAGAATTAGTAGGCTTTAGGTGCATTTCAACACTAAATGTAATTTAGGTGTCTACATTTGCCCCTCTTTGAAATAGTGTTGTGAGGTAATACCTTTCAAAGAATAGTAAAAAAAGTAGAGCATTGATGATTAAGAAGAAAAAGTTACCCCAAATAAATGAGATTGAATGTGATGATGCCCACTCAAGGGTTTATACGAGAAAATGGACAAATGCTCAAAATGAATGAAAGAGAAAAAATGATTAATCGATTGAGACAATCAAGAAAACAAAAGACTATAATCAACGTTAAACTTTCAAGATTAAGGCATGTGTAAATAAGTTGCTCCTAGTTGTGAAGACTAGAGTTTTAATCAAAAAAATAATATTTTACCATTTGAAGATTGCATGCTTAGTGGATGCTCATGATGTAGGGGTCACATGAGCAGACGTGGTAATGATAAATTCCAGTGATAGTAAGATGCACATATGAAAATGGAAAAAAATAATTTTTCAATTTGTAATGAAAATTTTATGAGTGATAGCTGCAAGCGATTGAAATATAGATGGAATGTTTTGATTTAGATTATCCTAAAATTTGAATTAAAATGGATGAAAAATGAATAAACTAGAGGGATGGGAAACTATTTGAAATGGGATGGGGGGAATATAAATAGAATAATGATTGTTAATAAATTCATTTGTGCACATTTGATTTTCAGATTAATTTGTTAGTAAAGTTTGAGTGAAGAGATTCACTCTGAGACCTTAGAGGAAAATGGACCGCATTCCACACCACCAGCACTACGAAAAGTGTGTGAGGAGACACTAGTGACCAAATAGGAGCAGGCCTCTGATAAGTTAAATTCCATGCCTTTGTTTTTGTAATTTAAGTGCATTTACTATGGGTTAAATTAGATGTAAATGAATTCATAATTATGCTATTTGTGAATTCAACAACGAAAGTTACAAATTCACTGGACTAAATTACAAAATCATTAAATAGGATAGCAAATTCACAAGATAGGGTTGCAAAATCATTGAGGTAGAAAAATATATTAAGGATTGGCAAATTTACAATTTGCAATTAAGAAATCATGAAAACTATTTGCAAATTTACAATACAATACATGGATACCTAATTTTCTAATTTGGACCCTCTCTTATACTTGGCCCATGTTTTTAGGATAGGTAACATGATGATTTCCCCTTTTAAATTTATATAAAGGGACACTTAAGTCATCTATTGTACCACTTGGTAATTTTGATATATAGGCACACTTAAACTATTACACATTAACCAAAGTTCCTCTATGCTTCCCAATTATTATTCTAATCACTTGAATCAATCCCCAGCCAAGTTAAAATCTTGTTTTATTCAATCCAAAGCAAACCATCGTCAATTATTCAATTTATATCTAGATGCATTCATATAGTCAAAGGAGCACAATTGCATAAAGCACACTGAGTGGGAGAACTATGTGGGCTCGAATTCTCTCTTTGTATTATTGGATACGTAGGTAACATTCAGTCATCATGAAGATGATTGGGATCATCTCAACCCATTACACTCTCATTTTTTATATTTTCACATGTTTACAATCACTATAAAACCCTTTTAGGGTTTTGACCTTGAATAATTTATTTTTGGGTCTTCTACATAGCTTTGAAGGTCAAATTTTCACACATAGACCTAATTTAAGCTATCTCAAAATATTATGACTTAAGTTCTTGATTTTTAACAAATGACAAGATCAACTAGCTCAAGAATATATTGGCAGTCGATCATATCCAAAGTTGGATGATCATGTGCTTCACCATTTTTAGTCTCAATTTTCATTCAGGGTTGGTTCTTATTTTTTAGTTTCAAGTGACTGTTAGCTTCACATAGTCAGATCTCAAATAAAAATAACTAATTTTATCATTTCATTCATAGTTAATCTTCTTTCATGTAATTTTTATTTATCAAATTTAGTATTTTTCCTTCATTATGCCTATCAAAATTTGATTTATAACATTATATTCAATTTACCTGAATTGGGGTTAATAAACCAATTAATTCTTTTTTTTATAAAAATAGGTTCTTATTTAAGGGGAAGAAGTTATACATACCTCAAATTTATATGAAAAAGAACACGATGAAATAAAAATACATTGGAGGCATAGTTGGTTGTTTTGGGTATGACAGGGCCTTGACATAGCTTAGTGACCAATATTATTGGCCAAAAATGAGTATGAACATGACTAATTTTATGCAAATATGTAGAATTTTCTAACATGCATTGAACATGGATTTTGTTCTTGGGTTTCCAATGAATCAATGAGGTAATGACTCTATGTTTGTTTTTGTAGACATATTTTCTAAAATGGCACACTTTATAATGTGCAAGAAAATTAGTGATGCCACAAATGTTCCTAACATATTTTTCAAATAAGTTTTGAGATTTCATGAATTGCCAAGAAGCATTCTATCAGATAGAGATTGTAAATTTGTGGAGGAATTTTGGTGGAAAATGGGCACAATATTAGACTTCACTTAAGTCTCCCATCCTCTAATGGATGGGAAAATATAAGTTGTGAATCAAAATCTTGGTAATATTTTCAGATGTTTAGTTAGATACAAACTTAAATAGTGGTATGTAGTGTTGGCTCAAGCTAATTTTTCTTACAACAATTCACTTAATTTAAGCAAAGTTGTGAGACATTTCCAAATTATATATGGAAGCATCCCAAGATGTGTGTGTGACTTAATAATTATAGCTAAATTTAGTAGAAAAAAGTGTTGAAGGTGAATAGTATGCACTAGTTATGCATGATGTGCACATGGAGGTAAAATGTAGACTAGAGGAAAGTGGCAAAAAATATAAATAGCATGCTAAGAAGAAGAGGAGATAATATAATTTTACAATTGAATATTTAGTATTTATATATTTTTGTAAGGAGAGGTTTCCAAAAGGTGAGTATAACGAGCTCAAATCGAATAAAATTGGGCCTTCTAAAATTCTTAAAAAGTTCTCAACCAATGCATATGTAATTGACTTACTAGATGGAGTGTATATCTCCCAAATTTTAAATGTATCTAGATTTTAATCATGTGTGGTAGGATAAACAAATGAGGGATAATCAAATGAGAATCATTTATCCAATGATCGGAAGGAACAATTTCCAACCAAGGCAAAGGAAGAGATGGAATCCAATAAGGACATACATATTAGCAAGAAAAAAAGAGACCATGAGTATTATGAGTACTTGGTGGAGTAGAATTATTGATAAAATTAAGATGCAGCGTAGATGAATGTATCTAAAGTTTCTAAACATCAAAAATCAGTTGAAGAACTTACCTCCATTTCATGATCACAGACTCATAGACAATTTCATTTACTAGAAATGTCTAATGCAAAAGTATCCAAGATGAAAAGTCAATTTCATCACCCAAAAACATAATATAAATTTTAATTAGCTCTAATAATAATTCTTAACCTTTTTTTTTATCAATAAAATTATTCTGACCAAATTTTGAGTTCTCAGAATTTATATCGATCATATTCTAAGAACACAGATATCACATTTAGATCACATTTTTCTCACAAATCTAAGTTTCAATGTTATGGATGCTACACAATTCTTAATTCTAACGAAGGTCACAACTCACTAAGTATTCACACGTCACAACTCACGAAGTATTCACACGAGTTTAACGGAGGCCACATAAATAAATAAATGTGCTCAGATAAGTATTTTTTCCCACAGAGCCCCCACTGAACCCGATGACTTATTAAGTGGATCATAAAGTATAACAGACTCATGGCCCATAGAATTATCAAATTTGATGCATGGAACATTGAGTTCATAAAATCCATGTAATAGTAGAGCCAACATCCTCGATATTACCTTTTGAATTCTGTCTCGACCTCTCGAGGGATTCTTTTGTGATTATACCATCATCGCTCAAGAATAGCTTGGCTCTTCTCTTTTTCTCCAGCCGCCCTCCACCCCCCTATCTATATATGGGGAAGGGGTCCTCGGCGAACATAAATAAATTATAGAGTTTATGACTCCATGAAAAAGAGACAGGTGTCATAGTCACATCAATGTTTTCATGGATGCAAAAATCCTCAAGGTCAACTTTCGATTAAGTAACCAGCCTCAATAAATTCTCATACAGTAATGAAGTCATTAAACCTCAAAGAAAACCCATAGGCCATATTGAATGTATGATTTTCGGAGTGTACAGTTACATAGTGTAACAATTTCAGGAACACCTCATAGAATGGGATACACAGTGGCCATGAAGATCATAATTAATTAGTTATCAAATGACTCTAAGATAATGACATGCGTTGTAATCTTATTTACTCACAGATAAAAAAATTTATAGTGGTCACATCATAATGTGTCCAACATATGTAATTTTAAGTGACCAAAACTTTCACATGCAACTTCCAAATGAGGAATTTTTACTCTTATTTCAAAGCTCTTATAGAGATATTTTGATTAGCACTAGGCATGGGGCATGAAACCTCTTGAAGAGGCAACTATTCACATGGCAAAAATCAAGAAAACATTTTTTGTGATGGTTCAATTGTTTCAAGACCCACAAAAAAGTTATGGGGAAGTTGAAGCATTAAAAACCATCAAAATGAGAATGGATCTCGACCTTAGTGAAAGGTTCCAGTTAGAAAGACAAAAGATAGAGACATAAATTAGAGTTAAGACTTGTTGGATTTGATATTTCCATTAAGTGATTGGGAATGTAATTTATCTAAGATTTGTTTAAAAAATATAAATGTTATTTACCATGTTTTAATATTATCTTAGTGTGACAATGTGTGTGTGATTCATTTTTGGGGAGTAAGGTAGCCATTAATTTGGAACCCTAGTTCCCATTTATATTAATGATACAAGGGAAAGTTGTTGGGTGTTTAAGAAATTATAAAAAAAGTTGGTCAAAGATGGTTAAGTTAAGATAGGATGGTGTAAAAAGGTGGAAAATATAAAAATAAACATACATTAAAGAGGAGAAGGGAATAAGATGTGATACAATGAACATCCACATCAACATGTTTGGCATGTCAAACCCCTGTTGACTCTAGTCTAATTTCCCATCAACCACCACCAACGAACTAGCCTCTATTTGTTTTTTGATGACTTAGAAAAATCATTATTTGGAATGGAAAGGTGACATGAGTACTTAAGCTGATAACAATGTGGCATGTCCCTCTATTTTAAATAATTTTAAATTTTGTTTCAAATTGAAAGCATGAAATGGAATGTTTGGTTTTGGCATTCGTTTTATAGTTTTGTTAATTTTAGTTTCTATTTACATCTTAGCAATTAATTTTGGGCCCACTAAAATGCCTTAAATTTGTGTGCATTTGCATTCCATTAATTAGTTTTGGTCCACTAAAATGAATCAAATCTCTAATTGTAAGGGGATATAAGGCAAAGATTAATGTTTAGTCAGTGGGAGTTTGATGTGACAACAACGCTAATGTGGATGCTATAAGGCGAATATGTTGGGCATTTTAGAGTTTTTAAAAAGAGGTGGTTGTAAATGGTCAAGCCAAATAGCACAATGTAGAAAAGGGGAAATTTTAAAATTAAACATACACCAAAAAAAAGAAGAGAAGAAGACATGATGCAGAGAGTATACACTAAAATTGGTCACATATCTTCTCGACTAAGGCTACTAAATATTCTTCATTGTATGTTCTCTATACACTCCCTATATACACTTAAATGGGTTTAATTTCTCCTCAACTAAGACTACTATATGGAAAAATAAAAAAAGGTAATAAAATCTTAAAAATATGTTCAATCATAAAACCTAGAATAAAGGTTTTAAATTGTTTTAGAGAATAAAATCCAAAATAATTTGTATTGCAGAAGAAAATTACATAAAATACGTGAATTTATTAAATTACGTATTTTGAATTTATTAAAAAATACATTATGAATTAATTACTTCTCTTAAACTTGTTTTGCGTATGAATTAAAGGGAAATATATAACATAGTAGTCGAAAAAGTAAAAATTTGAAAAGGAAAAGGGAAGAAATTGTAATGTAAAAATTATACACTAATGTGAGTCATATTATTACGTAAATAAGGCTACAAATTTATTTGAGAATAAAACCCACAAATTTATTCAATAATAAAAATAAAAATAAAAAATTTAAAAATCATTTAACTATAAAATTTAAAATAATTTATACAATTAAAAAATAATATTTTGGCACGGCAAATATGTTGATATAAAAATTAAAATGAGGATGAGAATAACTTTTCAAGGGTGTTAGAAGTTAAATAAAAAGTCACCGATAAAAAAATTGTGCAGATGAATGTTTGACATGAGAAGTATGTTGATATAAATATTAAATGGTATCAAAAAAATTGTGTATTGTAGAGTTTGTAAAAAAATAATCAAAAATTATAAAGGTCATTATTTGCACGATTTTAGGGTATTCTATTTTTTCATTATATAAAATTGTTGAGTTATATAAAATGTTGGCATCTATATCTATATTTCAACAATAAATATAAAATAGATTTACAATGTTGAGTGAGTATACATTTAAATCAATGAGTTTTTTTAATTCAGTACTCAACATAAAAAACATCCACACCGTCAAAATCATCTAAAACTATTATTTACACCATTTTAGAGTATTTTATTTTTTCATTACATAAAATCATTAAATTATATAGAATACCCACAAAGCAGATTTACAATAACGACTAAGTATACATTTAAATTAATAGACTCCTTTGATTAAGCAGTCAGTTTTTAAATGGGAAGGGGGGGATGGATCAGTCGTTACGCTGGTAGAGTGAATACATAGAGAAAGTGGTAAGCAAGATGAAGATGACCATTGCTCCCAGTGATGCGCCAATGGCAATCATACCCTGCGCACAGAAACGATCATAACGACTGCAAATTTCGCTCCAGAAAGCGTGAGAATTGCCCTTCCGAGCAACGTACCCTATGCCCATGGCTGCTCCTACGCTCGCAGACAGAAGGGCTACCATTATCTGCATTAATTCAAAAAAAAATCTATATCTGAATAATAGCCACCATAGATGACAAAACATTAGGGTTTCGAAATAGTAATTACCAGATCGAAGAAAGAGCGGAGGAGTTTTGAGAAGGCAGGCGAGCGCGATGTCAAGATGTTGGCGATTGTGTTGTTTATGGCAAAAACCGCATAAACGCAGGCGATTGCATTTGCTATCACAAAAAACCTGCCAACAATAAATAAGATTAGTCTTTGGAGGAAAAAAAAAACGACCCAATCCTGCCACTGGGAGGTTGTGTTTTCAGAAAGCAAAGAAAATTACACATTGGCGGGCGAGTAGTGGTATTCGGCAGGAATAGAGCCAATGGGAGTGTAGACAGTCTGCTTGTCTCTTCCCATAACTATGGCGGCTACAAGAGTAGCTGCTATCGCCGCCACCCGCAACACGAAATCTATTCCTTCCCATGTCCTGCTACTACGCCGCGAATTAGATTTCTCCCTACCGGACTCCATTCTTGTGATTTATAGCAGATTGCAGTGTAAGAGGAATCCTACAAGATATTCAACTTCTGTATGGCTGTGCTTTTCTGGACTTTCTTTGTGGAAACCATGACCATGACGGAATAGTCTGTGGACAATATGAATAAATTGGATTCTTTATCTGGCAAGAGCCATAAGCGTGCCTTCATGTTTTTTTTAATTTTTCCTTCTTTCTCCCTAATGTGTCACATTCATATGAGAATGGAGACCCTTTTGTGAAAAGGTGCCTTTCATATCTAAAGCATGCATAAGTTAGTATAAGGATTTCTGTTAAGCATGCATAAGTTACAATAAAGATTTCTGTTAAACTGTTTTAATGTAGAAAATATTATAAAATATTTTTGTTAATAGTTCATAAAATAATATATAATACACACAAAAGTGGTTTGCCTTGATCTTTCTCAACCTACTTTATTTAAAAATGACTTTTCATGACTGTCTCAACCTACTCTACCTAAATATGACTTTCCTTGACACATCTCAACCTGTCTTGTTTTATTAAAAAGAATGACTTTTTTGGACTGCCTCAACCTACTCTATCTAAAAATTCAACATACTAACCTAAAAATGACTTACCTTACACCCCCACCTAACCTATCAAAAAATTGTATACATCAAAATCTTATATTATATACCCTGCATATTAATATGGAAAATAAGAGGAATATACCAGTGTAAAGGGTTTGTCTAAATTCAAATTTGATATTATTTTTTTCACTGTGATTAGGGAGTTTTCTAGATTTTATATGATTTATCATTGCATCAAGATAAAAGGAAATATCTTTAATATGATACATTTTAAATAAAGGTTGTATAGCGGGTAGTCCTTATTTCTAATATATTAATTATATTAGAAATTGTAATGTAATGTGTTTTGAGTTAATTTACAATATTTAAGAAGTAAAATTGTAAATCAATAGAAGAAAGGTTACATATTAAGAATGGACAGTATTGGTCATAGATATTGAAACATAAAGTTCGCATATTGTTTAAATCTTTGAAAATAATTTTAAAAATAATATTGAATGGTAGAATTTAGTGATGTTGAAATAAAAATAATTAAATTATAAATTATCGTAAATATATTCAAGTGGCAATATTTATGATATTATAAATTGCTTCAACATCAAATGAATATAATACATGTATTAATACACTAATAGCATTATAAATAAATATATAATCTATTTATTATAATAATTAGAAATAAAAGTCAAATAAGGTGGTGGGTCCAATGAATATAAAATAACATATAAACATTTTTTTTAAATACGTCATCTAGTTTAGCAGGGGAAATATTGCTCTCATTACCATAAAACCACTTGTCATGTGGGTCTTTGAACTGTAGGGCTACAATTAATAGGTTACTCTTAATGTCATGGAGTTCGTATGTCTTTAACATTATGTTGATTTAATACATATCTCTATTTAGAATTTGCAATATAATAATTACATAATGATAAATATTTTTTTTAAATAATACATTATTAATGTAATATAAATCCTTATTTAAATTTTACAATATAATTATTATAAAATGTCAAATATTTTTTATAAAATTTTAATAATATCTTTAAATAATAATTTCAAAAAAAATAATCAAAAAAAATTGTCATACATTTTGAATAAATCGAATTCTCTTCCAGATAAGAGCCATAACCCTGCCTTCATGTTTTTTTTTTAATTTTTCCTTCTTTCTCCCTTCTGTGTCACATTTATATGAGAATGTAGACCCTTTTCTTAAAAGGTGCCTTTCATATCTAGAGCATGCATAATAAAGATTGAGCATAGTATATGGATTTCTATTAAATTGTTTTAGTGTAGAAAATATTATAATATATTTTTATTAATAATTTACAAAATAATAAAAAAATACACACAAAAATGATTTATTTTGAAAACCTTTTTTAACTTGTTTTATCTAAAAATGACTTTTTATAATTGTCTCAACTTACTCTACTCAAAAATGACTTTCCTTGACACCTATCAACCTGCCCTACTTTATCAAAAAATAACTTTATAAAACTACCTCAACCTACTCTATCTAAACATTCAACCTACTCTACTCAGAAATGACCTGTCCTCACATACCACAACCTAACCTACTTAAAAATTATATTATATATTAAAAAAACTATCAAAATCCTATATTATATACCTTACATATTAATATGAAAAATAAGAGAAATATACCCCCACTTAAACGGTTTGTCTAATTTCAAATTTGATATTATTTTTTTCAAGGTGATTTCTTTTTCCAATATGAATAAATGTCTTTCGAAAGTTTCCCAAAATTCCATTTTAGTCTATCATTGCGTTAAGATAAAGGGAAACATTGCTATCTTGATACATTTCAAAAAAAATAGCAATCGGGAGTGTTTAAATTGATATGTTTGAATATTTTTATATTTATAAATTAAGTTTGATTCGTGTATTTATTGATGAGGATCAAAAAAATTAGAATTATACTAGCAGTTGTCGCAGGGGTATAAGAAATGTTGTAAGAAATTTAGATGATATTTATTTTCATTTTTAGAGTATATTGTTTATTTTAGTGTTCTCTTTTCAAATATATGATGTAAATATTTCATAATTATAATTTGATTTTATAAGTGTTTTCTTTTCATTTGTATAATGTGGGTATGTCTTATTATATGATAATTAAATTTACTAATTGTTTTATTGTCTGCGAACAATTGTTAATCAGTTATGTTGTCTTTGTACTTATGTGGCATGCACTTTGCAAGAGGGTGAGTACTCACTTCAACAACAATAAAAGCAACAAGATAGACTTCAAAACTTCAATTTATTTCCCCCACATCAACATAACTAGCACCAGTGTAACATAAACAAATTATCCATTGTAATCACAAAAACAAAACCCAATCACCCACGGTTGATCTGAGCCCAACATTTTGGGCTCTCCAACAAACGAATAAAGAGGTCCCTTGATTTAAACCAAGGGAGTTACAATATTGACATAGAGTTTGGGTAAGGATGTTATTTATTTCAACGAAGAATGCAAGGCATCATAAATTAGAGTATTGTAGAACAATTCAATTCCCAATCAATCCATCCCTAAAATTAGTTTGTATGAACTTATTTTTACATACACATACAGAGCATGAAAGTGGTGAAATATTTCAAGTTAGATTAGGCGATGATGGTGAAAAGCATTGACAAGTTAGTAGTCATAGGTTTCGAGTAACATTTTACTATCAATTGACACTCTTTCACTTTAAAAAACCCCTCTTACTTATTATTATTATTATTATTATTATTATTATTATTATTATTATTATTATTATTATTATTATTATTATTATTATTATGTTAAACGTTAATTATATAATGGATATGAATATTGTATATGTGATTTTCATAATTTCATTTGGTAATTGTTTTATTTTCATTTGTAGAGTATATTCCTCTTTTAAGTGTATGATGTGGGCATGCCTTATTGTATGATAATTAAACCTATGAACTCTCTCTACCACTCGGGAATGATCGCCAATCAACCATCTTTTCTCTCAGCTGGTGACTCCTCTACCACAACATTCACACTGTATCACGAGCAATGCTCTCTTATGCATCCATGTGGCATGCACTTTGTAAAATCATTGGTACTCACTTTAACTACAATGAAAGAATCATGATCAACTCCATAACCTCAATGTGTTTCCTCTACATCATCATCATTGCATTGTTGATTCGTTCCACAAATTAGATATCAATTCTTTGATATAATATACAGTAAATATTACAAATATAATATACATTTATTTGATATATCATTACTATTATATTATAAATAAGTAAATATAATATAGTTATATTATTTATTAAAAAATAATGTGTATGTGTGTGTGTAATTTAATATACAATATAGACATATATATTTTATAAAGTATATTTATAACTATATCTAATATTGTATTTAAATAATTTATTATATAAAAAATACAAAAAACTATAACCTATTTAAAATAATAATGATAATATATAATATACAATATATATATATAGGTAATTTTAAAACCAAAAAAAGGACATCTATCCTGTGTAGTGGCCAACTATCCAACTATGCATTGGATTATTGGCATGGTGATTAAATTTGCCAACAGGAGATAAAACTAAAGCCAAAATGAATCAACAATCATATTCTTTTGGGAGATTTCCAATACAGGTTACTAAACGACAAATTTCATACAATAGTTAATGTGATGATAATTATGCAAAATCCATTATATATAGCATATCTTCTAAGTATGTGTTTTGAGATTTGTTGTAGAAATTTATAAAGTTTTCCATTTTTTGTCTATGTTGATGCTAACTATTTATTGATGGCATTCATGCAATCATTTCTAGACTGTAGTGAGAATTTTTTAGTGCATTTTTGTTGTTGTAGAGATTAAAGTAGGAGTTCAGGGAGGTGGGTGTCATTTGGGAGAAGGGTTTCTTTAAGGAGGATTCAGATAGGGCTTGGATTGAAGAGTTGAGTACAATTTAGCATTTCTAAGGAAAAAGATAAGAGTTGGTTTAGTCTAATAGGTACGTGTGATAAGGCCAACTAAAGCACAAAGGTGTGCATATAAACCCAAAAGTAATGAACTCCACATCCACACACACATAGTGATTATGATAGGAATGAAATTTAATTACACATTAATACATACATACATATACCTTATGAATTAGCATAAGAATTACAGTAACATCCTGAAAGGGGGATCATGGAAGTAGGGAGAAGGCATTGGCATGATCCAAGAGCATGTCTCCTAATGCTGAGTATACAACATACGTGGAAGGTAGAGTGAGCATGAAAATATATAGCATTGCTGGTAGGTACACTCTTTTATATCTATATGGCTTCCACATGGTATGTTCTCTGTAAAATCATAAGAGGAATTCAATTAAAGGCAACCCTTGACTGCATTCTTCCTACTACCAATGTTTCAGCTAATATTATCACCACTTCAATAATGATGCTTGGACTACTCTTCTATTTCATTAAAAAAATGTGAGTATAATTAATTAATCTTCTATTTAACTACAATATGAGTACATGCCAAATAGAATCGATAAGGTTGGGTACTTGCATGTTAATATTTGGCATTTTTTAGCCACTGTTGGAGGCATCATAAGATATTATTTTAAATTGCCTATGCTAATTTTAAATTGGCTATGCTAAAATAGATGACAATTATTTTGATATGATAGGAATGGAATCAAAAATATATGTGGATGAATCCCATATTTGTTTCCCCCAATAGAAATTCCTTTGATGTACTTAAATATAGGGTAGATGTAGGATAATGGGGGACAAAAGGGGCTATAAAGTGACACATTTTTTTTTTAAATTACAGCAGTTGAACTTGGAGAGAATGTTAGAGACATTTGGACAAATAATTTAACAGTGACTTAAGCATATGAATTGTGTCATTTTGAAATTAATTTCTAAATATATAATTTTTTTAATACCCAAATGATAAAATTTTGTGAAATAGATGCAGTTATGACAATGGCTTAACCTTTTTTGTTAAGGAGACTGCATGTGTACTGACACACTTTTTTTTAGTAAATGAATGAATTGATAGATAAAATTTCATATATGTATAGATTAAATGTCAAAGATCAGTCAAGATATTTTTATTAATTTTTTAGTAAATATATTTTTTTAAATAATTTTACAAGTAAAGACAACTGTAAAATTATAAATCCAAGTGTAAGAACACAAAGTTTTGACATTAACTTCATGTAAATCATTTTTTTTTCAAATCATAACCAATGATGTATAGATCGATTAGGTATAAGTTTTTTAAAAAATTGATTAATGGTCTAAAAGTTATAAAAGTATTTGTAACAATATGTATATAATCCATAATGAGGTATGTTGTGTAGAAATTAAGTAATAATTATAAAAAAAAATAGTTTAACATTAAAAAATTATATATTTCAAAACTAAGCTTTCCCCTCTACAAACCCATATAATTTTTTTTTAAATAATAAAATTTTCCTGATTAGATGTGTCAACAAAGATGAAAAAAGCTCTTAAATTTCTTTAAAACTAAGTGGGCTACTTTATGGTTGGTTTCAAGCTAGGTTCAGACCTCCAAACCCTATACCCAAACCAAATTTGGATGGAAAATACAAGAGGAAAATTTGAAATATTACAAAGGGCGTACACCCTTTTAAAAACCAAAAATCTTGGTAAAATTTTTTTCCCCGTTTTGATATGTGCATCAAAATAGGGCATGTGTGATTTTGAAAGGGTGTACACCCTTTATTATTCATGAGTTTATCTTGTTTTTCAATGAATTTAACTCATTCATATTATGTTTTAAAAACTTCAAACTAGTTTTTTATGTTGAAACTCTACAAATTCTTCATTTACTTTGTCTTGAGATTACTATAAATTCATTAATTTATACTTTAGACATGGACTTATTTGCATAAAGATAAATAATGGGGTCGAATCATCATCATAAAATACCAATTAAAGAGCTAAAATTTGAAAAAAATAAGTGAAGAAAGAAAAAGAAATAAAAAATAGAAACAAATAAGATAGTATCCATAAGACCTTCTGGGTAAGATGAAGGTACTTCCTCCACACCAGGTAATATTTCAAATGAAATTTATATGCTCAATTATGTAGAATTTAATTAAATATATCTTCAAATGAGATAAGATAACACAATAAATCATTGTTGAATGATGAAATTCAAAATGTAGAACATGTAACTAATGAATTTGTATTGAGTGATGAAACATATGAAAAAACACAATATAGTGAAACATCCATTCATAATGAATTTATTGAGCATGGTGATAATAAACATCAAGTAATGACCTCAATTCATGTCTCTCCTAATTAATAAAAATTCAATTCGCGTGTATAACCTAATGTATATAGTCAACCCTCTACTATCCTTGCTATGGTTTAAGTGGTAACACCACCCAATTTAATATAAAATATAGCTCCTGCACCCACACTTCAAAGGATAATGAAACAAACACCAAGGTAGTTAGTTGAAATAGATGAGAAAATCATAGACCTTATGGAAGATAAAATATCAAATAAATCAATTCAATGTCATGCTCAACATTTATGGGCCTATGAATATGAGAATAAAAGCCATACGAAATAATATCAATTATTTGTCCAATTAATGAAAATGTAAAAAATGCACCTTGTGATGCATAATTTAGGGTTAAGAACATCTAACATGGAGGGAAGAAATACTGAAATAATAAATAATTTATTTAATGAATTTAAGGCAATAGGCAATAAAAGTCAAAAAAATTAGTAATGCGGCAAGAAGAGTAATAATAGAATTTATAGTGAGTTAGTCAACATCTAAATCTCAAATTATTAGTGAAACAAGAAAATCTTTGAACATTAATAGAAAAACTCTAATAAATAGCATAAAAAGAAGAACAACGTTTGATAAACCTTCACTCATGGATTGTTGATCATTTAGTGGTAGACTCCCACACAAAGATAAGGTATTAGTTGAAAGAACAAGACATTTTATTGAATTTTTTTGGCACGACAACACAAGGGTCTCATCTAATGTAAAAGATGTTGTTAAAAGAGGAAAAGGTTAAAAAACTGTGAGCCACATGCAAAATATTTCTTAGACATGACCCAAACAAAATTTTATAAAAAGTTTATTGAAATTTTTAATGGCCAATTGATAATTAGCCAAAGGTCATTTGAGATGTGAAATCCTTTCTATGTTGAAAATAACCAAGCATGCACCACATGTTATCGTAGGGTACATGTTTAATTTACTATGCATTTTAATATTTTTTGTCATATACATTGTACTTTACATACTAATGAGATTATATAGGAATTATGGTGTCTTCCCTACCTATGACATCAGGAGAATTAATCCAAAGTCTTTTTCATCAAAGACCTAAGAGGATAAAAAAAAATTCCAAACAATGTTTAGATGTAACTTGTAATAGTTGTGGTGGTTTGCCAAATTTGACTAGTTGTATGCATGAAGAAATTTCACATGAATTCGGAAAGTAACTAATTGATTATAATAAGTACAAATATGTAAAGTATGTGTTAAAAGATGGAAAATAGTCAGTAAGATGTGGGTTAGTTACGATCAAAGTTTTTGTATCTGCTTTTATGTTTGAATTTAAAAATAATATTATCTACCAATATGCAAGACACACACATGAATCAAAATGGTTAGATAATCAATTCAAGATATGCAAGGACAACTTCCTAGTTGGCACTATTATTTTGGTTATGGAATTTATTGAGAAATACACACTACGACCATAGATTGAATTTCAATCCTAATACTACAATTCAATTGAAGTTGAAATTTTCATTCATATTACATTTAGACGTACACCTGATAGCATAGATGACAATAGAAATATTTTTAAGGAGTACCAATTTTATGAGTGATGACAGATCACATTCTTCAGAGTTTATCCAAGGTTGTTTTGAGATTATTTATACAAATATGAATGCAAGAGAAATCATGTTTGGAATACACTACATTGGGTTAGATAATTATGCAGGATAGTTTAAGAATTATTAAATGTTTTACTAGTTAAGCAGAATGTAAAATAAGAATAGTGTTCAACATTTTTGTAGCTTCTTTAAGGCTAGGCATGGAAAATGGGAAATGATGGTGCAGGTGCATGTGTAAAAATAATCTTAAAAAAGAGCATGGAAAGCACAAGGATGGTGTTAATTTGATTGATATTGCAAGTATTATGATTTGGTGTAATAAAAACATTTATCATGGATCAAATAAATATTCTCAAGTATGAAGATTTTTTTGGTTAATGGAGGAAAAACATAAGGTGATGTATGAATATTAAAATACAGTACCTCGATCGAGTGTTTTCCACTCCATTCAAAATTCAAATTCAAGTTGATGAACTATTTATACTAGAGATATGGCATGTTTTTATTCCGCATGTATGGAATTTAATTGGAATGAATGTGAGTCAAAATAATGGGTTGACGAATGGTATTTTAGATTAATAAAACCTATAAAAATTATCCATTCACTCTAACAATTGATGAATCATGAAATGACATCATTAGTTGACTTTGACCACGTCTTATATCTTGTACAACTTAGTAAAATTTATTGTTAATTTAAATGTACAACCTTAGTTCTATTAGTGATATCTTTATATGTTCCTATATGTGCTTACAATTTGATTTTACTTAAAATACAAGTCATGTTTTTTCAATCATTGCACCTGAGGACAATGATGAGAGAATAGACTACTATTTATATTGTTGTGTAGAGGCTAAAAAAATTTAACCATAAATGTCATGGATGGATAAGAGGTCATTTATCCCATTAGATCTATAGTCGTTATAGGAACTGGCTTTGTAGGTACTATCATAAAAAAAATATAAATAATTTTTATTTGGGGACTTTGAAACACACAGGGTGGTGCTTCCTTATTCAAATCTAGTTATTACTACAAATACTCAAATGATCAAATATCATGGAAAGCCTCACAATACATTTTGTGGAAAGTTCATGAATCTGACCATGAAGCTATTCCTAAAACACTTGCAAATAGAGTTGATCCTGAAGGTACCTTAGATTGAATTGGTAAGCTTATCTTGTATTTTAAATTAATATAAACTTACTTGATTTAATGTATTTTAATTTTCAATTATTTTATCATTATGGAGTTATTAATGTTTAAATTTTTTACTAACAATTTTAATGTAAGTTAGTGCCACCAGATGAGCTTCCATCTTCACATGGTTGGTGTCATGAGTAGATAAAATTATCTTATTGAAATAAAGAGAAGCCAAAAAATAGTTCATATTAATGTTATCTACCTCAAGCAAATAATTTCTCACCTTCTATTTGTTTTTCCTTTCAATAAAACAAGAAAATAGTCTTATCCAAGCCTTAATTATGGTCTGCAGATATGATGTTCAGAGTATTGTCTTGTAGGCCTAATTTAACCTTCATATTTGATTTGACCCTATGCAATCAACATCTAGTTTGAAATGCCTTTTTGATGTGTAGTACAATGACCATACTACCTTAATCAACCTTCATACACTGTTAGAAGCCAGAGAACAAGGCTAAACAATCAATTCTTATCTTTTTTTATGTCTCTCGTTAGACACCTATAGGAAACAGAAACATAGTCAGTTGTTTCTTGTCCCATATGACCTCTTTTAAACCACTAACACTTGTATTAGTTCTTAAATACCCATCTAGACATGTTCACATAGATGGTTCATCGATTGGGCTAACAAGCCAGAAGATATGCCCCCACTAACCAATTTTGGGTCCATTCTAATAGAATTAGATATGAGATAAAAATCTTTATCATGTATAACTTGCATTGATTTAGAGATAATCCTCCTTGGGTTGATTGTAGGACTCATCTGTGTAAGTGTCTGAGCTGGTAGCTCATCTCTAACCCTCAAATTTATCTTGTAACATGCAATAAAAGTTGGCTTAGTTTTCACACTCAGGGATGTTGAGATTCTTTCAAGGGATGTGTCTAATCAATTGCAACCTTCATTCCTAGGGCTTGATGAAAAATGAACAATATTTATTCTAACTTTAAAACATTCATATAGACATATTGGCAAAGATGGTTCATCAATTCAGATAACAAGTCAAAATATACACACCCACTGACCAACTTTTAGCTCTTTAAGAGATATTTAGTTGTGAGAAAAAACTTGTTGCTACATCTCCCACACATTGAATTAGAGAGAATCCTCTTGGGATTAGTTTGAGGACTCATCCATGCAAGTGTGAGAGTTGGCAGCTCATGTCTATTCCTCACGGTTCTCCTATAATGTGTGATGTAATTTGGCTCAATTTGTAGACTCAGGTATCTTGAGATTATCTTAAGGGGTGTGTCTAATCAACGATAACCTTCACTCTCAAGGCCCAATGGAGACTAGACAATGACCATTATAGCCTTAAAATTCCCATTTAGATGTGTTGACAAACATGGTTCATTGATCAGGCTAATGAGTCAGAATATGCAGGGCCCATTGATTAACTTTTAGCCCATTAAGAGAGATTTAGCTATGAGAGAAAACTTGTTGCCACATCTCACTCACGTCAAGTTAGAAAAAATCCTCTTGGGCACTTAGATGACTCATCCATTAAGTTTGGGAGTTTATGGCTCATTTCTAGACCTCACAATTCCCCTATAATGTGTAATGGATGTTGGCTCAATTTATACAATCAGGGACTCTTAGATTCTCTTTAGGTATGCATCTAATCAATTACAATGTTCACTCCTAAGGCCTGATAAAGACCAAAAATTTGCTATTATAGCCTTAAAATTCCTATCTAGATGTGTTGATAAAGATGGTTCATCTTTGGGATAATGAGTCAGAATATATGCCCCTGACTGACCAAATTTTGGCCCTTTAGGAGAGATTTGGATGTGAGATAAAACTCAATACCATATCTCTCTCACATCAATTTAGAAATAATACTCCTATGATTTATTAGAAGACTCAACTATGCAAATGTGAGAGATAACATCTCATATCTATCCCTCATGGTTCTCTTGTAATGTATGACAGAATTTGGCTCAGTTTACACATTCAGGGACGTTGAGGTTCCCTTGAAGGATGCATACGATCAACTTTAACCTTCATTCCCAAGGCCTAATGAAGAATGCTCAACTATCATTATAACCTTAAAACACCCATTTAGATGTGTCAATAAATATGGTTCATTAATTAGGCTAATAATTCAGAATATACATCCCCCATTGACCAACTTTTGGCCCATTAAGAGAGATTTAGCTACAAGAGAAGACTCATTGCCACATCTCACTCACATTGAGTTAGATATAATCCTCCTATGGTTGCTTATATAACTCATTTTTGCAAGTGTGGGAGATGATAGCTCATCTCTAACCCTCACAGTTCTCTTATAACATAACAAAAATTGGCTCAATTTGCACACTCAGTAATATTGAGATTCTCTTAAGAGATGTGTCTGATCAAATGAAACCTTCACTCTCGAGGCCAAATAAAGACTATAAAATGGACACTATCGCATTAAAATTCCCATTTAAACATTTTTTTAAATACAGTTCATTGATTGAACTAATGAGTTATAATATGCATCCCCCATTAAGTAACTTTTGGCCCATTAAGAGAGATTTGGCTGTAAGAAAAAACTCATTATTGCATCTTGCTCACATTAATTTAAAGAAAATCCTCTTAGATTATCTTAGAAGAATCATCCATGTAATTTTTTGAGATGATGGCTCATCTATATCCCTCATAGTTCTCCTATAATGCATGATGGAAGTTAGCTCAGTTTGCACACTCGGGGACACTGAGATTCTCTTAAGGGATGCATCTGATCAACTTCAACCTTCACTCTCAAGGCTAGAAGGAAAAAAGAAAATTGATGTTATAGCCTAAAAATTCCCATTTAGACATCTTGTCAAAGATGGTTTGTCAATTGGGCTAACGAGTCATAATATACAACCCCCATTGACCAATTTTTGACCCATTAAGAGAGATTTGGTTACGAAAGAAAACACATTAAATCACATCGATATAGAGAGAATCCTCTTGGTCTTGATTAGATGACTAGTCTGTGTAAGCGTGAAAGATTATGACTCATCTCTATCCCTTATATTTATCCTCTAACAGTCAATGGAAGTTGGCTCAGTTTGTATACTCAAGAATTTCAAGATTCTATTAAGGGATGCATTTGATCAACTTCAACCTTCATTACTGGGGCCCTACACAAACTAGTAAATAGATTTTCTAGCCTTGTAATGCCCATTTTAATGTGTTTATGAAGACGGTTCATCGATTGGGCTAACAAGTTATAATATATAGGTCCCATTTTTGGTCTATTGAAAAAGATTTGGTTCTGAGAAAATATTCGTTGTCATATCTCACTCATATTGAGTTAGAGAGAATCCTCCTAAATTTTCTTAGAGGACTCATATATGGAAGTGTGAGAGCTGACGACTCATCTTTAGCCCTCACTATTCTCCTATAATGTACAATGGAATTTGGCTCAGTTTTTAGACTTAGGGACACTCATATTCTCTTTAGGGATGCATTCAATTAATTGCAACCTTTGCTTCTCAGCCTAATAAAGACTTAACAATGGTTGTCCTAGCCTTAAAATGCCCATCTAGACATTTTGACAAAGACAGTTCATCAATTTGTCTAATGAGTAAGAATATACACCCCCTATTAAACAACTTTTGGCTTTTTAAAATATATTTGGCTACAAAAAAAACTCATTTATGTGTTTTTTTCATGTTAATTTAGAGAGAATCCTCTTGGGTCTTCTTAGATGATTCATTTTTACAGTGTGGGAGTTGACAGCTTGTCTCTATCCCTCACAGTTATCTTACAATACATGTTGTAAGTTGGCTTATATTTCACACTCAAGGGCACTAATATTCTCTTAAGGGATGCAAACTAATCAAATGAATCCTTCACTCCTTAAGCCCAACAGAGATTATATAATGGTCATTCTAACCTTACAACACCCATATAGACATGCCTGCAAAGATGGTTCATTGATTGGGATAATGAGTTAGAATAAATGTCCCCCACTAACCAAATTTGGCCTATTAAGAGAGATTTGGCTCCTAGAGAAAACTTGTTACCACATCTCACTCAAATTGATATAATCCTCCTAAGGTTGCATTAGTTAGGATACTCAAGGACATTCAAATTCTCTTTAATGATGTGTTTGACAAACTACAACCTGCACTCTTAGATCCTGACGAAGACCAAAAAATAATCATTCTAGCCTTAAAATGCCCATCTAAATGTGATGAAAAAGATGGTTCATCGATTGGGCTAACGAATCATAATATACAGCCCCCATTAACCAAATTTAGGCTCTTTAAGAGAGATTTGACTGTGAGAGAAAACTCATTATCATGTCTCACTCACATCAAGTTAGAGAGAAACCTCCTAGGGTTGCTTACAGGACCTGTTCATGCAAGTTTAGGAGCTGACTATTTATCTCTATCCCTCATGGTTCTCTTTCAATGTGTGATGGAATTTGTCTCAGTTTACACACTTAAAGACACTCAAATTCTCTTCAAGGATGCATCTAATCAGCTACAACCTTTACTCTTAAGGTCTGACAAAGACTAAAAAATAGTTTCTAGACTTAAAACTCCTATTTGGACATGTTGATGAAGATGTTTCATTGATTGGGATAACGAGTTAGAATATATGCCTTCACTGACCAAATTTTGACCCTTTAAGAGAGATTTGGCTATGAGAGAAAAATCATTACCATATCTCACTCCCGTCAATTTAGATATATTCTCCTGGGCTTTTTTATAAGAATCATCTTTACAAGTGTGGGAGATGGCTACTCATCTCTACCCTTCATGATTCTCCTACAACATGCAACCAAAGTTCATTCAATTTGCACACTTGGTGGCACTAAAATTCTCTTTAGGGATTCAACTGATCAACTATAACCTTCAATCCTAAGGCTCAATATAGACTAAACAATGGTCCTTCTAAGAAAAAAAATCCCATCTAAATGTGTCAGTGAATATGATTCATCTATTTGGATAAAGAGTCAGAATATATGCCCCCCAGTGACCAACATTTGGCCCTTTAAGAGAGATTTTGTTGTGAGAGAAAACTCATTGCCATGTCTTGCTCATGTTGAGTTAGAGATAATCCTCATAGGATTTCTTATAGGACTCATTTATGTAAGTGTAGGAGTTAACAACTAATATCTGTACCTCATGGTTATCTTATAATGTATGACCAAAGTTAGCTCAGTTTGCACACTCAAGGACACTCAAATTTTCATTAGGGATGCATCTGTTCAACTACAACCTTCACTCCTAAATCCTAATGGAGACTAGACAATGGTCATTCTAGCATTAAAATTCCCATCTAGACATGTTGGTAAAGATGGTTCATTGATTTGGGTAATGAGTCATAATATACACTTCCCATTGACTAACTTTTGGCCCTTTAAGAGAGATTTCTTATGAGAGAAAACTCATTACCACATCTCTTTCATGTCAAATTAAAGAAAAGCCTCCTATGATTTCTTAGAGGACTCATCCATGTAAGTGTGAGAGCTAATGGCTTATCTCTATCCCTCATGGTTCTCTTACAATGCATGACTCAAGTTTGCTCAATTTACAAACTCAAACACGCTTAGATTCTCTTCAGGGATGTGTATTATCAACTTAAACCTTCACTCTCGAGGCCCAATGAAGACAAAAAAAATGTTTGTTCTATCCTTAAAATTCCCATTTAAATATCTCAGTGAAGATGGTTCATTGATTTGGATAATGAGTTAGAATATACACCCCCTATTGACCAACTTCTGGCCTTTTAAGAGAGATTTGACTATGAGAGAAAACTCATTATCACAGCACACTTGCATTGAGTTAGAAAGAATACTCCAAGGGTTGATTAGAGGAATCATCCATGTAAGTGTGGGAACTAATGTCTCATATCTATCCCTCGTGGTTATCCTGAAATGCATGATAGAAGTTGGCTTAGTATGCATACTCAAGGATGCTAAAATTCTCTTGAGGGATGCATCTGATCTATAACAAATTGTAGTGTAAGAGGAATCCTACAAGCTATTCAACTTCTACATGATTGTGATTTTTTAGACTTTCTTTGTGAAAACCATGACCAGGATAGAATAATCTGTGGATGATATGAATAAATTAGATTCTTTTCTAGACAAGATCCATAAGCTTGCCTTCATGTTTTTTTTATTTTTATTTATTTCTCCCTTCTATGTCACATTCATATGAGAATATAGACCCTTTTGTTAAAAGGTGCCTTTTATGTCTAGAACATGCATAGGTTATTTTAATTATTTCTATCAAATTGTCTTAGTGTAGAAAATATTATAATATATTTTTGTTTATTGTCCACAAAATAATATATAAATACACATAAAAATGATTTAGTGTAGAAAATATTATAATATATTCTTGTTTATCATCCACAAAATAATATATAAATATACACAAAAATGACTTGCTTTAACCTTTTTAAACCTACTTTATCTAAAAATGACTTTCCCTGCCTCGATCTACTCTACTCAAAAATGATCTTCCTTAACATGTTTCAACCTACCCTATTTTACTAAAAAAAAAATTCTAAGACCGCCTCAACCTACTCTATCCAAAAATTCAAAACACTCTACTAAAAAATGTCCTTTCCTAACATACCACAACCTAATCTACCTAAAAATTATATTTTATATGAAAAATTTGTCAAAATCCTATATTAGATACCCTACATATTGAGATGAAAAATAAGAGGAATATACCCCTACGTAAAGGGTTTGTCTAATTTACAATTTGATATTATTTTTTTAGGGTGATTTCTTTTTTCAATATGAATAAATTTATTTCATAATTTTCCCAAGATTTTATTTTAATAGATCACTGTGTCAAGATAAAGGAAACATTGTTCTCATGATACATTTAAAAAAATAGCAACCAAGAGTATTTAAATCGATAAGTTTGAATATTTTTATATTTATAAATTAATTTTGATTCATATATTTATTGATGAGGGTCAAATATTTTTAAAAATATATTATCAGTTATTTTAAGTGTGTAAGGAACATTGAAATAAATTTAGAAGATTTCTTTTTCATTTCTAGAGTATATTGTTTATTTTAGTGTTCTCCTTTCAAGAATACAATGTGGATATCCCATAATTGTGATTTTATTTCATAAGTGTTTTCTCTTCATTTGTACAATGTGGACATGCCTTATTGCATGATAATTAAATCTACCAACTATCATGTTGTCTGCAAACAATTGCTAATCAACCATGTTGCCTTTGCACCTATGTGGCATGCACTTTACAAAACCTTGGGTACTCACTTCAAAAATAAAAGAAAAAAGATAGCCTTAAAAACTTAAATTTATTTCCCCCACATCATCATAATTAGTGTTAGTGAAACATAAACAAATTATCCATTATAATCATAAAAACAAAACCCAGTTACCCACAGTTGGTCTGACCCCAACATGTTGGGCTCTCTAACCAAAAAATACAAAGGTCCCCTGATCTAAACCAAGGGAGTTGTAATCTTGACACAGAGTTTGGGCAAGGACACTATTTATTTCCATGAAGAATTCAAGGCATCATATACTAAAGCATTATAGAATGATTCAGTTCCTAATCAATCCTTCCCTACAATTAGTTTGTATGAACTTAGTTTCACATATACATACAAAGCATGAAAGTAGTGAAATATTTCAAGTTGGGTTGGGAGATGATGGTGAAAATCAATGGTAAGTTAGTAGTCATGGGTTTTGAGTGACATTTTACTATCAATTTACACTCTTTCGCTTTACAAAACCCCTCTTACTCACATATATAATTATTAAATTGTAGTTATTTTATATATATAATAACTACAATTTGATAATTACATATGTGAGTAAGAGGGGTTTTGTATGTTAAACATTAATTATATAATGGATATGAATATTGTATATGTATATGTGATTTTCATAATTTCTTTTGGTAATTGTTTTCCTATCATTTGTGAAGTCTATTCTTATTTTTAAGTGTATGATGTGGGCATGCCCTATTGCATGATAAATAAACCTACCAACTCTCCCTACCACTTGGGAATGATCACCAATCAATCTTATTTTCTCTCAGCTGGTGACTCCTCTACCATGACACTCACATTGTATCATGAGTGATGCCCTCTTATGTATCTATGTGGCATGCACTTTGTAAAATCATCGATACTCACTTCAACTACAATGAAAGCAATAAGATCAACTCCATAACCTAAATGTGTTTCCTCCGCATCATCATCATCATCATCATCATTGCATTGTTGATCCATTCCATAAATTACACGTTGATTATTTGATATAATAAATAGTAAATATTATAAATATAATATACGTTTATTTGATATATCATTATTATTATATTATAAATAAGCAAATATAATTATATTATATTATTTATTAAACATAATGTGTGTGTGTGTGTGTAATTTAATATACAGTATAAACATATATATTTTATAAAGTATATTTATAAATGTATCTAATATTGTATTTAAATAATATATTATATAAAAATTAAATCAAATGGTAGCCTATTTAAAATAATAATTATAATATATCATATATTAATATTTTATAGTATACAATATAGGCAATTTTAAAACCAAAAAAAAGGACACATCTCCTACACAATGGTCAACTATCTAATTATACAGAGGGTTGTTGGCATGGTGAATAAATTTATGAATGGGGGATAAAACTAAGGCCAAAAATAATAAACTTTCATCTTTTTTTGGGAGATTTCCAGTGCAAGTTACTAGACAATAAATTTCATACAATAGTTAATGTCATGGTAATTATGGAAAATCCATTATATATAGCATATCTTATAAGTATGTGTTTTGAGATTTATTGTAAAAAATTCTAAATTTCTCCATTCATTACCTATGTTTATGCTAACTATTTGTTGAATGCATTCATGCAATCATTTATTGATTGTACTGAGAATTTTTTGGTGCATTTTTGTTATTGCAGAGCTTAAAGTAGGAGTTCAAAGATGTGGGTATCATTTTGGAGAAGTTTTTTTTAGAGGATTCATATAGGGCTTGGATTGAAGAGTTGAGTACATTTTTTAGCATTATTTAGGAAAGATAAGATTCTTTTTAATCTAATAGGCACATGTGATAAGGCCAACTAAAGTAGAGAGGCATTCATATAAACCTAAAAGTAATGAATTGCACACCCACACAGAGAGAGTGATTACAATAGGAATGAATTATAATTACACATTAATGCATACATATCTATAACTAATGCATTAGCATAAGAATGACAGCAACATCCTGAAAGGGGGAGCATGGAATTAAGGAGAAGGCATTGGCATGATCCAAGAGCATGTATCCTAATGCCTAGTATATAGCATATGTGGAAGGTAGAGTGAGCATGAAAATATACAATGTTTTTGCCAGGGACACTCTTTTTATTTCTATGTCTTCCACATAGCATGTTCTTTATAAAGTCATAAGAGGCATTTAAGCAAAGGCAGCCCTTGACTTCATGTTTCCTACTACCAATGTTCCAGTTGAGATTATCACCACTTCAACAACGATGCTTGGGTTTCTCTTTTGTTTCATCAAAAAAATATGAGTGTAACTCATTAATCTTATATTCAACTAAAATCTGAGTATGTCTTTAATCGAATCGAGGAGGGTGGGTACTTTCACATTAATATTTGGCATTTTTCAGGCCCTATTGGAGGCATTGCAAGATATTATTTTAAATTGCCTATGCTAATTTTAAATTAGATATGCTAAAATGGATGACATTTATTTCAATGACAAGAATGGGATCAAAAATATATGTGGATGAATCCTAGAGTTGATTCCCCTAGTAGAAACACCTCTCATGTAATTAAATGTAGGGTAGATGCAAGATAATGGGGGACAAAAAGGGGGATATAAAATGACACTTTTTTTTGAAAAAAATAATAGTTGGACTTGGAGAGAATGTTAGAGACACTTAGAAAAATTATTTGATAGTGACATAAGAATATGAATTGTGTCATTTTGAAATTAGTTTCTAAATATATAATTTTTTTCAATACTCAAATGATAAAAGTATGTAAAATAGTTGCATTTATGATAATGGCTTGACTCTTTTTTTATAAAGATAAGGAGACTACATGTGCATGGACAGTTTTTTTGAGTAAATGAATAAATTGATGTATACAATTTCAAATATGTATAGATGAAATGTCAAAGATCATTCAAGATATTTTTTATTAATTTTTTAATAAATATATTTTTTTCAATAATTTTACAAGTCAAGATAGCTGGAAAATTGCAATTCCAAGTGTACAAACACATATTTTTGACATTGACTTCATGAAAATAATTTTTTTTCAAATCATGGCCAATGATGCATAGATCGGTCAGATATAAGTTTTATAAAAATTTTATTAACCGTCAAAAAGTTATAAAAGTATTTGTAACAATATGTATATAATCCATAATGAGGTATGTTGTGTAGAAATCAAAGAATAATTATAAAAAATAGTTTAACATTAAAAAATAATATATTCAAAAGCTAATATTTCCCCTCTATAAACCCATATAATTTTTTTAAATAATAAAATCTACCTGATCAGATGTGTTGACAAAGATGAAAAAGACTCTTAAATTACTTAAAACTTAAGTGGGCTACTTTATGGCTGGTTTCAGACTAGGTTCGAACCTCCTAAGCCTGTACCCAAACCAAATTTGGACATAAAATTGAAGAGGAAAGATTGAAATATTACAAAGGTTTTATACCCTTTTGAAAACCAAAAACCTCAGTAAATGTTTTTTCGCATTTTGATCTATGCATCAAAATAGGGCATGTGTGATTTTGAAATGGCATACACCTTTTAATATTCATGAATTTTTCTTGTTTCTCAATGAATTTCACTCATTCATGTTGCATTTTACAAACTTCAAACTAGTTTTTTATGTTTAAACTCTATAAATTCATCAAATTCTTTATTTACTGTCTATAGATTACTATAAATTCATTAATTTATACATTATAGATGGACTTATTTGCATAAAGATAAATAATGGGGTCAGGTCATCATCACAAAAGACCAATTAAATAGATAATAAATGTGGAAATTGAAGTGAAGAAAAAAATAATGAAAAAGACAAGTAAATAGGAGAGTATCCATAAGAGCTTCTGGGTAAGTTGAAGGTACTTCCTCCACACCATGTAATATTTTGAATGAAATTCATATGCCCAATTCCTTGAAATTTAATTTATATATGTCTTCAAATGAGATAAGAGAACACAATCAATCATTGTTGAATAATGAAATTCAAAATTTAGAATGTATGTAACTAATGAATTTGCATTGAGTGATGAAATATATGAAGAAACACAATATAATGAAACATCCATCCATAATGAAGTTATTGAGCATGGTGATAATCAACATCAAGTAATGACCCCAATTTATGTCTTTCCTAATCAAGATGAATTCAATTTGCATATACAACCTATTGTAGATAGTCAACCCTCTACTATCCCCACTATGCATGAAGTGGTCACACCACCCATTTTAATACAAAATATAGCTCCTAGACCCACACCTTGAAGGATAATGATACGAACACCAAGGTATTTGGTTGAAATAGTTGAGAAAATAATAGAACCTATGGAAGATAAAATGTCAAAAAGATTAGTTCAACATCATGCTCAACATGTATGGGCCCATGAATTTGAGAATAAAATCCATACAAAATAATGTCAACTATTTGTTCAATTAATGAAAATGTAAAAAATGCACCCCATGATGCATAATTTAAGGTTAAGAATATCTAACATTGAGGGAATAAATGTTACAATAGTAAAGAATCTATTTAATGAATTTAAAGCAACAGATAACAAAAACCAAAAAAAGATAGTAATGTGGTAAGATGAGTAATAATAGAATCTATAGTGAGTAGGTCAACATCTAAAGCTCAAATTCTTAGTGAAATAAGTAAATTCTTGAACTTTAATAGAAAAACTCTAATGAATGGCATAAAAATAAGAACAAAGATTGATGACCCTTAACTCATGGATTGTTGGACATTTAGTGGTAGACTCCCACAAAAAGATAAGTTATTAGTTGAAGGAACAATACATTTGATTAAAAAAAATTGGCATGAAAACACAAGGGTCTCATCTAATGTAAAAGATGTTGTTAAAAGAGGAAATGATTCAAAAAATTGTGAGCCACAAACAAAACATATCTTGGATGTGACCCCAAAAAAATTATAAAAAATTTATTGAAAAATTTAATGGCCAATAGATTATTAGCCAAAGGGCATTTGATATGTGTAAGTTTTTCTATGTTAAAATCTACCAAGCATGCACCACATGTTGTTGTAGGGTACATGTTGAATTTGATATGAATTTTAATGTTTTTCATCATATATATTGTACTTTACATACTAATGAGATTATGCAAGAATGTATGGTGTCTTCCACACCCATGACATCAAGAGAATTAATCAAAAGTTTTTTTTTTTGTCAAAGCCCTGAGGGATATTTTTTTCACCAAATAATATTTAGATGGAACTTGTAATAGTTGTGGTGGTTTGTCAAATTTTACGATTTGTATGCATGAAGAAATTTCACTTGAATTTGGAAACTAATTAGTTGATTATAAGAAGTATAAATATATAAAGTATGTGATAAAAGATGGAAAATAGACATCAAAATGTGAGTTAGTTACGATCAAAGTTTTTGTATAAGATTTCATGTTTGAATTCAAAAATAATATTATCTACCAATATGCAATGCACACATATAAATCAAAATGGTTAGATGATCAATTCAAGATATGCAAGGATAAGTTACTAGTTGGCACTATTGTTTTGGTTGTAGACATTTATAAGAACTACACACTACGACCATAGAATGAAGTTCAATCCCAATATTATAATTCAATTCAAGTTAAAATTTTATTTTATATTACATTCAGACGTGCACCTGATAGCATAGATGATAACATAAATATTTTGAGGGAGTACCACTTTTATATGAAGGATGACAGATCACATTCTTTATAATTTATCCAAGGTTGTTTTGAGATATTTTATACAAATATGAATGCAATAGAAATCATGTTCGATACAACTACATTTAGTCAGATAATTATGCAAGATAGTTTAACAATTCTTTAATGTTTTACTAGTTAAGAAGAATGTATAAGAAGAATGGTGTTCAACATTTTTGGATCTTCTTTGAGATTAGGCATGGAAAAGAGGAATATGGTGGTGTAGGTGCATGTGTAAAAATAATTGTTAAAAAAGAGTAGGGAAAGCATAAGGATGGTGTTAATTTTATCAATGTTATAAGTATTGTGACTTGGTGTAATGAATATAATTATCATTGATTAAATCAATATTCTCAAATGCAAATATTCTTTTGGTTAATGGAGGAAAAACACAAGGAGATGTATGCATATTGCAATATAATACCTAGATCGAGTGTTTTTCACTCCATTCAAAATTCAAATTCAAGTTCATGAACTGTTTATACTAAGGATAGAACATGATTTTGTTCCACATGTATGGAATTTAGTTGGAATGAATGTAAGTCAAAAGAATAAGTTGGTGAATGGCATTGTAGACCCATAACACTTGTAGAGAGTAGGCATTCACTCTAACAATTGATGAATCATGAAATGATATCATCAGTTGACTTTGACCACATCTTAGATCTTATTCAAATAGGTACAATGTATTCTTAATTTAAATGTACAACCTTAGTTTTATTAGTGATATCTTTATATTTTCCTATATGTGCTTATAATTTGATTATACTTTAAATACAAGTCATGTTTTTACAATCATTGCACCTAAAGATAATGATGAGGGAACAAACTACTACTTGTGATGTTGTGTAGGGGCCAAAAAACATTAACCACACATGTCATGGATGAATAAGAGCTAATTTATCCCACTAGATCCGTAGTGGTTACAGGGATTGAATTAGTAGGTAAAATCATAAAAAAATAAAATAATTTTTATTTGAGGAATTTGAAACACACAGGGTGGTGCCTCATTATTCAAATCTGGTTATTGCTACAAATATTCAAATGATTAAATATCATGGAAAGCCTCACAATATAATTTCATGGAAAGTGCATGAATCTGATCATGAAGCTATTCATGAAACACTTGTAAATAGAGTTGATCTTGAAGGTATGTTATATTTAATTGGTAATTTTATATGTTATTTTAAATTAATATAATTAAATTATTTGATTTAATGTATTTTAATTTTCAATTATTAAATCATTGTGTATTTATTTCTATTTAAATTTTTTACTAATAATTTCAATGTAGGTTAGTGGCACCAGATAAGCTTCCATCTTCATGTGGTTGGAGCCATGAGTAGATAATATTATCTTATTTAAATAAAGATAAGACAAAAAATAATTCATATTAATGTTATCTACCTCAAACAAATAGGTTTTCACCTTCTCTTTATTTGTTCTTTCAAGTAAACAAGAAAATAGTCTTATCTAGGCCTTAATTATAGTCTGTAGACCTAATATTTCGAGTCTTGTCTTATAGGCCTAATTTAGCATTCATACTTGATCTGACCCTTTGAAATAAAAAAATAGTTTGAAATACCTTTTTGATGTGTATTATAGTTATCATACTACCTTAATAAACCTTCATATAATGTTAGATTCAGATAACAAGGTTAAACAATCAATTCTTATCTTTTTTTAGGTCTCTCATTAGACACCTATAGGAAACACAAACACAGTTAGTTATTTCTTGTCCCACATGACCTATTTTCATCTGATAACATTTGTATTAGCTTCACAATACCTCTTAAATACCCATCTATACATGCTCATGTAGACGGTTTGTCGATTGGTCTAACAATCTTGAAGATACACCCCCACTAACCAACTTTCAATCCATTCTGATGGAATTAGATGCAAGATAAAAATCATTGTCATGTGTCACTTGCATCAAGTTAGAGAAAATATTCCTGGGGTCTCTTAGAGGACTCATATATTCAAGTGTGGGATTTGATCACTCATCTCTAGGCCTCACAATTATCTTGCAATGTATGATGGAATTTGGCTCAATTTGTACACTCAAAGACATTGAGATTCTCTTAAGGGATGTGTCCAATCAACTACAACCTTCACTCTTAGGGCTTGATGAATACTAAACAATAGTTTTTCTAACCTTAAAACATCCATCTGGACATGTTAGAAAATATGGTTCATCAATTGGACTAATGAGTCAGAATATATGCCCCCACTGACCAAATTTTGGCCCTTCAAGAGAGATTTAGATGTGAGAGAAAACTTGTTGCTATGTCTCACTCATGTTGAGTTAGACATAATCCTAATGAGATTGCTTAGAGGACTCATCCATGTAAGTGTGGGAGTTGATAGCTCATGTCTAGTCCTCATAGTTCTCCTATAATGTGCAATAGAAGTTGGCTCAATTTGCACACTTGAGTACATTAATATTCTCTTAAGGGATATATCTGATCAACTAAAAAATTTGCTCCTAAGACTTGACAAAGACTATACAATGACATTTATAGCTTTAAAATTCCCATTTAAATGTGTCGATAAAGACAGTTCATCGATTGGGTTAACAAGTTAGAATATATGGCCCTAACTAAGTAATTTTTAGCCCATTAAGAGAGATTTAGCTACAATAGAAAAATCATTATTGCATATCACTCACATCAATTTAGAGAGAATCCTTTTAGATATTTAGTATACTCATCCATGAAAATGTAGGAGTTAATGGATCATTTCTATCCCTCAAAATTCTCTTACAATGCATGATGGAATTTGGCTCAGTTTGCACACTCAGGGACACTCATATTCTCTTCAAGGATGCATTTGATCAACTGTAACCTTCACTCTCAAATCCTAATAGAGACTAAATAATGGTCGTTATAGACTTAAAATACCCATACAAATGTGTCAACAAAGATGGTTCATCTATTAGGCTAATGATTCAGAATGCATGCCTCCCACTAACTAACTTTTGGCCATTTAAGAGAGATTTGGATGTGAGAGAAAATTCATTGCCATGTCTACTCACATTGAGTTAGAAACTAGTCTTTCTTAGAGTACTTGTCTATGAAAGTGTCAGAGCTAAAATCTCATCTCTAGCCCTCATGATTCTTCTTTAATGTGCAATAGAAGTTGGATCAGTTTACACACTCAAGGACATTGAGATTCTCTTGAGGGATGCATCTAATCAACTTCAACCTTCACTCCCAGGGCTCGATAGAGACTTAGAAACTATTACTATAACCATAAAACACCCATTCAAATGTGTCTAATGATTCATAATATATATCCCCCACTAGCTAAATTTTAGCCCATTAAGAGAGATTTGGCTATAAGAGAAAGCTTGTTACCACATCTTGCTTGCATTGAGTTAGATATAATACTCCTAGGGTTACTTAGAATACTCATCCATGTAAGTGTGAGAGCTGATAGCTTGTTTATAACCCTTATGGTTATCCTAAAACACATAACATAAATTGGCTCAGTTTACACACTAAAGGATGTTGAGATCATTTTAAGGGATGCATTTGATCAACTTTAACCTTCACTCTCAAGGCTTGATAGATATCATAAAATGGCCACTATAGCCTTAAAATTTGCATTCAAACATGTTGGTGAAGATGGTTCACTGATTTTGATAATGAGTTAGAATGTATAACCCTATTGAGCAACTTTTAACCCATTAAGAGAGATTTGGTTATGAGAGAAAACTTATTGTTTCATCTCACTTGCATTTAGTTGAAGAGAATCCTCCTAGGGTTGTTTAAAAGACTCATACATAAAAGTGTGGGAGATGACAAATCATCTATATCCCTCATATTTTTCCTATAATTCAAGATGGAATCGGCTCAATTTATACACTTAGGAGCATTGAGATTCTCATAAGGGATGCATCTAATCAACTTCAACCTTTGTTTTTAGGGCTAGACAGAGACCACACAATGGTTATTATAGCCTTAAAATGTTTATTCAGATGTGTTGAAAATATAGTTTGTTGGTTGGGATAATGAGTCATAATATATGGCCCCTACTAACCAACTTTTGGCCCATTAAGAAATATTTAGTTGTAAAATAAAACTAATTTTCATGTCTCAATCATGTCGAGTTAGAGAGAATCCTCCTGGGATTGCTCATATGACTAGTCCATGCAAGTGAGGGAGCTAATGGATCATCTCTATCCCTCATGGTTCTCCTTACAACTTGATAAAATTTGGCTCAATTTTTAAACTCAAGGATGTTGATATT
The DNA here is from genome assembly GCA_037957365.1 of Torreya grandis. Lineage (NCBI taxonomy): Eukaryota > Viridiplantae > Streptophyta > Pinopsida > Cupressales > Taxaceae > Torreya > Torreya grandis. Next base: position 1,230,094 of record JARHVA010002853.1, read on the forward strand.
CTATTAAGGGATACATCTAATCAAATTTAACCTTCACTCCCAAGGCCTGATAGAGACTAGTAAAGAGCCATTCTAGCCTTATAGTACCTATTTGAGTGTGATTATGAATGTAGTTCATCAATTATGCTAATGAATTAGAATATAAAGGCCCCATTGAGTAAATTTTGGTCTATTAAAAGAGATTTGGCTATGAGATAAAACTCATTGTTGCATCTCACTCACATCGAGCTAGAGAGAATCCTCTTATATTTGCTTAGAGGACACATCCATGGAAGTGTGAGAGTTAACTCATATGTATCCCTCACTATTATCCTATAATTCATGATGGAATTTGTCTTAGTCTACACACTTAGGGACACTTAGATTATATTTAGGGATGTGTTTGATCAATTGTAACCTTTATTCATGTGGCCTAATAGAGATCAAAAAACCTTTTTTCTAGCCTTAAAATTCCAATCTAGATGTGTCGTGAAGATGGTTCATCAATTGGGAAATGAGTTAGAATATACATAACTTTTGGCCTTTTAAAGGAGATTTGAATATAAAATAAAACTCATTTTCATGTCTCACTCGTGTCGAGTTAGAGAAAATCCTCTTGTGTTTTCTTAGAGGACTTATTCATACAAGTGTGGGAGCTGACGACTTGTATCTATCCCTCATAACTCTCTTATAATATGTGATGGAATTTGGCTCATTTTTCACACTCAAGGGCATTGAGATTCTCTTAAGGGATGCATCTGATCAATTGTAACCTTCACTCCCTAGACCTGATGAAGACTTGACAATGATCATTCTAGCCTTAAAATGTCCATTTGGACATGTCTGCAAAGATTTTTCATGGATTGGGATAATGATTTAGAATAAAAATCCCCCACTGATCAACTTTTGGCCCATTAAGATAGATTTGGTCTATAGAGAAAACTTGTTTTCACAGTTTGCTCATATCAATTTAGAGAGAATCCTCCTAGGGTTGCTTAAAAGACTTACTCATGCAAGTGTAGGAGTTGATGGCTTATATCTATCCCTCATGGTTCTCCTGCAATATGTGATCAGTTTGTAAACTCATTGATACTCAGATTCTCTTCAAGGATGTGCCTGATCAACTACAACCTTCACTCCCAAGAACCGATGAAGACTGGACAATAGTTGTTTTAGCCTTAAAATTTCCATCCAAATGTGTTGACAAATATTTTTCATTGATTGGGATAATGAATCATAATATATGGCCCTCATTGGCTAACTTTTGTCCCTTTAAGAGACATTTGGTTGTAAGAGAAAACTCATTTTCACATCTCGCTCACATTGAGTTAGAGAGAATCTTCATGGGGTTGCTTAGATAACTCATTTGTTCAAGTTTTAGAGTTGATGACTATCTCTATTCCTTATGGTTCTACATCAATGTGTAGACACCAAAAAAATTCACACTACAATTTTGAATGTCAAAATTCCCCTAGACCACCTTAGGACCCCCTTGAGACCAATTTAACCCTTCAACCCCTAACCAATCCTAACCCATGGTTAGTTTTACCAACTGACATAACCTAGTTTTTTATCCACTTTAAGTGTTGTCCCTTGACCGTCAGTGGTCACCCTGACCATTGACAATCAGAGTGTACTTCCCCAACTACCAACATGTAAAACATTTGCCTTGTTTTTATAAAAATAGCTCATCTAAATCCACATATGAGTCATTGCATGTGTGAGTTAAAATTAGAAGGCCTAGTTAACATTTTGTTGTAACTCTCCTTACTTGCTTATAAGAAGAGAGGAGCAGGGAGGTGAAATTCATCTACAATTGTTATCAAGATCTTGTGCATCTAGAGTTCTTTTGTTTTGTAGGTCAATCATCATTAGCAATCAAAATCCACCAATCAGTCAACCACCTCAACCACCCACCCAATTATCCTTATGTAAGATAATTATTTGTTTTCTAGTATTTAATTACTTTATTTGCCTTTCACACTCAACCCAGTACCAACCCATCTCTCAAAATTCAACTTTATGATCCCATCAATCTAACCATTTACCAACCCATACCTACTCATAGTAATCATTGATAGTTGCCTCAACCACAGATGGTCTGCCCAACTTTGATGGTTAGCTCAACTGTCGATAGTCACCTTAACTATCGATGGTCACCCCAACCACTGATGGTCACTATGGTAATAAATTCTATTAATATATTTCCACTTACCTACCATCAACCAAATCTAATTCTTTGTCCCTATTTTTTCATAGACCCCTGCCTAATCTTTTGAAATAGACCCTAGCCATTTAGCATTAGTATTGACTTACTTATCACTATATTAGTCATTTATAGTCTATTTATTTAGCATGCATTTCTTGTGTTCAATTTTATTAATTTTTAACTATTGATGCATGTACTTTATCATTCTATTTATAAACTTAATTTTTTTAAACAAGTGGATTGATAGCCCCCTGAGAAAGTTCTTGCTTCTAGGTTCTAGCCAGTGCTAGACAATCCACTCAACTATCTATCTAACTAACCATGTGTTTTAGTGTTGTCTTATTTACAGGTCATCCTCCCAAGCCAAAGAGGAGTTCTTCATAATCATATGATTTGGTGCATGCACAATAAAATAAGGTTTTCAAACATACCCATATTTAGTTTCTTCTTCTTCCCATTTCAAAATATAAGCTAAAATTCACTGAAACATTATAGCACACCTAGTAGGACCTTGAGTCTTTACTTCGGATTTATTTTATTTGCATTTGTATGCTCCTTTCTCTATCTATACTCATTAACAAAACTAAAATTTATTTTAGGTTTAAAATCAAGTGCATATATTGATTGCTTGCAAGTTTAGCTCACATAGTTTAACTTAAAGCAAAATAATTTTATCATAGCATTACTTTTGTTGTAAACACTAAACCAAACCACCTCCATAAATTAAACATCAAACAAACTTGAGACAAGGCCTGACTAGGATTCCATCACCTAGCAGTCACCTTACCCTTTTTTGGCAATCCTATTTGGAGGTCATTACCAAGGGGAGAACCAACTTGGCTCTCTAGTTGAATATAAACTCTAGAAATCAGTATATATTGGCTAAGCACCTGACACAGTGAGGGGGTAAGCCCAAATACCAAGCCACGTATTGATTTCCAATATAGATTCCTTTTGAGCACCTAAACAATCTGAAACCAATCATAGACTTCCTTTCTAGTACATATTCTATAGGCCAAATTTTAGTCACACAAATTCTTGAAAGCTTAAGGTATAAGCGATAAGAGAGACTAAAAATAACCTTTAGGACTTAACATGATTTTTAGAGTGTGATTACTTTTCTTGATCATTTCTTGTCTTCTCTTTGTTTGAGTGGTGAAATTATTTGTGCATTCTCTCTCCCTTACCTTGCATGGTTCTAACTCACTAGCAATAAAATGACCTATCAAAATAAATCCCATCACCAAGCCAATTGACATCTTCTATCTCCTCACCTATGGACTACATCTTTGAACCAACAGACTCTACTCACCCTTCGAGAAGTCTTCACTTCCCTCGAGAATTTCCCCAAGTAGATACAAACTTTGTTTCCTTCCTATATAACAATCATAACCCTTCAGTACTACCTTAACACCATGCCTCATCGTACCCCTACTTCAGCTCCCCCTATGGACCCACCTTATGGCATGCCTTCCCATCTCATGGGAAACACTTCTATTGCCATAGTCACCACCCAACCATTGGCTATCCAGGCTTCCTCATCTACCAACAACCCCTTTGATACTACTATGGAAAACCAACCTGCCCAACCTAAAAACACCTTTATACATTCCACCCCTACCAATAACTCATCCACCTTAGGATCAACCCAACCATTAGCCACCTATACTCCCCTCTTCATGGGAGTACCTACCACTAGTATTACCAACCTTTTTCTGACCAATGCCTCACTTCAAAGTCTTGTGGTGCCTATACCTTCTACCTTACCCTTAGTTAGTACAAAGGTCACTTCCCTTCCTATGGTCACCAACCTAACCACCACTCTTACCCAATAGGTGTTCATTACACCAAACCTAAGTTACATCCCTAACCCACAAGGGCATGTACCTCTACCTAGTATCCAACCACCCACATTTACCTACCCCTATATATTTTCAACCCAACCATCGGTGTTTACATACCAATATGTGATAGCTCCTTAACCTCCTACTAGTTATCAGTATGTCACCCAAACACTACAATAGTATACACCTTATAACCTTTTAGGTATAAAACCTCAAGCAAACCTCATGAAGATGCTCATGGATAAGATGACTACCTTAGATTCATCCATTTCTAAAACTCACAATGTCATATCATATGATCAAATCTGTAATGAACCCATTCACCCATCTGTCCCCATCTGACCCTATCCTCCCTAGTGGGAAATTCCCAAGTTCTCTAAGTTTTATAGTAAGGAGGATCCCCAATATCATGTTAGGTAATTTAGGCACTCATGTTATTTTATTGCCTATGATGATGCCCTCCTTCTCTGCACTTTTCCTATGTCTTTGTCAGGATCAGTATTGGATTAGTATAGTGCCTTAACCAAGCATTCCATCTTCTCCTTCCCCCAACTAGTTCAAACTTTTTTGGATTACTTTTTAATAAATATCTCTATGAAGGTTTCCATCATTGACCTCTACTATATTCAATAGATTGATGATGAATCTATTGTCTATTTTATAGCTTGTTGGAGGATCCTAATCAATTAGCATTCCTTCTCCTTAACCCAACCCAAATTGATTAAACTCTTTGCTCAGGCATGGGCCAATCACATCTCTACCATATTACATGTTCAAATATTCCTAACCTTTTATGAGGCTTTTACCATGGCACGTAAATTAAAAACAAAGCCATTGATGAAGGAAACCTAAAACTAAAAAACAAGAACTCTACCTACAAAACCAATGAGGCTTCCTCCTCCAAATCGAGCAACCAAACCAACATCGAGACCAAAATCAAGGGAACTACGAATGTGGTTATACTTAAATTTGCTTCTCCATCATCCATCAACAAAACAAATTCCTTTGGTTCCTTAAATAAAAACATGAGAAACTAAAATTGGAACACCCATAAGCAATTTATTCCACTTAGAGAATCCTATGCTTAAATCTTGGAGAAGTTATTGAATGCCAACATCATACAACTTCCCCCTATCAAACCACCTCAATAGTTTGATTCTTCTCATCCCATACCTAGTTAGTACAATGAGAATGATCTATGTGCCTTCCACTGAGTAGTAGGGCATGACATTAGTAGGTGTAACATCTTTAATAGCATTGTCCAATCTCTCATTGATAAGGGTGAACTTGCATTGCATAACCCCAATGTACCTCAAAACCAGGCCCTTGACATATTTTGGTAACCTTTCCCCAATCATGTTCCTATTAAAAATGATAGAAACATGGTTGAGTGTTCTTATGATGCCCATACTATTAACATGGTTCTTGGCACACTCATTTTTGACGAACCTACTAACCAACCTATATGTTCCTTTTCCTCTCTACTTATTAAGGTAGTGGAGTTACCTTGTCCTCTTTTGGAGACCCAAATTGAGGAAACACCCCTTTCTCCTCCTCTATTTATTGAGGTAGTGGATCCATCAATCCCTCCTTCAATCGAGATATCAAAACAAACACCCACTTTACCTTTTCCCTTAACCACTATGCAACTTACTACCCCTTCAGAGATCATTCCCAAAGAGGAAGCCCCCATGTTTGCACCTCCCACAGAGGAGTCACCTATTCAAACCTTATATCCTTTGATTGTGGAAAAGGATGAGGTTATCATCCCTCTATCTCAACCTATGGGCTTATCTTTCAAGTATAGTATCCAAGGGATAAAACCATTCTCTAGGTTAGTAAAAAAAAATTAATTTATCTCCAACCCTAACATGAATGAATCCACCTTATAGAAGAAATTATGGATACCTTATATTAACAATCAAGAACCTTTGACCACACCTTTAGCAGGCCAACCCACCACTCCTATTATCCCAGCCCCTAGTTTACCAACTAACCTGATGAAGGCCTCTACCAACCCAATAATTCTCCAGCCATCTAAGGCACTTAAAGCCCAAGCAACCAAATCACCTTCTCTAACCAAACTAACCAATAACCTTGGCACCTTCCCTACATAGAGTCTTAATCACCCATCTTTGAAAGTGGAGCTTACCTCACCAAACCCAACAAATAACCATTAAACTAAATCAACTAAGGAAGTGAAGCCACCAATGGGGTAGAGGGCCAAACTCATACTTCCCTCAACCTTGTCCTCTATTTTGGGACCTCATCCCTCTACTCTGACTAGGAAGCTGATTGTCCCAACTAAGACCTAACCGTCATTGTTGGTTACACCAACACACTTGCTTTCAAACACACCTATTTTTTTTGAACCATAAATAAACAATATACCTATCTTAAAACCTCATATTTCCACTTTCTCAAACCCCACCTTACCAAAACCAAAACCACTAACCAAAATCACTACCTTACCCAAAGCTTTTTATCACCAAACCCGCTCCCAAAAAGAATTCCACCTTACCAATCAAGACAAAAACCCCTAAAACCTCTCCACCTTTAGTTAAATCCTACTCTACCATTTTCCAAAGGTTATTACAAGCTTCTTGCTTGACCTTACACCCTATCAAGTCATTTGACCCTCTTGGTTCAAAACCTATCTAGTATAATGACTACCAAGTGTGTTCCTATCATAAGACACCAATCCATGACATGAAGAAATGCAAAGCTCTCCAAACCATTATCCATTGGATCTATGATGAGGATGATCTATTAACCGATGAACTTCCCATTAACCCATTACCAATCTAATAGCTGACAACCACTAGCCAAAACCTACCTATTCTTCTAATCTCACCTTAGAGTGACAAAGAACTAAATAACTCTCCTACCCTAATTCCTCCCTTTATCCATACCATTCATGTGGTCATGAGAGTGAAACAAAAAGATAAGGGGAAGGCCAAAGTGTCTATCCCATGGACATACCCATCTTCTACCTCCCAACTAAACCCTACCCAAACATCTTCACCTTCATCCAAACCCAAGGTATCTATATCAGGTGCCCCCCAATCTAACCCCTCTTAATCCATCAAGAAAGTGGTGATCAAATAGATTCATCAAACCCTATTAAAGATGAGCTTATATTAGTTGATTACTACTTTGCCTCGTCATCACCAAGTAATGATAGAGGCATTAAAATTGATAGAGGTCCAACTTGAAGACCCTTAACCTATTTTAGCCTTTGTTGATACTCTCTAAATTTCAATCCTTGTCACCTTTAAGGATTCACAAATACCTTTTATCTATCTAGATGACCCAGATCCCCCTCTCTTTATTATTGCCTACATCAACCAAACCTACATCAAATGGGTCATGATTGATGGGGGATCCAATATTAATATCATCTCCTCCCATGCCTATAACCAACTCAACCTGTCAAATAATGTTGTGTTTGAAACCTTGGTCATCCTTTAATGACACCATGACTAATACCCTAAGAATTGTTGTCCTTCATATCTATATAGGGCCTTGCACACTCCCCAAACTTTTCTATGTAGTGGAAGGTGAATTCTAATACAATGTTTTGTTGGGATGATCTCGGATATACTTCATGGATTACATCCCATCTACCCTTCATCATTGCATTAAATTTGATCATGAAGGCTAAGTCATCACCATCTAAGCTGATCTAAGTCCCTTCTCAACATGCAACATGACCTACTGGCCCAACAACGTCCTCCTACTCTCATCTAACACACCCTCTTTAACAAAGTATAAGACCTCTACCATGAAATAGCAAGCCCTACCTCCCTCTATTAATGAGTTATCAGCTAGCTCATCCATACCCTTTGATCAAATCCCCACCTCAGACCCTTTAGAATTAGCATTCTACCACTTTTCATTAGGGGAATATTGCCTCCTCACTCTTGATGATTTCCCTACTCCCCAAGAGTATGAGAAACTTGACCACCAATGTAGGTATGACCTTAATGTCAGAGCTATTATTCCCTTTGGATCTTCCTATTGTTAGACCCATTTCATCTATGGGGGATTCAACAAACCACTTGGCACTTCTACTACCTCCCCTTTGCCTTGACCATTCACCTCCAACTTCTCCTACCTAGACAATCCAAGTTTTGTTAAAACATACCTCCATAAGTGTGATTGGAAAGGATTTGATCTTGGCCAATATGAGCATGGCCCACATGAGTTGATTTCCATTGACACTAAAAATCCTCATGAGAAACATAGCCTTATTTTTATTCTACCTACCAAGAAGCAAACCAAACTACCTACCACCACCATTATCTAAGAAGACACCCCTTCCTCACCAACCTCTCTTCCACCTGCATGTGAGGATGATGACATTATCCCACTTAACTTATTTCTCATCAACATGATCATCCTTGAACCCCTAACTTATCAAAAGGAGGGGTCAATCGTAACCATCCCTTTGATCCATCTTAAGATGATGGGAGATGAATCTCTTACCATTAACACTATTCAGTGTTAGGATGATGGTTCCATTCTCACCTATTTTGGTGCCCTAGATTCTTCCATCCACAAATCCCTTCCTCTTAAGACTTTGACCATGTTGAATTAATCCATCATGGATATCAACTTGGGCACTCATATAACCCCTACATTATCAAAATTGGTCAATCATTGAATACTAAGGAACTTTAAGATTTCCACTCTTTCTTCCAAGATCACAGGATAACATTTGCTTAGTCTTATAACATCATTCCTAGAATTGACCCCACCATTTCTACCCATAACATAGTCACCAACTATGATTCCAAAACTATCAAATAGAAACTTTAACATATACACCCTCGCATAGCCCTTCTCATCAAAGAGGAGATTTAATGTCTTCTATTTGTCAACTTCATTCAACCCCTTGATTATCCCCAATGGGTATCAAATGTCATGCTTATCACCAAAGCCATAAGGGGACTATGCATTTTTGTGTAATTTTATGACCTCAACCTCACTTACCCCAAATATGACTTTCCTCTATCGAGCATTGACTAGCTATTTTATCTTACAGCCAACCATGAGATGTTATCTCTCATCGATGGATTCTTCAGTTACAATCAGATCCTAATTACCCTAAAAGATTAGCACAAAATCACATTTACCACCCCATGGGGGACCTTCTACTATAGAGTCATGCCTTTCAAATTAAAAAATGCTGGTGTAACCTACCAACCTGCCATGACGTACATCTTCCATGACCTTATCCACAAGATTGTAGAGGATTATGTAGATGACCTTCTCAAAAAATCCAAACTCTAAAAGGATCATTTGGCCAATCTTAAGGTCATCTTTAATCATCTTATCCATTACCATATCTACCTAAACCCTAAAAAGTGCATTTTTGGGGTCTTATCAAGAAAGCTTTTGGTTTTATTGTCTCTTTTTCCAAGATTGAAGTCGATCCTACCAAAATCAAAGCCATCTTTGACATGCTTCCTCTTATCAACCTTAAGCAACTTTGTAGTTTGTAGGGGAAGCTTCAATCCATTCACTGCTTCATCTCCTAGCTTTCTGACTAATGCCAACCCTTCCACCACCTTCTAAAGAAGGATGTCTATTTTAAGTGGAATAGCAACTGCTAAAAATCCTTTGATTCACTCAAAAGGTACCTTTTGTCCCCACCTATCCTCACTCCTCCCAAGGATGACCAACCTTTCTACCTTTATATCTCCACCACCAACCACTCCCTAGGGAAAATTCTTGATCATTAGGATGAATAACATAGAGAGCAATTCATCTACTATATTAGCCACATGCTTGTAGAGTTTGAGACTCAGTATACCCATACCAAGAAGATTTGATTAGATTTAATCTTCATGGCTACCAAACTTCACCACTGACTCCTTAACTAGAACACTTATGTCATAACCAATACTGACCCACTCAAGTCTATCCACTCCAAGCCATACCAAAACCATTGTATGGCCAAGTGGTTCATGCTTTTAGTAGAGTTAACCTTGATTTCCTTTAGCAAAAGTCAATTAAGGGTAAATTCATTGCTGACCAATTGGATGGAGAACTATTAGTAGACAATCAACCTCCTCCTCTTGAGTTCCTTGATGAATCTATCATGACCCTCTCTTAGGCAAACTTCACCTATCAAGTCACCATGTTTTTTGACGGATCAAAGAGTCAACATAGTGGGGGAGCTGGTATCATCCTTATTCCCTTTGATGGTGAGCCTTTTCCTCTATCCTTCGAGATTGATTTTGATTGTAATAATAATATGGTTGAGTACAAAGCCTTAGTCATAGGCCTTCAAATTGCCTTACTCCTAGGAGTCAAAATAATCAACATCTTTGGTGAATCTCAACTTATGGTCAATCAAATTAATGGCTCTTACCAGTGTAAGAATGATGTTTTTTAGTATTAAAAACAACTAGCTGATGAACTCTTAGCATCATTTGAACATTATCACATCCAGTCAACCCCGTGATCTACCAATAAGTTTATCAATACCATAGCTTCCCTCACCTCTCAAATCCTTTCTGCACCCTCTGACTCTAACCTATATATTGTTATCAATAGACTTACCTAGCCTTCCTATGTCAAACTAGATTCTCCCACCATTTTTAATGTGGAGGAAACCCCACCTAACCTTTGGTATCAACAGACTTTCAACTACCTCAACCTTACCATCATTCTTTCTGGCCTTTCTAGGAATGATCAAAAAGCATTTATCTAGAGTACCTCATGCTACACCATTATGGGAGGAATTATTTATAAACACAGCCTTGATGGCCTCCTCTTCCATTGCCTAAGCAGTCATGAAGCCTCTCATGCTATTAGGGAAATGCATGATAGAATCTATGGGGGACACTATAGTGGCCTCACTATCACTAAATGCATCCTTCACCTTGGCTATTATTGGCCTACCCTTAACCAAAAGTCCTTTTATTATGTGAAAAAGTGTGTTAAGTGTCAATAACATGCCAATTTGCATCATGCACCTATCCATACTCTTCATGTTTCCATCAAATTTTAGCCCTTCCCATAATGGGTTTTGGACCTTATTAGTGATATTAACCCCCATTATTCATAGAGACACCATTCTATCATCACTTTGACTGAGTATTTTACCAAATAAGTAGAGGTTATTCCTCTAGTCTCGAATAAACAAGAAAATGTTGTTGATTTTATCAACCATCACATCATCTGCCACTTTGGTGTTCCTCACAAGATTATCACTGATAATGGTAAGTCTTTTAAGAACAAGAAATTCCAAGGTCTATGTGATGAATTTGTCATTAATTTTAGCTTCTCATCAACCTATTAGCCTCAAGAGAATTAACAATTTGAGGCCTTTAAAAAAAACCTTAACAACATGATAACTAAAATGGTCAATACATCTAGTCAGGATTGGCATTTTTAAATCCCCTTTGCTTTATGGGAATATCACATTAGCATTAAAACCCCTAAAGGTGTTACCCCTTTCTCTCTTGTGTTTAGATTGGAATTCATCTTACCTCTTGAAGTCTAGATAACTTCTCTTTACATATCTTTGCAAGATATCATTTTTAAGGATGATTATCGTCAGCACCATTTAGCCTAGCTTGAGCTACTCAATGGATGTCACTTAGAATCCCTTACCCATATTCATGTATATAAATAACACATCAAGAGTGCATATAAAAAACACATTAGAGTGTGAGAATTAAACATCAGAGACCTCATCCTAAAGGAAAATCAACATATCACCAATATGGAAAAAAGCAAGCAGGACAAGTTTGCTTTAAATTAGCTTGGATGTTATATCATAACCCACAAGTATGGATCAGTAACTTACCAATTTTTCTCTCTTTATGGAAACCCAAAACTTGAGCCCCTCAATGCTTCACATCTATGTTTGTTCTTTTGTTAAGGAAGGATCAAGTTCAGCTTTTAGTTTAAATTAAGCTCATCCCTTGCTTTTAACCACATACATCTCCCTATTTTAGGGGTAGATGATTAAAATTGAGTCATATGATTATCTATCATAATCATAGCCTAATATTGAACAATGGGTACCACGGCTTTACCCATGGAATGATTATCATGGTACTTTCCACCCCTCTCTCTGGATGGATTCCCATGATCGTTGTCACCTAAACCTCCTTACACCTAATCAACATTTTTGTGCTTTTAGTTTTTCCTTCATAAATTTGAACTCTTAATCCTATATAAGCATGTATATTTTAAGCAAAAAACAAACAAGCAAAAATCAAAAACCAAATCAATAGAAATCATGGGTCATTCTTAGAATTTGCATACTTCTTCCTTAAAGGATAGTTACCTAAATATACTAAAATTACACAAATATTAGGTAGAATACTCCCTTGAAGGATAGCTATTACAAAACCTTAAACAAAGCAAATAAACTTAGACCACTCCTTTAAAGGATGGTTGAGTAAATTATTTGTCAAAAGCATAGCAATTCCTTAGAAGCTTCCTACATCGATCAGCTCCCATATACAGCAACAAATCAAAAGACCAATTTTAAAAATCACAACAAAAGGAAACTAATCTTGAAAGCCACAATTGGCTCTCACATAACAAAATAAGATGTAAGCCACAATCGGCTTTCATAGGTAGACTTCCCGCATCGATCAATCTACATTTTGTATGGCATAGACTTGTTTATATTGGCTCTTCAGACACCTACAAAAGAGTCATGCTAGTCTCACAAGAAGGCTACATTTTCATCAATGTTCCATTTTATACATTATAAGCAAGGGATTCTGAGTTTACTCGACATTATGTGGTCAAGACACCTTTTTAACCACCTAACAAATGTTAATGTGAAGTATTCGAAGGGCTTATGTTCATTCAACCAATCCATTAAGTTTTGTATCAGTCTTTATCAAAGAAGAAACATCATGTCCTCTTCTTATCCTTTCATGTCTAGATGATATTTTAATTACGACATTTATCTCTTGATAATATTATCTATTCTCTCGTTTAGTGTTTTTATTTGACTTACCTCATGTGTTTTACCTTAAAACAAATTAACAACAAGAATGTGGCATAAGCAAATGCATAACCATAACATAATAACATCATAGCATTCATGAGCAATAAAGTAATCAACCATTTTTCACCGCATGTCTAAATCTAAATAATGAAGCATATACTCATTAAAATTTAACATGTGTCATAAGCAAATTGGAAGCATGATACATAAGCATTATAACCATCACATCATAAGCATCTACATCAAAGTAAATCATAGACCATGAGAATGAGAAGTAAATAAGGATCATATATATATCTCATGAATTAAATAACATCATAATGTGTACCAACATATATACATGTCTCTCTCTCTCTCTCAAAATGTACATCTCATCACATCAGCTCACAGGCCAAAATAAAAATGATATATAGGAATATATGATATGTATGAACTATGTCATGTCTATGCCCCTCAGGACCCTGACCGTCAATGGTTAGGTGGCTCACTTTTTTGCTCTTACTTTTAGTAGTTGTTTTTAAGCAGAAGCAAGTCAACACACCCCCCCATGGAGACTACATTTTCCACCCAACCCAACCACCTCATCACCTCACCATTGGTCCACTTCAGCCCAACTAGCATGCATTTTGTGATGAATTTTTGCCTGGTCCCTTTGACCACAGTGACAACATTGTCATGTTGATCCTTTTTTGAGCTTTCACCACCTTGTGCTTACCTAACCCACTTATGTATTCTTGGGAACACTTCTTACCTCAAATACCCATGACACTTGACCAGTTTGTGTTTTCACCAAGAGCACTTCCTACCTTAGATACCCACTGAATCATAGACATCACTTAGGACACTTATTTTTATGTGTACCCAATAACCACACCTAATTTTGATCATGTGATCTACTTGTCACTTATCTTTTTGGCACTGACATTTATTTTTACCAACTATGACAACTTTGTTAATGCACAATCTTGGCTATCACACTTTTTATCATACTTTGTGTGCCTGTTTGCATTTAAGTTCCCACCTTATCACCCACCTTCATGATGCTCACCTTCATCCACCTTATAAAACCTATACTCAATTCTATTTTACCTCATCGACTCTCAATTTGAGGGAGAACACCTCCTCCCATACTCGGGGCTATTAGACCTTCAACTAGAAATCTATTTTTGTTTTGTATCTTATTGATTCAAAGTTGGATAACAAAAAAGGGAAAAATATAGACACCAAAAATATACACACCATGATTCTAAATGTTGAAATTCCCTTGGACCACCTTAGGACCCCCCTTGGGACCAATTTGACCCTTTAACCCCTAATCGAGCCTAACCCATGGTCAGTTTTACCAACAGACTTAACCTAGTTTTTTACCCATTTTGAACATTATCCCTCAACTGTCGATGGCTAGGATGACCACCGATGGTCACCTTGAGTGTCTATGATTAGGGTACACCTCCCCAACCACCAACATGCAAACCATCTATATTACTTTTCTAAAAATAGATCTTATAAATCCATGTGTGAGTCATTGCATGCACGAGTTAAAATTAGAAGGCCCAATTAACATTTTGTTGTAACTCTTCTTTCTTTCCTATAAGAGAAGAAGATTAGGGAGGTGAAATCCATCTAAAATTATTGTCAAAATCTTGTACATGCAAATTTCCTTTATTTTTTAGGTCAATCATCATCAACAATCCAATCATCACGTCATAAAGATAACTTGTTGTTGCCACTCTACCAAAGTGTCAAGTACCATTACTCTACTAAAATCACATCAGACTCCACAAATGAGTCAACCACCTCAAGCATCCACTTGATCAACCTTCTACAAGACAAGTATTTATTTTCTAGTATTTAATTACTTTATTTATCTTTTGCACTCAGCCTAGCACCAACCCATCTCTCAGAATTCAAATTTTTGATCCCATCAATTTGATCATTTACTAACCTAAACCTACACATAGTAACTATCGATGGTTGCCTTAACCACTGACAGTCTGCCCAACCACTGATGAGCAACTTGATTGTCAATAGTCACCTTAACCGCTAACAGTCACCCCAACCACCGATGGTCACTGTGGTAGGAAATCCTAGAAACTTATTTCCACTTACATACCCTCAACAAAATCTAATTCTCTATGTCCCTATTTCTTCATAGACCCTTGCTTGATTTTTTGAAATAAGCCCTAGCCATTTAGCACTAGTATTGACTTGCTTATCACTATATTAGTCATTTCTAGTTTATTTTTATAGAAAGCATTTCTTGTGTTCAATTTTAGTACCTTTTAATTACTGATGTAAGAACTTTATCATTCTATTAACAAACTTAATTTTTTAGAACGTGTTGATTGACAGCCCCTGAAGAAGCTATTACTTTTAGGACCTAGCCAACGCTAGGCAATCCACTCAGCTATCTATCTAACCAACCATTTGTTTTAGTGTTGTCTTATTTAAAGGTCATCCTCCCAAGCCAAAGAGGATTTCTTCACAATTATATGATTCAACTCATGCACAATCAAACAATTTTTTTAACCATACTCATATTTAGTTTTTTCTTCTTCCCTTTCAAAATATAAGCTAGAATTCATTGAAACAATATGCGATAGAAGTTGGCTCAGTTTGCACACTCAAGGACACTCAAATTATCTTTAAAGATGCATCTAGTTAACTACAACCTTAAATCTTAGGGCTTAATCGAGATTGAACAATAGTTATTCTAGCCTTAAAACTCTTATTTGGACATGATAGTGAAGATAGTTCATCAATAGGGATAACAAGTCATAATATATGCCCTCACTAACCAACTTTTGACCCTTTAAGAGAGATATAGATGCGAGAAAAAACACATTGTTGTATCTCACTCATGTCAAGTTAAATAGAATCCTCCTATGCTTTTTTAGAGGACTTGTCTTTACAATTATGGGAGATAATTGCTTATCGCTATCCCTCATGTTTATCCTATAACATTCAACCTAAGTTCATTCAATTTGTACACTTAATGATGCTCAAATTCTCTTCAAGGATGGATCTGATCAACTACAACCTTCACTCTAAGGCCTCAACAAAGATTAAATAATGGTCATTTGAGCCTTTAAACACTTATTTAAATGTATCGATGAATATGTTTCATCTATTGGGATAATAAGTCATAATATACACCCCACACTGACTAATTTTTTTCTTTTTAAAAGAGATTTAGCTATAAGGGAAAACTCATTGTTCTATTTCACTCACACTAAGTTAGAGAGAATATTCTTAGGATTTCTTATAGGACTTATATAAGAAAGTGTGGGAGCTAACAGCTCATCTCTATCACTCATGGTTATCCTACAATGCATGATCAAAGCTAGCTTAGTTTACACACTTAGTGATGCTCAGATTCTCATCAGGGATGCATCCAATCAACTGGAACCTTTACTCTTGGGGACCAATAGAGACTATATAATGGTTGTTCTAGCATTAAAATATCAATCTAGATGTGTTGTTGAAGACGGCTCGTTGATTGGGATAATGAGTTATAATATACACCCCCATTGACTAACTTTTAGCCCTTTAAGATATATTTGGCTGTGAGAGAAAAGTCATTATCACATCTCACTCACATCAAGTTATAGATAAACCTCATAGGCTTTCTTAGAAGACTCATCTATGCAAGTGTAAGATATGATGACTTGTCTCTATCCCTCATGGTTCTCTTGCAATGTGCAATTGAAGTTTGCTTAGTTTTCACACTCAAGGACACTAAAATTCTCTTAAGGGATACGTATGATCAACCAAAACCTTCACTCTCAGGACCAATGAAGACCAAAAAATGGTCATTCTATCCTTAAAATTCCCATTTGGATGTGTCAATGAAGACGATTTGTTGATTTGGCTAATGAGTCAAAATATACACCCCCACTGACCAACTTATGTCCCTTTAAGAGAGATTTAGCTGCAAGAGAAAACACATTATCACATCTTGTTTACATCAAGTTAGAAATAATCCTCTTGGGGTTACTTATAGGACTCATCCATGCAAGTGTGGTAACAGATGCCTCATCTCTATCCCACACAGTTATCTTGCATTGCATAATATAAGTTGGCTCAATATGCATACTTAGTGACGCTAAGATTCTCTTAAAGGATGCATCCAATCAACTGTAACATTCACTCCTAGGGCCTAATCAAGATTTAAAAATGGTTTTTAAATCCTTAAAACTCCCATCCTCATGTGTCAATGAAGATGGTTTATCTATTGGGCTAACAAGTCAAAATATATGGCCCCTACTAACCAAATTTTAGCCCATTAAGAGAGATTTAGCTATGACACAAAAACTTATTATCGCATCTTCTTTGCATTGAGTTAGAGAAAATCCTCATGTGGTTACTTAGAGGACTCATATTTAAAAGTGTGGGATCTAATGTCTTATCTATATCACTTATGGCTCTCCTATATTGCACGATGGAAGTTGGCTCAATTTTCACACTTGAGGATGCTCAAATTCTCTTTACGGATGTGTCTGATCAATTGTAACCTTCACTCATAGGGTCTGACAAAGATCAGATAATGACCATTCTAGACTTAAAATGTCCATCTATACATGCCAATGAATATTTTTCATCAATTGGGGTAACTATTCAAAATATATGCCCTCCACTAACCAACTTTTGGCCCTTTAAGAGAGATTTAGCTACAAGAGAAAATTTGTTATCGTGTCTCACTCACATCAAGTTAGAGAAAATATTCTTGCATTTTATTAGAGTAATCATCCATGAAAGTGTGGGATTTTATGGCTCATCTCTATCCCTCATGGTTATCCTACAATGTGTGATCAAAGTTAGCTCAGTTTACACAATCAGATTCTCTTTAGGGATGCATTTTATCAACTAAAACCTCCACTTCTAGGGCCTGATAGAGACCAAATAATGGTATTTATAGCCTTTAAATTTCCATCTAGCTGTGTCAAAAAATATAATTCATTGATTGGGCTGATGACTTAGAATATATGTCCCCACTGACCAGCTTTGGCATCTTAAGAGAGATTTGGTTGCAAGAGAAAACTCATTATTACATCTCGCTGACATTGAGTTAGACAAAATTTTCTTGGGCTTTCTTATAGGAGTTATTCATAAGTGTGGGATTTGATGGCTCATATCTAGCCCTCATGGTTCTCTTGTAATTCATGGCCAAAGTTTGCTCAGTTTTCACACTCAAGGACGCTCATATTCTCTTAAGGGATGCATTTGATCAACTAAAACATTCATTCTGGGGGCCTTACAAAGATCAATCAATGATGATTATAGCCTTAAAATTCCCATCTATATGTTCCTACATAGATGGTACATCAATTGGGCTAATGAATTAAAATAAATGCCCCTCACTAGCCAACTTTTGGATCTTTAAGAGATATTTGGCTGTGAGAGAAAACTCCTCACATCTTGCTCACATCAAATTAGAGAGAATCCTCTTGGGATTTTTTAGAGGACTCATGTGTGAAATTTTGGGAAATGATGGATCATCTCTATCCCTCATAGTTATTTTACAATACATGATTGAAGTTCACTAAATTTGCATACTCAAGGATGCTTAGATTCTCTTCAAAGATGCATCTAATCAACTACAACCTTCACTATTGGGGCTCGATGAAGACCAAAAATGGCCATTCTAGTCTTAAAATTCTTATCTGGATATCCTTGAATACATGGTACATCGATTGGGCTAACAAGTCAAAATATAAGCCCTCCATTAACCAATTTTTAACCCTTCATGGGAGATTTGGCTGCGAGAGGAAACTTATTGTTGCATCAAATTAGAGAAAATTATCCTATTTTTTCTTATAGGACTTGTTCCTACAAGTTGGGGATTTGATAGCTCATCTCTAGCCCTCACGATTCTCCTACAATGCTCGATTAACTCAACTTCTTCAATAGCTACACTTGAGCAATCTCAACTTTCTCTAGAATTTTGCTTGAACCACATTCTCTGACTTCAATTTTATCATGCATGAGATTTCAAAGATTTAGTAACAAATTTTCATAACCAAATTCTATCTTTGTAACAATCAAATTACATAATCTCAGTTTACAGTTAGGTCTAATTAACCCAATTTGAGCCTGTAACACAACCTCCACATGTGTGAACCATCTCCAATGGACCTAAAAACACTTCCATCATCTATAACATGTCAAAATACATAATATTATAATTTTTTAGAATTTTCCACCATGTGGTTAGAGAGAAAAGTGACTTCCATTTGTTGTCAAGCCCTAAGGACAATTTATGACAAGCCTAGGACTGAGATGATTCATTATTGAGTGTTATAACCACTTTCAATTACTTCCAATTGGATTGTTGGGTCTATACTATCTCCTTACACACTCAAAATTTCTTAAAAC
The DNA here is from genome assembly GCA_037957365.1 of Torreya grandis. Classification (NCBI taxonomy): domain Eukaryota; kingdom Viridiplantae; phylum Streptophyta; class Pinopsida; order Cupressales; family Taxaceae; genus Torreya; species Torreya grandis. Next base: position 1,249,487 of record JARHVA010002853.1, read on the forward strand.
CCATCAAATAACCTTAACTTTTTCTAAAATGAAATTTTTCTCAAATCTTGAACTCTAGATTTGTTCAGGACAGCAAGCAGGTTGTTTATAAATAATTTTATAACTTGGACAAATTTGTACTCCAAGACCTAAAATTGACTTCTACAACTCTGTATTAACATCCCTCAACTTTTCTCTTTTGAAACTAAGTCTTGATAATGCATGCTTTATTCTCGGTTATATGCTTTGCCTGATTTCTAGTGCATAAACCCCTGTTTTACCAAGCTTCAACCAAAGGAAACAATATCAAATCTAAATCTTAAGCATCACAAGGACTAAAATAGTCTCAAATCACCTTTTCCTTATGTTTTTGAATCTTATCAAGATGTACAAACTGATCAAACACTCTTTATCATCATCAATTGAGATTCTTCTAGCTCAAAAACATAGAAATGCATAAAGAACATACACATAGAGACTAACACATACCATCCACAAGGCTTATGAGTTTGTAAAATCATTCCAATGGCATTATCTTTCATTTATTCTTCAGAAACAACTTATCTACATAAAATGAAACACTCTACCATATACAAAGAGCCTACTAAAGGTTTATTTCCTCAAGAATCCTCTCTAAGATGATGTTTTATAATACCATCCACAAACTTTAGAATGAAATATTAGGAATAATGAAAACTACACTTAGATACACTTATTATGTAAGGAAAGAGGATGTTATTTCATGGATATAATGAGCCATTCCATGGTCTCATCACCATTTTTAAACCACTTCAAATTTATGAAATTTATCCTTAGAAATTCCAATTCTTCCTCAAGGTAGTTTTTGACTAGTTTAAGGGTGAAACATGTTTACAATAGGTAATTTATCCTCCTCTTACCATTTATAACTTTCCACAAGGTATTTCATGCCTTAAGAACATTATTCAAGCATTCAAATATTTGAATTCTTCACTTGGAGGAAAACTCCCTAAATTCCTAATATACACATCTAATGCCTCAAGTAAGGCTTATTAGGACTAAAAAGACTTATTAATATCTCCTAAGACCTTACAAACCTATTTACAAGTATAATTCATGGTATTTGCATCATTGAATGAAGCATGTTTGAATGCTCCAACATCAATGGACTTATGACAATTTAAACACTATCAAGACTCCTTACTCAACACAATCTTATACTAACACGCATAGAAGAATATGTACATAATTACAAATGTGTTTGTCTAGATGTTCCTACATTAATAAATACATCCTTGAAATTGATCACAAATCCACTTACATCATAAGTCCAAATTGATATGTAATGAAATATAAATGAAACAAGTAAATAGTAAATATCACATGTAAATGTAAAATATGCATAATGATAAAGCACCTAACTTAGAGTAAAATGTAATTTTTTTTAAAGCCCCATATGAAATAATAATGATCACTAACAATAATATGTATAAACAATAAATGATAAAATATATATAAGTACAAGAGGCTTATTTGTCGAATAGTTCTATGTCATAATTCGAAATAAATAATAAAACATATATCAAGAAAAAATGTAGATTATAACATGTATATATATAATGCACTATAAGTCATATTAGCATACAAATTTTATTATGCTTACAACTAAACCCCTAACACAACAACTAGCTCTCTTACTCCTCATTACCTCCAAATAAATTAAGCTTTGTTGTCATATATGTAGAGCTAAAGATGTTGGATGCCTCATATTGAGGAGAAAGTCCCTTCTTAACATATGAGTCATCAAATATTTGATCCACACCCTGGGAAAAAATTATCGTGCAGCACAACATATGAAATATAAAATTTAATACATTAAAATTATATATTGAAAATGATAAATTTTTCAAGAATAACAAACATGTTGATAGAGTGTTATTCATGTTGATATAGATGTTAAATGGAAAAATTGTGTCAGCGGAGGTTTGACATAGCAAGCATGTTGATCTAGATGTTAAATGGCAAAAATGTTGGCATTGTAGAGCTTGTAAAAAGAGAGAATCAGAAATTACAAAGGCGATTGTTTGCGCGGCTTGTAGGAGGAGAATGGGATGGGACATATCAGTCTTTACGCTGGTAGAGTGAATAGATAGAGAAATCAGTAAGCAAGATGAAGATGACGGTTTCCCCTAATGATGCACCGATAGCAATCATACCCTACGCATAGAAACGATCATGACGACTACAATTTTCACTCCAGAAAGCGTGAGAATTGCCCTTCTGAGTAACGTGCCCTATGCCCATGGCTGCCCCTACGCTCGCAGACAGAAGGGCTGCCATTATCTGCATTAATTCAAAAAAAATTCTATATCTAAATAATAGCCACCATAGATGACAAAACATTAGGGTTTCGAAATAGTAATTACCAGATCGAAGAAAGAGCGGAGGAGTTTTGAGAAGGCAAGCGAGCGCAATGTCAAGATGTTGGCGATTGTGTTGTTTATGGCAAAAACTGCATAAACGCAGGCAATTGCAATTGCTATCACAAAAAACCTGCCATCAATAAATACAGATAAGTTCAGTTAAGTTTTTGGAAAAAAGTGTGTAAAAAAATTTTAACTTCGATGTTTTGGATTCGGACCACCAATTGTGATTTTTTATTGGGAGAATTAAAATAATTCACAAGAATGGATTAATTTTTCATAATTTTAATTCTTGTGATGAAAAATCATGATTGTTGATTCAAAATATCGAGATTAAAAATTTGTATATATAATTTTCTAAAAACTTAACTATTAACTCATGAACTGTAAAAATATAACAGATCAGTCTGGGAAAAAAACATCCAATCCTGTCATTGGGAAGTCTTGTTACAGAGTGCAAAGAAAATTACACATTTGAGGGAGAGTAGTGGTATTTGACATAAATAAAACCAATGGGAGTGTAGACAGTCTACTTGTCTCTTCCCATAACTATGGCGGCTACAAGCATAGCTACTATCGCCACCACCCGCAGCACGAAATCTATTCCTTCCCATGTCCTGCTACTACGCCACCATTTAGATTTCTCCATACTGGACTCCATTCTTGGGAGCTATAGCAGATTGTAGTGTAAGAGGAATCCTACAAGATGTTCAACTTTTGTATGGCTGTGCTTTTCTGGACTTTCTTTGTGGAAACCATGACCAGGATAGAATAGTCTGTGGACAATATGAATAAATTGGATTCTTTTCCAGGCAAGAGCCATAAGCTTGCCTTCATGTTTTTCTAATTTTTCTTCTTTCTCCCTTCTGTGTCATATTCATATGAAAATGTAGACCCCTTTTCTTAAAAAGGTGCCTGTCATGTCTAGAGGCGCATAAGTAAGTATAAGGATTTCTGTTAAATTGTTTGTGTAAAAAATATTATAAGATATTTCTGTTAATCGTTCATAAAATAATATATAAATACACACAAAAATGACTTCCTTGACTTTTTCTAATCTATTCTATATAAAAATGACTTTTGTGACTACTTCAACCAACTTTATTTAAAAATGGCCTTCCTTGACACGTCTCAACTTGTCTTACTCTACTTTTAAAAAATGACTTTTTTGACCCACCTCAAACTACTCTATCCAAAAAATTCAACTTACTATACTTAAGAATGACCTTTCCTAACATACCCTAACCTAATCTACCTAAAAATTGTATTTTATATATAAAAAAAGTGTCAAAATCCTATATTATATACCCTACATATTAATATGAAAAATAAAAGGAAAAGGCTCTGTCTAATTTCAAATTTGATATTCTTTTTTCACAGTGATTTCTTTTTTCAATATGAATTATATATATATATATATATATATATATATATGAGTGTAATCAAGACTCAAGTATAAACTCTAATTTTTCACATATTTAATGTTTTTCGGAAGTTTCTCAAGATTCTATTTTAATTGATCATTGCATCAAAGATAAAGGGAAACATCATTATTAAGTTGGAGGCTTATACAGTGGGTAAGGCCTTGTAGATTCATCTCACAAAGAGACAAAATGGCATATTCTATTGTAAATAGCCTAGTTTTGAATAGTAACAATTTGGGGGGAGTGGTATTGCAAAGCAGTTTGGTAGTGCATGATGCTATATACGTCAGCCAACAGTTAAGAGTTTTATCGACCATGTTGTTTTTGTTGTTTTAGCAAATTGCCCATCATAAATGAAGGATTTTACCTCTTTATGGACACTGTGCAAGGGACAGCGACCATAGCAATAAATATTATGCGACGTTAAGCCCCTAAACCTACTATCCTCCACAAAACCTTCAAACATACTAGGAAGATAATTATTATTAGTATTACTGTTACTACTAACCCCTTCGGTGGCCATGAAAGGCGGATGATCCTCTGTGTTATAAAACCAGTATTTATGAAGTAGTGAAGCATAAGATGGTGCTAATTGAGCCACAGGTCTGGTGCTTAAAATGCTTCTCCTATTATTCAAACAAGCGACCTGGTGCAAACCAAACATAATTCTATTGGATGAACATGCATACAATTATTTATATTGATGATGATGATGATGATGATGATGATGATGATGATGATGATGATGATGCATAAGAAAAGAATATGCCCTAGGTGGCCTTTGGTATCCATACGATTATACATGCGTCATATGATTATTCGTAGATGCATTTGAAACTGCCATTACTATATCTTCTTGTAATCATTTCTTCTACTCCCACCCAAGGCCTCTCTTCGGCTACCTCTTCTACGCCATGCCATTGATCTTCACCTTCTTCATTACCTTCACGTGATCCTTGTTATCACCACATCCAGGGTTTGAACCTCTCGAAGCAGCATTTTCATCCAACAAGATTAACATTGTTGCCATATCAAGTAATGTTCTTTTCTTTTCTTTAACTTAGCCCAAGAGCAACACCACCACCATTATTTTTACCTCAGTTGTTTCAACTTAAGCAGAACCGCATTCCATTTCAGTCAAGGATATCAACAGACTCAGAAAGCCCCTCTACGCTTTCAACAGACTACAAATATGTGTTTATCTCCATGTTTCGATAGGACATATATATAATGTATATGTATTATTATCGTGTTTATTTATGGAAGTACAATCCCTTCGCATTGTTTCCTGTGTTTAACAATTATATTGTGAAAGTGACTTTCTTAAATTCGATCATGAGTTTCATTATACATTGGCTAGTGCATATTTGATTTTACGTTATTGTGAATTGATGGGAAAGGTAGAGGGAGACCCACATTTAGTTGGTTAGCATAATTTATGATTGGTTTTGGGGGCTCTATTTGAGAAATAAATGGTAGGGTTAAAATCCTCAAAAGGGGTGATAGAGGACAACATTTACTGTCACTTTAACAAGTCATGGACGGTCTCTTTCATCCTTCCAATTGGTTGTTATGGGATTTTTTGTTGGGATCTTCACAACCACATTTGGTCTTTGTTTATTGATCTAATCAATCTCCCATTAACCTTTAATTAAGATACATTGGAATTTTAGGAGGATTTTGTTTTGGTTGAAAATATTTATTCCTATTTAAATTTTCTTATTCTATTAAATAAAATGTTTTTTAAATTTTGTAATAAATGTGGTCAATTCATAATAGTAGTTTTTAAGGCATATTAAAATTTCGGATACATTTATTCCATCATCATTAAATTTTATTAATTATAAACACAAATTTGATATATTAATTATTATAAATATTTTTTTTTAAATTGAGTATTTGTTTTTTTTTTTTTCTTATTTTAATGATGTCAATAATAAATTTGTTTTAATTATTTAGTTTATTATAGTGACAGTCAAGGAGTGTAATAGCATGAGTGGATAACTTTTATTTTTGTTTGAGCCGATATATCAAAAAAATTATAAAAATATATAACCGGCCAATAAAAAGGCACATTAACACAAACCAAACTAATTCAAAATAATTCTTTTCTTTTAAGTGATCAGATTCCAAGCCTAAATGCATTCTCATGATTTATATAAATGGGGATGATGGATTATCAAAAATGAGAGGTTTTTCCCTGAATTTGAAGGATTCATGTGGGGAAGTAAAACATATTACAGTTTATGTTCTTTTATGTAATTACTAAATTTTATTATGTGTTTCAGTTGGAGCAGATAGATTCGATGTGGCACTATGCTGAGTGTGGTGTCCATATCTTGCAATCCCCTTTCTGTTATTTTTTGATGTACATCCTTACCAGCAACATGAAAAACACTTAATAGACCATGGAACACGATTTGGACATCATTCATCTCATCCATCTCAGTGTTACATTCTTTAACCAAATTGGTAATATGTCAGACCCTATCACAAGTAATTACTGTGATTGGAAATTCAATTTCATAGAACCTAATCCTATGCACAACATATGTAACCCCAATTCCCTTAATCTATTGAGACAAAATGACATTAATTATGAAGGAGACAACAATTGGGGATTACTTAAAACTTTTTATAAATTTATTGTTGTCTTTTGAGATAATTTCAAAAGGGTTAAATGATCTAGAATACTTTTCATGGTTTGTATGCTTTTTGATACTTGATCAATATTTTTATATGGGAGAAAGTTCCTTCTACTTTGGGAAAATTTTGATTGAATCAAAAAAATTATTAAATAATACTAATCAGGTCACATTCACCAAGTCACTTTCAATTTTCATGTTGCTTTGTGCAATCAAGATGGGCTATGGGAAGAGGTGCAAGGCATGTATAATCAAATGTTCTTGGCATTTATTTGATCTAACATATATATAAAATATATATTCAGCGAACACGTTACTTTAAAAATATGTAATAAATGAACATGGTTTTTTAAATATATATGATAAAACATTCAACCAAAAAATATAAATGAACTACATTGCAACCAGATTTATTACATTGTGATACATAAAACAAAGAAAAATACTAATGAAGAATAGCGACTTCTACGTTTGGACTTATGTTATTAATTATTAAGTTATCATTCCATCCAGGCCGCTATTTTTTATTTGCTAAGGAGTTTGGAGGAAGAATATTTATGTGCTAAACCAATCAATCAAAAACATGTGTGTTTTCAAAAAAAAAATGAGGGTGAAAATTTATGATTATAACCATAGGAAAGTGAATGTTATGTTTGCTTGCTTGGTATTAATCCTTCCTTCCTATAGGACTCCTCTCACTTAACACAAAGCCATCTTATATGTTATTGTATTTTGATGAAGCATTCCCTAAATCCCATTTTATAACCACTATGAAAACCTAAATCTGTAACCTAAATCTAATATAATTCTTATCCATAACCTAATTCTAATATCATTATTATATTTATACTTAAAATATAAAATAGTATTATAGGTAAATTTTTTTATATTAGTTTATATGTTAATATTTTATAACATGTTAAATTTTTAATATAAAAAATGAAATAAACATTCTTTTAATTCAACTTACTTTTTAATTTTCATAAAGTCCATCCCCACGTTCATCAACAAAGATTCGTATTAAGCATGAATTAAAATAAAAGACTCATTCCTTCTAACATAACTTATACCTTTGGGACAATTGTTGGTAATAACTTAACGTCCAACCATTTTCATGATTTGCATTGTACAATGATTGTGGCTACACCTTTGTGCTTAATCTTAGTTTGGAATTAAAATTTTGCTAATTGTTATGACTGTTAATTCTTGTTACATAGATTTACATAATTTGAATGCTTATCTATTCTAGAATGTAAATACTTAATAAATTTCTCTTTGTGGTGTTTTTTATTGGGCAGCTAGCAATGGTAAAGTTTGTGATGGGTCAGGCAAAAAAAAGTCAATAGGTGTTGTGTGAATAACTCAACAGTTGTGGGATCATTGCCATTCATACAATTTATATATTATATAAGATAATATTTATATATATTTGATATATTATATATTAATACATACTAGATATAATTGTAAAACAAAAATATACAATTCCTCCAGCTTTCTTTGCACCTTTGACGCAATTTCTAGTTAGGATACATTTTTAAAAAATAGCAACCAATAAGGTTTA